>JAODJX010000053.1:8134298-8147001 GCA_026776945.1 Isichthys henryi | reverse complement strand
ACAGTTACCCGTACTTCAGAATCGGCCACAGTTACCCGTACTTCAGAATCGGTCACAGTTACCCGTACTTCAGAATCAGCCAGTGACCTGTAGCTCAGAATCAGCCACAGTTACCCATAGTTCCTCTCTGTATAGTGCTATAGGGGTGTTCAGCGATAATTGTTGAATGGGGTCAATCTTACATTTCCTCAACTACCACTGATGTTTAACAAACTACTAAAATTTTATTTTCAAAGGAAAAAAAAATCTATTTTGTCATTTTTCTACTTTTTATAAAATGAAAATGGGAAAAAGTTCAGCCATTTTCCCTGGAATCCCCAACTTACTGCAACATCACTCACTCCCACTTGAGAGAATCTGGGCCACAGTATGAGCCTCTATCTGTATGACAAGGATCTGTCATTCTTAGAAGTGATGCAGCGAGGTCCCCCCCCAACCCCCGCCCCATGTAAGTACCTTGGATTAAGGGAAGTTCCACATGTATACGGGTAGATCAATCTATAGGCATCATCTGTCCAGGGAAACTGGTGTTGAAGTGTTTCTTATAGATTATGGAGAGAAGACAATAAAAGGGACTGTAAGTGTGCTGTCCGTTACACACAATAATCCTACATGCATGTGCTGAGACCGAAAGGCCGCAATATATTATGTGAAAGGCTCATGTTTCAAATCTACTGTAAATCTTTGCCGTGAATCAATAACCTGCCCGCATCCATTCAGCATACCTCTGTTGGCATGCTAATGACCGTACTGTATACCATTCTTACCGGAGAGATTCACATTAATCTGGAGTGATCTCATTCCTCTTAGTGAAGTTCTGCGTGGCCCAGCGGGGCGTCCTCCATAGCAGAACATCCCATAGGATGGGTCGGGCAGCGTTTGGTAATGGGGCTGGTATCTCCTTAGTGATCATAGCAGTTAGCCGCAAACTCCAACCCCACTAACACAGACAGAGTTCTGGCCTTCAGGAAAGCTTCAAGATGCAAAGTGCTCCAATATCTAATCAAGTGAGGCAGAAAATACCAAAAAAGCTTTGTACAGTCAACACAATGTACAGTCGCACTATTACTGTAACATTTTATTTCCCACAGAACTGTTGTAATAAAATTTTAAATATATTCTTCCTGCATATAAATCTGGAATTTTTCTTCATAAACTCTATATTGGTGGCATGAAGCTAATTAAATTAAATGATTTCCTGGTTTTCTATTGCTGTACGAGATGTACGTATTGGTTGAATAGAAAGTGGTAGATATTTTCATTTTGAAGTCTAAGAAGCATATTAAATTTTGGTCATGGATTCTGGCCATTTTCTGACGGCTGAAGTGTCGTCACAATAGTTGAGCACTACGGTAAATTGATATCAAGTTACTAAGTCGTTTGGCACTTTTTTGATTTGCCTGGGCTACGGAAAACATTTACAATGGTGCCCCCTTGTGTTAACGTGTATGAATCAAATGTTGCTTGATTCCTCCCACCGTTCATTGTCACCGACCATGGTATCCACTAGGGGTCGCAGTGAGCAGGAGCCTACAGCGTAATGCAGGAAGACGGCTGCCCACCTATCACATGACTCGCAGAGTGAGGCTTGAAGAAAGCTGAATATTAATGCACAGTAAGTCACTCTGGACTGGACTATCTACATATATGTGGGTCATTGAGTCATTATTTAAGAGTGACTTCAAAGACAGTTTATTTCAGTAACATTAACTCTCTGGTACAGACATGAATCCCGAACCGTGGAACTGCATAGAAACAACATTAGCAGTTTCTCAGTTAATCGTGGTTAGATGATACATTATAGGCATGAAATGTCTTTGATATTTAGGGGGAGTGAGGTTAGTAATTTAAAGGCAGAGGCCTATATTTTTTTTTGGGGGGGGGGGGGTGGGTGGATGAAACAGAATTAAATACTGGGAGGTACACCCTCCAATCCCCGCGATTCCCATGCCCCCGCCTTTAGCATATGTGTACCAGGACACTGTCCAGCGTTTGCTGACCAAGGTTACGTATCTCCAGATTGGAAGGGAATTATCTTGCACAAATACTTCGCAGCCGGAAAGAAAAGCCGAACTGTAGGTTTAAGCACCGTGGGATGCAACCAGTATCACCATTGAGATATAATGGAGTAGGGGTGTAACACTAACCAGGTGCCGCTACTGGGGAGAACAACATGCTGCTTTCTCTATCTCTCTCTCTTTGTGTGTGTGTGTGTGTGTGTTCCATGTCACACCAGTGTCCTCACCCCCCTTTATGCTCTCAATCTTCACGTCTCCTGTAGCTCAACAGGTGAAGCAGAACGCTAGTAATAGCAAGGATGTGGATTCAAATACCTTTAATGTCAGTTGTTTTGGATGAATGTGTCAAATAAAGTAATTAATTAATCTACTCAATCCCTCTGGTACCGCTGAGGTGAGAGGAAAGATTCTGGTTACACCCTGGGTTCCTGTATGAACATCTGATGAACATCTGCTCCCTCACCGAAAAACTCAACAGAGGATGTTCTTCCTGTGGCAGCTGAAAAAGTTCAGTCTGCCAAAGACTATGATGGTGCACTTCTACACTGACATCACTGAGTCCATCCTCACCACCTCCATCACCAGCTGGTACCCTGATGCCACTGCCAAGGACAAGAGCAGACTACAGCGCATCGTTCGCTCTGCCGGGAAGACGATCGGCTGCAACCTTCCGTCTTTACAGGACCTGTACGAGTCCAGGGCCTTGAAAAGAGCTGGAAGGATTGCAGCTGATTCCTCTCACCCTGGTAAGAAACTTCTTCGGACTCTCCCCTCTGGCAGAAGGTTGTGGTCCATTGGGACCAAAACATCACGCCATAGAGACATTTTCCCCACCGCAGCTCACCTCATCAATAAGGCAGGAAGACTCGTTTGAATACTATTTCCTCATCCTAGTTTAAGCTTTCACTCTCTTAAATATGCATATATTTCTCTGTTAAACTGCTATATCATACTTCACATTCTTCTATCTATATTAGCTTTATATACCCCTCTGTGTGTGTGTGTGTGTGCGTGTTTAACTGTGCTTGAGTGTAGCTCTTGGCTACTCACATCTTTACCCAAATAAATAGCATGTAACTATCACATCCTATGTGTTACACGAATTTTACGCGTCAGATGTGCGTATACTGACGATCATATATAAGCACATAATCCACTTTATTTGAAATGACCAATTTCAAAGAGGTTGTAGGATTAAACGTGTTTTTGTAACTTAGCGTCTCCTTTTGCAGCTATTCCTTATGTAAAAAGAAAAATGTAAATTATTAAAATGTAAATTTTAAATATCTGAAACATCAAAACAGAGTACGCCAATTTGTAAACCAGATTTAGGCCTCATTACGTGACAAAACAATCATAACGCAGCAGACTGAGTAAATTTACATATTAAAATGTGATAAACAAATACGTATTTTTAAAGAAGGATAGTTTACACATTTCAAAATGAAAGAAATTTGAAATGACTATTAATATTATACACTGGTATTTCCATAATTGGCTAAATGAAAACTATACAATAAAAATGTAGCACTGTTCTTGCATATTGATACCTAAAAAACAATAATAATTGTGCGTGCTATCGTTGTGAAATCAGCCGATATTGCGTAGTTTCGTGCTCATTTCAGGAGTCACACAAAACAACATTCTGTCACATGTACTGGCGCGCAGCCGCATTCGGGGCTCGTAGGACCGCGTGAACCAAAGAGGCAGGTTTGATCAATTAAAGCACGCGAGTCAAAGAAATAACAACATCCTCTGGTGAGTACTTTCAAATGACAAAATAATTTCTTTAAGGCGACGATGACGCTTAGTGCTTAATATTTTAGCACTTAACCATGCGCGGGCTAGCTAATTTTGTGCATTGTATTACCGAGTGTTTCATTGTCGTGAAAAAGAAACAAAGGCTTCTTTTATGTCTGTTATCCTATGCCTACCGCATTAGACGATGCTGGTAGACGCCAGCTGTGCATTCACTCATTCACCAGTCCATTCATTAATTCATTATTTCCTATGTAAATTGTGGCGCGCGACACGCGATTGTGTGCGCGGGCGCATCTCACGTTCGGGATTAGCATATGGGTCGATAATGGAGTTTGAATCCGTATTCATGTCCGGTATGAATATATTTTAAAGCAGTTCAGAACGATAATGGTTGCATTTTCAAAGTGTACTATCCCACCTTCGGCAGGCTGTATGCATTGCTTTTTTTGTTTGTTTTGTATAACACAGGTCCCGGCTCGCGAAGAGGTGGAGGAGGCGGGCGTCGACGTAATGGGCGGGTCTTCATTGTGACGTCATCCCGTAGAGGGCTGTTCCTTGCGCGGCGTCCCTCTGCGCATGCGCCTACTCAGCCGCGGTCACGGCAAAGTGCAGCTGAGGGACCCGGCGCTCGTCCATAGATCAGGCGCTGCATCACATCCCTATCTTCGTTATTCTTCGTTACCCTGACGGCACGGTGGAGACGAGCGTAGGCAAAGGAAGACCGATCAAGAAAAGCCGGGATATAATAGTTGCCCTTGCGTGCTGGACGGGGGAGGGCTCGTAGGTGACGCACTCTATTCATTATGCACGCAAGATGCGGCAGAAAAACTGTGTTTACGTCGGTTGCTAAGTAAATGACCATATTAGTGCGCGTGCATGCTTAGGCATCGTCTCCATACGTTCATTTAGCCTGATGTAGATGCATGCGTGCTATGCAAACGTGACGTGTGTAAAGGCGTATTTTGGGTCATCTGTGTCTGAAGACATAGATTTTTAATTTCACAGCGCACGGATATACGGATACCCCGACGATTACCTTCTGCCACAGTGTGACGGGGTCGCCGCAGGAGAATAGCGAATAAAATGGCATGGCGTGATTTCCAGTGGTTCTCATGAGCGGTATTCGGATGTCTGGGATATTGCTAGAATGTTCTGACCCGGAAGGGCCTCCTGCCGACTTACATTGTCCTGCTTCACTGGGAGGAAACATCGCTGGAGGCTTTGGAGGGGGATGGGCTCCGAACCCTAGAGATCATCTCTTTGGGGGGCGCGGATGCAGAGCCCAGCAAGGATGTGGGATCCGATCAAGTGTATTAATCGGCCATGTATGCCGATGGGGAACCAGGCCGCAGCCTTCTGGAAACATCGGCAGTAGTTAGTGAGGCTGATGAAGTACTCCAGTTTCTGTTTTCCTTTAAGCTTAGTCACAGTGCTCCTTTTTCCATAATTTATGAGGAAAATGCGAAGTCATTGTTACAGACTCTTAATGAAAATTAAAGAGGGAGGGTCGTTACTGTATGTGCAATTGGTCCTTTTTGGTAGTATTGGGGAGACATGAACCAGAAATATGTTTTGTTTTTAATAAACTGGACCACTGATAAGTACATTGTTATATATCTGTCATAAGTCTTATCAGTGTTTGCTTTATGGTAAAGCTAAATCACATTTGATTATCGGATAAGTAACTGTCTGGTCAGAACCGGAAATGAATAACAAAGCCTTAGAGGTGAGCACTGTGTACGGTGTTGGTGCAGTCTGCACCTTCAGAGTGGACTCAGTATAACATATCTGTTTGGCAAGACATTTTGTAAGGTTCTTTTAAAACTGGATTAATGGTTCTGAGTCCGGACAAGGTCTGTGGGGCTTGTGGATTTACATTGTATTTGGTTTTATGAATTGACTTTTGCATAATGTGACATCGCATTTTTTTAGTCCCAAGTACAAAACAAGTAATCAGGGTAACTTTCCAGTTGCAGCATCAATTTGAGTCTCAGGCAGCACGAATAACAATTGAAATTCAATAACTGTATGTTTAAATGACATGGATAATTTAATATTCATTCATATAGACTTGGTTTTAGACCTTTCAGATTACAGTGTTAGTGAGACATAATGACATTTCTGAATTCGAGTTTCAGAATTACTGGTTAACTTATTTTATTAGGCATCGTTGATTTGCTTAACATGGCGATGGGTGTTCAGTTATTTGCTGAGCTGTTGTCTGTTAGTCTCTTTGGTGTTATTCAATAGACCTAAATTTCATGTAAAATTCAAGGGTGGTAGCCTCCGGGCAATAAATTCAATTAAGCAATTAAAATGTCAGTTACCTGAAGAAGCCTGGAATAACATCTGGTATTATACCTTCAGCATCGTGGCGTCCATGACTGGTCATCTGTGCTTGGCAATATGTCTGACGTGTGTGTGTGTGTGTGTTTGTATTTACAGTGATACACCAGAGATGAGACCGCGATGGGGATGGGCAGGTCTGTTGATGCTCTTTGCAGTCACATTAGCCAGGGCCCAAGAGGAAGACCAGGAGGATGAAGAGGAGGCGTTGGTGGAGGACTCGATGAGAGCTGAGGAGGAGGAGTCTGTTCCGGATGCCAACGTCTCGTTCCAAGTTAGTGTAGCTGCCTTCCGTCCCGTGCTTTAAATGTAGCATCATTAGGTGCCGTCCAGTTGACGTTGGAATGGCTGTAGTTGGTGTCATTCTGGTCGTTTAGTCTGATCATTTGTGTCTCAAGTGCTGGATTTAATTGAGAATCCACTAGTTTGCCTTCTTGGCATTCGCCACTATTCTTGAAAGCCTTTGCTAGTTAAAGGACTGTTTCCTCACATCCACAAAGTCACAGGAAATGTATTCTGAGCAATTCCTGTTTCCTCGACACAGTGGCACTTTTGAAGACTGTGTCTGTTTGACATACAGTCTTTATGGTAGCTTTGTCTGCAATCCCCTCGTCTTCACCACCAGTTTTAAAGTTAGCTGCCGATCCTGCAGTCGTGACCTTTGTTTTCTTAACGTTTAACAGTAATCCTGTCTTTTCAATTTGTTCTTTAACATCTAAGTGTCTCAAGATCTCTATTCTCTCCTATTAGTGTGATGCCATAGCATACTGATGGTTGTTTATATAAATCTTTGCTTATTTAATAATTCCAATATATATAGGTTCAACCCCGATTGGTGCTTTGCAGGTGAACATTCACTGAAAGAAAGGACCTTCTACTTCGCAGTTCTCAGTGGTTGTGAAGATGGTGGGCGAGGACTGTTGAAATGTGTCTTTGTGGTCAAGGGACAGTTTAATTTAGGTATAACTGTAGAAGGGGTGGCTTGATGTTACTTAAATCATAAATAAACTTCACTTTCTGCATGTTGTCCTCGCCTGATGACGGACATTGAGCTGCAGTGTGTTTTCTGCATTCATTCATTTATTTACTCTGATTTCACTCTTTGCGTGTGTAGGTAACATACAAGAGCCCGGTCCCTACAGGTGATGTCTATTTGGCAGAGACTTTTGACGACGGCTCACTAGAGAGGTACGTCTGTCCTGAAAACAAGACAAGCAGGGTCTCAGTACTGGGAGGTTTCGGGAGATTGGTCTTATCGGTTGGGTTCAGCTGTACGTCACATTTATGTTGACTGCTTCCTCTAGGTGGCAGGTGTCGAAAACGACGAAAGAAGATGCGGACGATGATGTGGCAAAATATGATGGTCAGTCATCATCTAACCACTCATGCTGCTTAGGGTCACGGGGGACCTGGCGCCGATCGCAGGCAGCACGTGGCAGAAGGCCGATGCATTTGCTTTCAGCATAATGCATTTTTCCGCTGCCGAACTTGAAGCAGTTCTTTTAATAGCAAAGCCAGTGGGGATTCTGAACTGCAGTGAAAACAAGACCAACTGATACTCGGCAGTCGTCGCATTCATGTCTGATTATTTATAAATAAACTTTAATGTTTGGGAGAGACCCGAGGTGAACGTGTTCATCCTGGATTCCTGCTTTTTCTTGGGATTCTTGATTCCTGCTTTTTCTTGGGATTCTTTGAACTCGCTGCTTTCTCCGTTGTGCTTCCTGCCCAGGAAAGTGGGAGGTGGAGCCTTTGAAGGAGAACACGGTGACAGGAGATACAGGGCTGGTGCTCAAATCTAGAGCCAAGCATCATGCTATCGCTGCCCTGCTGGCAAGACCGTTTGTCTTCAAGGAGAAGCCCCTCGTTGTCCAGTCAGTGTCTCCTTCCTGGTTTGAGAAGCTCTGTTTGCCTTATATTATCCATATTGCCTGGTCTATATCATTGGTGATCAGAAGTCAAAGCTTTAACTCATAAAAACTGTATTTTTTTTTTTTTACTTGGTACCCTTCACCCTACTGCCCTCCAACATCATTCTGTGCTTTGTGTTTTTTATGGAATAGATGGCATTCCAAGCCCATAATGCATTGTTGTTTTTTAAAAAAAAGGTATGTGACTCATGACTGACTTGTTTGTTTTAGGTATGAGGTCAATTTTCAGAATGGGATTGACTGCGGAGGTGCCTACATCAAGCTGCTCTCAGAAGCTCAGGATCTAGATTTGGTTTGTATAACGTTATTTCTTTGGTCGACTCTCATCTGTTCCTGATGTGAAGGCACCTGTTGGTGCACAAATGTTCTCTAAACGTCTCCCCTGGTTCTGGGCACTATCTCCGTCAGGAGCAGTTCCATGACCGCACGCCATACACCATCATGTTTGGCCCGGATAAGTGCGGGGAGGATTACAAACTCCACTTCATCTTCAGACACAAGAACCCCAAAAATGGGGACTTGGAAGAGAAGCACGCCAAGCGGCCCGATGTGGACCTCAAGAAGTTGTACACCGACAAGAAGACCCATTTGTACACCTTAGGTACAAAGTCAATCACACTTCCTGGTCTGTTACATCATTCGCCCTAACATTGTACGATAGTAGCTATAATGCATTCATTATATGGTCATGGAAGAAAATCATCAAAAATATGTGAGAAAGCAGAGACGTTATTGAAATTGTTTCGTTTTGAATTTCATGCTCATTCTGCAAGGTTCCTGACTTGCGATGTGTACCGCCTCTACTTAAGTGCTCAGCCCAGACAACAGCTACGAGATCTTCATTGACCAGTCCAGCGTGAGCAGAGGCAGCCTACTCTCAGACATGGTGCCCCCCGTCAACCCCCAGAAGGAGATAGACGACCCGAATGACGCCAAGCCAGAAGACTGGGACGAACGAGCAAAGATCCCAGATCCCGAGGCTATCAAACCGGAAACCTGGTGAGTCCCTTTGACAAAAACATCAGAAGATTACATGATATCAATCCTACTTAAAATTTTCTTAGGATATTTCATTTTGCATATTCAGCAATTTGCTTCTTCGTGGCAATTCAAAATAATGATTTGGTTTGAAAGACCCAGTTGAGACGAGCACAAGTTGCTTTCACACCAAAGTTCTAACACCAGCAATATTAGACAAAAGTATATTGGTTAGCAGCTGAATTTTCTGATGCAGAAATATAGAGACACCAGCAAAAAAATGCATTAATTGATGCGTTGCATGCAGTTGTGGTTCAAAAATAATTCCATCTGCTCAGTTTTTGCCCTGTTGCATCTCTTCTTCTGTACTTCTGAGTAACTTCCAGGTTAGTGCGCTCGCTTGTCATCCTTATAAGCGCCTCCATAGTTGTTTGTATTTGAACCAAAAGTACCAATCCTGGAGCAGGGTCTAAAAAAGGGTTCTGGAACTGTCTCAGAGGAACTAGTCCCCCTGCGAATATTCCTGTGTTGTCCATAGCTCTGGAGAAAGGTTCTGGTACCAGGGAAAAGTTCTGCTCATGTGTAAGCGCCTATAATTTAAGGTTTTATTTTGTAAACACTTTTGTACATTTTTGTTAAACTTCAAGTTTAACCGTCGAGTGCTAACTAGCCATAGAATCGGCTTCTGTTCAACCCACTGCGGTTCCTTTTAACGGAACCATCCCTCAGCATGAGTATGTTTGCCGTTCAGGAATGAAGATGCTCCAGCCAAGATCCCAGACCCCGAAGCGTTTAAACCGGAAGGCTGGCTGCATGACGAGCCTGAGCTAGTCCCTGACCCCAACGCAGAAAAGCCTGATGACTGGTAAGCTGGAAGTGCCCTGTAGCCTATTATGGTCACTAAGGGAGCGTCTCCAAATAGAGGTTAACTTGCACTTGGGTAGATACAAGTAAATATCTTAAGTACCAGGAAAAGTGCTTTGGGCTTAAAGAGGATAGAGCATAGATTAAATTCTCACATCTTAAGCATGAAGTAGACTTAGATCCTCAGTGTAAGCTGGAGGCATCAACTTGGGGCTTGATATTTGTGAGAGCGATTTTGCATGAGGATTAGGGACTGACAGCAGACTCTTCTTCATGGCAGGGATGAGGAGATGGACGGAGAGTGGGAAGCCCCTCAGATTCCTAACCCTGCCTGTGAGATGGCCATTGGCTGCGGGGAGTGGAAACCCCCAATGATCAACAACCCCCAGTACAGGGGCAAGTGGAAACCACCCCTCATTGACAATCCCAACTATCAGGTAGGACTGATGAATGGTGCGATAGAACGAGCCAGGATTTCTATGGATATCCATGTTACAGCTGGGAATTTCCTACGGTGTCATGGCAACTCGCCAAAGAGCTCTAAGGAGACCGCTTTAATTATGTCCCTTAGGGGGTCTGGAGCCCAAGAAAAATCCCCAACCCAGATTACTTTGAAGACCTCCACCCATTCAGGATGACGGCCTTCAGAGCCATAGGCTTGGAGCTGTGGTCCATGACCTCGGAGATTTACTTCGACAACTTCATCATTACTGAGGACAAGGAGGTGGCGGACCGCTGGGCGTCGGACGGCTGGGGGCTGAAGAGGCTAGTGGCTAGCGCTAACGAGGTGGGGGCCCATATCTGCTGCTGTATGCACTTTCAGAGCTATCCCGCACACTCCGGCTAAATTTCCCTACTTAAGATGGCCTAAGTTTGGAATTTCTGAATTTGTTGCTCTCTGTTTAAGGGTTACTTTTGAAAAATTAACAGCAGGCTTTGTAAGACTCTTTACACCTGGGTGTAGCGGGCTTTGAACTCTCGCTCCCGTAGCCTGGAATCTTCGCTCGGCTGAGCATGGCTGCGGAGGAGCGTCCCTGGATGTGGGTGGTCTATATCCTGACGGTGGGCCTGCCTGTCGTTCTGCTGGTGCTCTTCTGCTGGCCCCAGGTAAGAGAGCGCACCCTGCTGTACGGGAGGCTCAGTGCAGCTGAATTTGACTGTCCCCGTGGTGTCGCAAGATTGCTAATTTTACGTAACAAAGAGCTTTTCTTTCCAGTCCACTGACGTCGTTACTCATTCTGCTGTACATTCCGAGCACCACTATGCTACTCTGCTGTTCTGCAGTGTCACATGACTTATTTAGCTGTGTTACCGCTAATAGCTCCCCAGCTGGGACCTTGCCTCACGTACCTCTGGTACTAGTGTAGTCGCCTGCTTTAGTTGCCTGGTTCTATTTCATTCCTAGCAAAATGAAGTCAAGTTGTAGAAATTAGCTTGAAAAATCTGAAGCTGCATATCGGATAAGTGCTTTTTTTTTAATAACATTTTTTTTTTTTTAGAAACCTCGAGAAGACTATGCGTTTAAGAAGACAGACATGCCTCGTGTCGAGGAGGAGGAGGAGGAGGAGGAAGAGGATGGTGCAGAGCAGAAAGGAGAGGTTAATGAGGCCCAGAGCAGTGAGCCAGCAGGTCAGAGTGTGAAAGCCACCCTCCTGTAATGTCGTCTCGTGTCCAGATCCTGTGAGATCCAGCCCTTGTCAGGCGACTCCCATCACTCGCTTTGATTGGCCATGGACGAAGAGTGCATGGCCTTGTGATGTCACTTCCTGCCGAACTTCCTGTCTCCTAGGTGAGAGTGAAGGGAAGCCGGCAGAAGTGGAAAATGGAGCCGTAGGAGGTGACAGCCCGGAGGAAGAGGAGGAGGAAGACCGAAGCAAGTCCAACGAGACTCCATCGGACGATGAGGTCGGACCGGGGAACCATGAATCAGTGCAGCTTAGCATAGAAAGGATGTCAATGATGACTGATGAATTCCCTGCCGTTCGTTTACGATGTTGGTTTGACATGTGACATTCGGCATGGAGACAAAGTGTTGGGAATCAAAGCGGATCGAATTCCAAGGGAGGGCCACTTGCCTTAATGTTAATTTTTACATAACATGCCCCCCCCCCACCTTGAAAATTCAGAATTGAAAGCTCAGTCCCTGTCTTTCCTCACTGTACTTCCAGATGAAGGATGCAGATGAGGGCAGCCAGGGCGTCGTGGAAGGGCCAAAGCAGGCGGTGCGGAAGAGGCGAGTGCGAAAGGAGTAGAGCTGGGTGTCTCCCCAGCCCACGATGCCACCCACCTTCCCCCGTGGTGCATCCAGACCAGCATGCAGGTTCCCTGGCTGCTACCCGGTGTGACTGACCAGACCAAGTGCTTTTGCCTCCATGCTCTGCCCCGCGGATTTGCCCCGTGCCCCACCCCCAGGCCCCACTCCTTAATTTAGATTTTACTAAGTTATTTACAGCTAATGTGTGTATGCAGTTTAAAACCCTAGTGTTAATATTACACCTGCCCAGTGTGTATTTCACGCTGGTTCAGCTGTGTAGATAGTAAGGATGTTTGACAAAGGTCCCGTTTCTACAGCCTACGAATGTGAGAGAAATATTAGAAGCCTGTAAGTGGGATTTTGTTTTTACCTCTAGATTGCAATGTTTTAGTAACTTATGAACTTGAGTATTTTTAAGTTATCTTTATTTATTTTTTTGGTCTGTTTCTGTCCTGCGTCCATAAATGATTTTTGATACCATGAAGCAGCAGTGGAGGATTTTAGGATATTTTAGAAGGATTGGCTGCCTTTGTTTGCTTGTTCTGGAGTTC
>JAODJX010000053.1:8106512-8132062 GCA_026776945.1 Isichthys henryi | reverse complement strand
CCCCCCCCCCGATTCATATGGGGGCCCAAGTATGTGGTGATTCATATTTGGTGGGTCCAGGGACTAGGTGAATCATATTGGGCGGCTAAGGGACTAAGTGATTCGTATTGGGTGAGCCCAGGAACTAAGCGTTTTACATTTGGTGGGTTTAGGGACAAAGCGATTCATAATGGGGGGGCCCAGAGACTAGGTGGTTCATATTCTGTGGGTCCAGGGACTAGGAAATTCATATTCAGGGGCCCATAGACTAGGGAATTTGCTTTGGGGGCCCCAGGGGCTAGTCGATTCATAGTGGGGGCCCAGAGACTAGGCTTTTCATAATAGGGGGCCCCCAAGGACTAGGCAGTTAGTGTGGGGGGGCCCATCCCTTACTTTCGTTTGCTCCTTGTGTCGGTGGTCTGGAAGACGCTGGAGGCCGACATCAGGTTCTCGATATACTGTCCCAGCACCTGGTTCTCCGACTTCAACTTCAGATTCTCCTCCTTCACAGCATCCACCCTTGCAGACAGATCTACGAGACGAACGACTGGTCAATATTGCTATGGGAGATCTGCCAGCACACACTGCTTTAGTTTTCCCACACAGATCAGACCAACTGGTCGGGACTTAAGTGTGAGCCAAGTGAAAAGCAAGATAAAATGTGATGGGGAATCAAGGAAAGGCAAGTGTAAGCTGGGCTGACGGAACCACCTCGCTAATGATGTTACGGCGAGTTGTGGAGGGATTCAGTCGAATGATCTGGCAAAATGAGGAGACTGATCATTTTGGTATCGGGAAATGTGTGGATGTAGAAGGATCTTGTGGGGAATTTTCTGGGAGTACAGAGCAGTTTGACTTTAAGGTCTCGCCTCACCTTCCAGTGTGTGCTGCAGCTCCAGAACCTGGTTGATGAGTCTCGTCTTCTCCTCCAGTTCCAGCTGGTTCTCCATGTCTCCTGGAGCACCACCAGAGACCATAAAACCATCCCTTACGGGACAGACCTGACCACATCTCCCCCATAACTCCATACACAATATAGCTGGTTCCACCTTCACCGAAATCCAGAGACGCCGATCCACGTTAGATACCGAAAGTGCAGAGCAGTGCTTACCGTCCATGTCGCAGCTCATCGCGGAGACCTCTCTTTCCTGTTTAGAATGCAGGGTTGCAGTTGTACTGTCCACTGAAAGGAGCAGAACACGTCAATAGTGTGGCTTCCAGTCAAAGAAACGATAATTCCTGCACGTCAATCTCCTTCCCATACAGCAGAAATCAGGGAATTTAAGCCTTTTCAAAAGTAACGGAGATAAACAGTTCTGCGTGACCCTAGAGTTATAATTCCAGGTAGGACATTTTGTTGTTGGACGCACCTATAAGTAATTTAATCCGGAAATAGCTAGATTAACAAATCATGCAGTAGAGCCAATTTAACGTCCCGCAGTAAACATAAACCAATCATTCTTCATATTTATCACACCTGTCTGCCCATGCATTTACACTTAGGTTTCTCGCAGCAATACTACTGAAAGTTAAGGGCACACACGATGAACGGATTATATTATTGGTGAAATTTAATTAAACAGTAAGCATATAGATATGATGAAAAACAAACGGACACATTCGTAGGCGATTTGCATATCGACACGTGATTTAAATCATCTTAAGGTAACACATAATACTGACAGTAGATCCTGCACCTGTCGATTAATAAATATTGGAAAAGAAACAGTATGTTTACGCGGTATTCTCTGCAAGCTTGCACCGCTAAACAGGACAGCTGATCTAAATTACCTAACATGCAAATAACATAATTCTGCAACGCTGATGTGATCCCAGCCCTTCGATATTTCCTCTATTACCGGTATTCCGTCGCTGGCAGGATCGAGTAGAAATGCATGGACAAGACAAGGAATAACGGTACGACGGAGCCAAGCAGCTCCCAAGATACGCCGAAGCGTGGGTAGGTGACAAGAGACTCACATACACGCTGTATTTTGTCCGTAAGATGTTGCTGTGGAGCAACCATTTCATCCAGCTTTACCATCCGAGGGCATGTGATCTAGCAAACTGGATTTTTTTTAATCGTGCGCAGAGAAAATACGGGCTACTCATCCAGCGATTTAGGGTTAAAAACTAATAGTGATGACAGGCAGAAACGGATCCCATCGGAGGCCTCGGTACGCTGCAATCTATGCGCTCTGCAGCCGTATATATCTCGCATCTACAAATCTGGAGAAGATATCAATTTAGGTAGCAGGGGAAAAAAACATTATTTAATTAACAAATATATTTTGCTTACCTTACAGGAAGAAGTTTAATTTACTGCGTGTCAGATTTCAAAATAAATCTCCACCTCGATCTCGAGTTCCGAGCTACTTCTCAAGGATAACGCCGACACTTGTCAGTGCGCCGCTGCGGCCGCGCCTGTCCGCCCGGAAGGGGGCGCCAGTGAGGCGGCCGGCGGCGGACGGCAGGCAAACACTATGACGACATGCCGTTCGGGCGTCACGCGGCACGCGCAAGCCCTGCGGAATCGCAATAAAAACACGGTGCAAAGCTGTTGATGTGTAATTTTGAAACAGTGTGCGGTAAGGGGAATAGATTTTACGCACCGAAGCACATTAATAAATGCGCATACATTTTTAATATAGTAAAACGTTTTAAATACAATATATCAGACTCTGTTTAATCACAGTGAAATAAAGTGATGCAAAACCGTATTCGCTGAATTTAAAACAAAAGGTTTCAATAAAAATTCAGTGTCATAAGTATGAAAATGTCCGTTTTGAATAAGAGAGCCACTATAATTTTGTGTTCGGTACGGTAACTCCACATGACGCAGCTTTCCTTTTTTGTTCTATCCGGAGGCTTCAAGAACAGCAACCCTCGTAACCATTTCAGTGTGATTCATCCTTTCAATTCATTACACTCGATTGCACAGCGGTGCTAGGCAGTGACTGATTATACTGGCATCATGCTTTCGTGGTCTTCCTGCATCCATACGGTCCTTCAGAGAGTAGGAAAGACCGAATTTGGCATTCACTGTGTCCCCCGTTTGGCTTGCAATGTAACGGCTGAAGGTGCGATTCTCTTTAAGATAGAACTCACCCACAGATGTTGGTACCGCAAGGACAAGAAGCATCTGACTATAAAAGCGTGGCAAACACAAACCAGGAATTTTTTAAAAACGTTTGCTCTGTTCCTTGTGTCGTTTATCGAAACACAGCGCATTTATTTGTCACAAACAAAATCTTCCTTGTCATTAAAATCGTGTCAATAATTCTTAGAAATCAGAAAGCGTGTAATATCATGCCAATGTTACTTGGTCATGGGAGGTTACAAGAGCACCATCTGGTGGCCAATGATAAACAATTCATATACAGCTCTGCGGCGGTCCTGAACACCACGGAGAAATAACAGATGGGAATAGCTCACCAAACCGTTTAGTCAAAACGAAACATTCAAAGACCCCGAGCTTTCTATGTCGAGATTGATTAATAGAATATATATCTATAAAAATGCTAATCTGAAATATTAATTTACGGGCATGATCTTCTGTTATTTGGGGGAGCCTGAATGTTTCTGTGGTGTACTGCAGTACCTAAATGTTTCTGGCGGTTAATGCATCGAAAGCCCCCACAGAGAATGCAGCAGTTAAGGATCTGTGTCCTGTATGGTTCCCAGGGTCTGTTGTAGAACATAACACTAGTACTTGATCTGATAAACTGCTCATCCATCCAGTTTCCTGGAACTGCTTATACTATTCAAGGTTGCGAGGGGGGTGGGGGTCTGGAGCCTATCCCAGAGGCTATGGGCACAAGGCAGGGAACAACCCAGGATGCGGCACCAACCTATCACAGGGCACAAGGCAGGGAACAACCCAGGATGGGGCACCAACCTATCACAGGGCACAAGGCAGGGAACAACCCAGGATAGGGCACCAACCTATCACAAGGCACAAGGCAAGGAACAACCCAGGATGGGGCGCCAACCTATCACAGGGCACACTCGCAGACTATTCACATATGGGCAATTTGGTAATTCAAATTAGCCTCAGCTAATTTGGGGGAAACCAGAGCTCCCGGAGGAAACCCCACCATGACACTGGAGAACGTGGACACTCCACACATGGAGGCACGACATTCACTCAAACCCTGGTCCCAAAGGCTTGAGTCGACTGTGCTAACCATTGCTACCGCGCTGCCCTTAAGCTATTAAGTGTAGAAATATGAAAATGGTAGGTGGCTTTAACAGGACCGAATTAAGCAGGTAAATTTGAATGCATATGTTCCAGTCCTACATGTATACCAGTACTTTGGAACCACTTCAACAGATGGAATGCAGACATACAGTGCTGTGCAAAGGTCTTAGGTACTCAGAAGAAATGTTTAACGCTATTTATCTGGGCAGTAAGTACGCATTTTCTTAGAACGAAAAAATATAATTTAACATAAGAACATATGAAAATTACGAATAACACAATAGACACTAGTAAAAATGTTTTCTGTTCTCCAAAAAGTTACTATCTACTTGGATAGCTAGACGAACACCGCTTCAGTTCCCGAACTTCTCCTCAGTGGCACCTGAACCATTCTATGTATTTATTAAATTTCTCTGCCAGCTCGCTTAATTAACTTAAATAGTTTTGTGAAGATTATTTTAGAGAAGTACTGCCTTATTATTGGTTGATTGAGAGGTCATCCCAAAAACCCACACCCACACCAGCCCTCCATGGAACAGGTTCCCCGCTCCTGGATTAATAGAATAAAGTGTAAAATGGCCAGCTGGACCAGGCTAAGGGGACGCCCAGGTAACACCTGGCTGTGGCAGATAGATTCCATTTCCAGAGGGTGGGACTGGACCACTTGTCAGCCTGGGGGGTCAGAAACCGGAATCCCAAGGTGTTTTGTCACGTGGTCGGTGCAGCAATTTATTTTAATTTTTTTTAAAGGACTGCATGTTTATGCATGTGGGAGGGGCGAAAGTCATGAGCCAATCGGACAATGAGTCACTGATGACATGATGACTGATCACTGATGACAACTCACAATGCCCCTGTAAATTAGACCTGTCATCCCCATCTGCCTGGGAAATGTGAACTATATTGGTTTAGAATATAATGGTTCCTTCAGAAATATTTCATTGTAACGCAATTCTTGTGCTTTATTTGAATACATACAGCTTTGTATCTGTTTCGTTGGTTGTGGGTTTCTTGATTCACCATAGATGTGTTTCTTTGGGAAGTTCAGTGGTTCTCCAGCAGGAATGTTTGTTCTGCTCCCTACCTCAAAGTTCATCGTTTGGTTTTGGTCTTGATCACCAGCTAAGCATTCATATCTCTTATTGAGCCCCGCGCCTTCATCCGGTTTGCAATTCTTCACTTTAGCAGTAGAGGGAGACAGAGTTACACATTCGGCCTCTGTTGGCGAAGTGTGCTGGGAACGATAATGTGATATTGGATTTCATTGGGTATGATACACTATATGTCTTTTTTTCTCATATTGCTGGTCGCGGTGCTTTCATCTAAATCACATCATTTTGTCATCCTGCATCAGTAATTCAGGGTACTTCAGGTCGCTGCAGTCCGTCACTTAGAAGTCTTCCCACAATACACTGATAGAGGATGGTTCTGAAGCACGTTTATACCATTTAACAGCAGTAACAGGCATCGCCTTGTGCACGTGACAGCTCAGGAGTGGTCAGTGTCTCAGATATGAAGGGATCACGTGATCAGTGATAACGGCCTTTCCTCGCGAGTGCTGCACCTTGAAACTGTACCTGCTGTAATTTCCTGGGAAATTAAAAAAATATATATTATATACAATCAAACCTTCAAAATCACATTTGTCGTGGCAAAGTACACAATTAGCACGTATTATATATTTACAACGCATACCTAACAGTTCCTGAATAATCACATCTGACCCTGTCCTAGAATGAATATCTCTTCATTTACCTCAGCTGATACTTTTATTGAAGATTTTTTTCCTCCTTGTTGCCTTTTTTTGAGACAGGAATCACTGCTCCGAGGCATGCACACACACATGCACACACAGACACACACACATACACACACACACACACAGTACTGCAGATCCAGCCATGCTTCCCGCTCCAAAACACAGCTTGCTCCCACCTTACACACTCGAAGGCTGCCAGAAAGCTGCAGAATTCAATAAGAAAAGGAGAATCCCCCTGGATTTCAGCATTAAGGCAGTAAAGTGAGCTCTCTGTTCCTAAAACGAAGTGGGGATATCATTGCAGTTCAGGACATAATAATTGCTTTTCTGCTGCCTCTGTAGGCTCACAGGTTAAGTGCTTTGCATTCAGTCATGCAGAAATGGGTGCAGTTTCTGCATCTGTCCTCTAGGGTTGCTCAGGTGCCCAAATTATCATCATAGAGCCAAAACTCTTCCCTAACAGAAAGGTCCTTTTGCTTCTTTTTTTTTTTGCTTGAATACTGAGCGTTTCTCCCCGTTTTCTCACTCATCACGCAGGAGTTCTCGTCACCGGCCGAATCCCATGCTATTCAGCCTCCGTCAGGCACGATGCGATTATGGTGATTCCTGATTTGATTGGAGGTCTGGGTAAATGCAGAAATGGAGGCTGGTCCGCGAGGCCCTGAGCGGCACGCCTGTTACCGCACATGGGGGGCCGAGGGGGATCGGCAGAAAGGCGGCTTTAACGAGAGTGTGCCATTAAGAATGACCACGCTCTCCTCCCCGGGCGTCCCTTGTGATCTAGGGGGAGC
Organism: Isichthys henryi; assembly: GCA_026776945.1. Taxonomy (NCBI): domain Eukaryota; kingdom Metazoa; phylum Chordata; class Actinopteri; order Osteoglossiformes; family Mormyridae; genus Isichthys; species Isichthys henryi. Next base: position 8,125,332 of record JAODJX010000053.1, on the reverse strand, counting down.
AGGGCTCATTTTGTATTCTCTGTATTCGCTCTGTCTTCTGGACGCACACATGCATCCTCACACCCAGCAGGTCCTCATAACCATGAGGTCTTTGGGTTCAGGGAGATGTGGTTCTCAATATACCCACTAGATGGCCCCAAAGATGGCAGTTGGGAGAAAAATAATGACTTGCTGTCTTATATTATGAAGGTGTAAATTGACATGCTTTCTCCAGACTGCATCTGCTTAGTGTCTTAACTCTGGCAAAAGAAACATTTTTGCACCACACGGACATGAGTGTGTCCATATAGTTGTGAACATCCATCCATCCATCCATCCATCCATCTATCCATCCATCTTCTGCTCTGACAGGTTCACTATCAGGTGGAGTAGATCCAAGGAGGCTCAAAGCAAGGGACACCCTGGGTAGGATTCCAGTCCATATCAGGTCTCTCTCTCTCTCTCTCTCTCTCTCTCTCTCTCTCTCTCTCTCTCTCTCACACACACACACACACACACACACACACACACACACACACACACACACACACACACACACACACTTCAGTAGTTCTCAACGCCTTAACCCCCGTGTCCACCTCACTGAAGCCATGGGTAAAACTGTAAGCCTTGTCAAGTCCCTTCGGATCAAGGATTCTTCTAAGCAGCTTACCATCTGGGTGTGCTCATGACCCAAGGTACTGATGTGGGGGTTAGGGGGGGGGGGGTGGTGGTGGTGGTGGTAATGTCTGGAGGTCAAACTCACCTGGGCAGTGAACATTAGCCTCAACATCAGGCTGCTCTTCACAGCTACAGCCGCACAGTAATGCAACAGTTAGGAAGGTACAGTTTGCTAGACAATACTGTGAAAGGTTTTTTCACGGGTGAGGTTAACGCCCTGTGTCCAGTATGTTAATTCTGATCTGAACAGGGAGCTTGGTTGCTGCTTACCTGCGTAAGAGAAGTGTTCAAGTGACTGCTAGTAGATAGGTGTTCCAGAGAAAGACAACAGCTCTTCTAGATGGACTGGAGATACGATCACGACGTCATCGCCTGGGACATCTCATCCGAAACAAAGTGTTCGTTTTATTTGCTTCCCAGTCACTAATGTGTTTGACAGATCTCAGCTTTTTCTGACAGCTGACGAAATTAATCTTCCAGTGGAAATGGCCCAATAAAGTGCCGTTGGAACCGAACGGTGGGTCGAATACAGGTGATCGAAATCCAGTGGGAGGTGAAAGCAATCAAATCATTCTGGTTTTCGCGGTGATTTGTATGTGTGTGGCATCTATGGTAAGTCTTTTCCAAATTAATTGTGTGAACACTGCAGCTGATATATATCGTGGCATATATGCCGTGATAGAAGAGCCATAAGATTGGGAAAGAAAAGAAGAAATGGTTAAGGAGGAGGGTCTTAGAAGATGAACAAGTTTCCAGTCTTAGTGCCCACTGCTGCAGCTCAGCAAATAGACCTTCGCACTACCAATACAGAGGTTATGGGTTCAAATCCCAGGAAGCACATATAAATTGTGACCTATCCCCTTTATTGTACCTTTTCTCTCTACTCCGTGTCGCTTTGGACAAAACCGTCAGTTGCGTAAATGTAATGGAGGAGGTCCATTGCAGTCAGCGGTCTGCACGAGGTGCTCACTGTAGATAAATAACTGCCGTACTTTTCGTTATCACCAATTTAACATAGACATCAACGTGTGGAAAGTTCCGGAACAGCGCGCGGCTCTCATATAGTCTCAGGGGCATACAGGCCCCGGGGAGACATTCGGGTCAGCAGTGATGTTAAGGCCGGCTGCGCTCAGCTAATTGGACCACAGAATTTCGAGATGTTCCCCATCGACGGTGGCCGTTGAAGTCAGGCGGAATGTGCCAGATGAGTGTTTATGTTGCCCTCGTTCACTGAGCCACAAGTCCTCCAGTTCTCTGCTCACTACTAGACCCCTCTGGTGTCTGACTCAGCACACCCCCGTCGCGACGTCCTCGGGGGTCCTGTGAGGGGTCCTTTTAGGGCCTTCCCTCAACATGCATCTCCAATCTGTCTGAGGTACCTGAGGTACTTGGGGGTGGGAAGTGGCAGAGGGCAGAGGTCTGGATTAAACCGCTTCTATGAAGAATATTCCCATTCCTGAGAATGCCTAGTTTAGCCCAAGAACCCCCCAATGGAGGAGAAGTGTTAGGTGTTGTTCATGTAGCATCACCGCTACTAAAGCTAATAGGACTGAGACAGTGCAGAGTGTCTATAACTGCACCAGCGTGCTGAGGAGAACACAGGAAGAGTTTGTATGGGGAGGAGCCTTCGACTCTCCTGGGGCTGGTCTTCCAGGATCAAAGTACCTACAACAGGTGAAGGAACGAGAGCCGGGATAAGCTAACTGCTAAGCTAACAGTCCAGCTGGAGTGATTTAGCGTTGTGATGAGTGACGACATCACTGCTTTATAGTACCTGGGCTTTGGTCCCACATGCGATTAAAGGGGCTGCATGTTTAGTTAATACCTACTGTCGACATTTGGTGAGAGATCGTATCCGTTATGCCAGTACAGAGGTTCACTGGGAAGCCCTGAGGCCTTAAGACATACACGACCTGTGATGGACTGACATCCTCTCCAGGGTGCCCCGAAGATCCTGCCTTGGATAAACAACTCCGGGGCGGACAGATGGATGGCATTCATTACCTCTCCAGAGTGCAATACGTTGCCATTCAACCTGTGAGTTAAATTGAATTCCATCCATCCATTTTCAGTAACTGCTTAACCAGCGCCGGGGTGACGGCAAACCTGAAAATGGAAGGAGACAGATAAAGCGACAGTATTTCCGACAGTCAGCCAGCATCTGCAGCTTTTTAAGAAAGGCTGCCATTCTTAGAACAGTCAGGCTAATGTGTGGTCCCTCTTAAAGGGACAGGATACCCAGTTACAACAGAGCATCCCTATTACTAATTTGTGAGGTCTAGGAGTTAAAAGATATAGTACATAATGTATGTATCTATCCAATTGCAGCTCAGGGTTTTTGTGCAGGACAGCAAAGAATGGGATGCCAGCCCATCACAGGATACACACACAGACACAGTCATGCTCTACTGGGACACAGGAGGGACAATTTTAATGAGAAGAGTGTGTGGCAATCCATTATTACACCATTCATACAAAACAGTGCATGAATCAGGTAGACAGAATGACAGAAGACAATGGAGGAGATGGCTTTAGCAGGTGGACTTCTGTCAGAAACATATAGTGTAGTTGGTGTGTAGCGCAGTGGGTCAGGATTCTGTGCTTCTGTCCAGAAGGTTGTGGGTTTGAATACAGTAGCCAACAGAGTATTCGTGTCACCACTGGGCCCTTGAACATGGAGGAGTCTCTGCAATTCGGTACTAGCTATCAGCTTTGGTACTATATATCTGAAAACCATATTTGTTACTAAAAATAAATGAAATGAACTGGAACCATGCTAGGTCCTGGCTATGCACCACATGGAGACGTGTGAGTGAAAAGTTACACCACAGTTAGAAGCTGAGAACAAAGCAAAACACTCCTCTGTTTCATTAGGTCGAACAGAGAAAACCGAGAGGAGTTCAGAGCATCATGTGACCTTCAGGGAGCTCCGGAACACCTTCTCAGAGACCAACTCAGAGCCCAACTGACTGCAGGGACGGAATTGTCAGGCGTCTACAGCCTTTTCAGAGGTTTGTTCAGTACAATATTTCTCCTCCGGTCCAGCATCACTGTGAAGGTGGACATAACCTCCAGATAATTAAGAAAGATGACAGATATGTTATTGGGGAGCTTCAGAGGCTGTGGCACGGTTAAGAGTAGAACTACATCCACTTTTCATTGCACACTATCGCAAAATATAGCCGTGAGGCCCGAGATGATTTGGCAGTGGGCAAGAGACGGGACATAGCCCCGGAATCGTAAAAACACCAAGTTCATGGTCTGCTAAAAATGGGGCACAGGTACGGGTGAGGCCCCAGAAGGGCGGGGCTTCACAGAAGTGATGGCCAAATGAACCTTTATGAACCATTTGCTGTATTTCCTGACCCCACCAGATGGCGCTCTCTGTTCAAAAAAGGGCTCAAAGTATGCCTCAAAGCAAACCAAGAGCGCCATCTACTGGGCTCAAAAAATACAGCAAATGGTTCATGGAGCTTCATTTGACCATTACTACCTCACAGCCTGGTTGGAACTCTGTGTCTTAGTGCCAAGAAGGCTGCTCACACAGCTGGTCAGCTAATGCAGTGTTTCTCAAACGAGTCCTCGGGGACCACCAGACGGTCCACGTTTTTGCTTTCTCCCAATTCCCTGTGATTTGAACAGAAACGTGGACTGTCTGATGGTTCCCAGAGGACTGGTTTGAGAAACACTGAGCTAATGAACTGGAGTCACCAGTAACTGAATCTCTGCAGACTTCAGGATGGGGAAGTGTGTTTATAGCGCCTTTCAGCAACCAGCACTCAACCTCAGGCGCATGTAGGACAAAGGATCGGGGCCTTTAGGCAGTGGCAGGTAGGGGGGCGGGGCATGGACACCCAGGGGTGGGACAAAGGCAGGTCACAAGGTCATTCATTTACTCTCCTCCTCCAAAAGTTAAGGGGTGGGTTTATTGTTTCTGCGGCCTCACAGGTGGTAAACATTGCCACTGCAGTGGCCAATTTCCCATGATTCCCTTGTGCAGAAGCGAAAATATGCGGCCTTGTGTTTTTGGCCCTGCCCACAGCTAAAGCAGTCTCCGCTTCCACGCCCCCTTTCTGGAATCCTGTGTCACATAATGCACTTTACGCCCCGCAAAGAGAGGGGTCAAACGCCCACGTCCTGCGCTTGACCTGACAGGCCAGGGACTGTCTGTCGACGGCCGATTTACAGACGTGGCTGCTGTTAATCTCTGACTAATGTGCTACTACCCCAGCTTGAGGTCCCTAAATCTACCCTGCGTGTGGAGCTCTTCCAGTGGAGAAGGCTGGGTCAGGGCCAGTGCTCCCAGCATCGACTCGGGTCACGAGGCTCAGGACTGCCAGCAGGGGGCGCCCATTGTTGGCCTCCTACCCAGTGTCTCCCTGGACTTGTGCCCTGCCTCCAGCTGTCTTCGGGCCTGTGGTGGAACCAGCCTCAGCAGGGCAAGGTCACGGTTGATCCTGGGGCCCTGGCCACATTCCAGCCTCGGGCGTCCATGCCCAGGTCCACCTACTTATGAGGGTGACAAGGCAGCTCACATACCTTTATCTTACTGAATCCTTCCTGTTTTCATTTCAGGTTTCATATGGAGACAAAACCGCCATTTGTTTGTCTTTCATGTCAAGGTTATGATGCATGAGGCAGCCTCACTGCGCCGATTCCAGGAGACTTCCTTGTTAATTTATCTTTCATTTGTATTCGCTCTTCTGGAGTAAACAAACCAATTTACCCGCCACCAGAGCTTCTGGCGTGCGGGGCTCAGCCCGGGGCCCCCGGAGGGCCCGCTGCACACCAGGTGGAGAGCTCCGTCTTCCGGGCTTTGCGGTGGCTTGCTGGGAGCATGCCACCCATGGCTGGCGTGAAGGAACGGCACGCGTGCCACTTGGGCTGCAGCAGCTCTCCTCCCCGCGGTCCCTTTGTGCTGCGGAGAGCCGCGGAAAAGATCAAATTGCAGCCAAACTGGGCGGGCGTAGCCATACTTCAGCCATGACTGACTGTCGATGCTGACTGGTTCCTAATATGGCTGCAGGTTACGCTCGTCCGATCATCTGAGCCTCGATGAGGCCGCCTGCCTTTTTTCTGCACCGTCTTTTTTTTTATTCCGAAGGCGCGGTGAGCAGATGTCGATTTTGGCAACGTCCCCCCCCCGAGCGAGTGGCAATTCAAAATGAGACTGCAGAACCGCTCTGGACCATCTGCCTCTGGGTCCGAGCGGCACAGCGGACTCCGAAAACACACGGCTCGCCCCCTCCTCCTCCCCCGGCGATCATGCCAGGCAGCCGGGCTAACGAGCAGCGGTCACCGGCCCCGGCCGCCGCGCTACTGCCGTCTCCGCACCATCACGTTCCGCGTCCGCTAAGCACTTATTAAAGCCCTTCGTTGTGTACGCTAACAATTATGCAACATTTGCGATCCCATGTCATCTTCAGGAACAGCTTGATCCAGAGCAGAGAAGTTTCACGTAAAAGGGGGTTTGTTTGTGACTTCTGTAAATTCTGATTTACGTCGTCCTTTATCTGAAACGATCATGATAAAAACACCCTACAGAAAACATTACATTAAAAGTGTCTCTAAAACAACGCTTATAAATAAGTAAATAAAAAATCTGATGGGGTAATGGGGTTAGTTTTACAGTTAGATTTTTGTTACACGAGTATTGGCTGTATCATTTTAAATTTTAGCTAGTATAAAAACATGCGATAATTTATCTACAAATACAGATGCAACAAATCACAGGTATAGGCTTGGCCTAAAAAATAATCTTTTATGCGTACTTTTTAATACATTAATTTTTCTTGTTATTACGTGTAAATGATGCCTATTTTAATCCGCTGCGTGATACTTCATTTTATATATATATATATATATATAATTCCTGGGTTTCAGGACAGCTGTAGATCTGTGATAACACGTGTCTTCGGATAAGAGAAAAACCCTGATATGAATTCGTTCTCACTTCGGACGGCTCACGCGTGGTGCATGGATCCTAATCCCAGCTCACATCCTCGCAGGACCACGACAAGCCTCCAAACAGCTGTAGAAGCACCTGGAGATGCTCGTTTTCTTATAAAGCCAAACACCATTTACGTAACTCCCCTTTCTCTTCGCGGTGAAACGTTTGCATAACTAGCTGCAAACCCTAAGCATCATCAGTCATCTCTTAAACTCGGGTAGGTCAGCTATTGTACACTGCCCTTGACTGCCATATCAGTTAAATATCCATCTGGTGTAACTAGCTGGACTGTATAATTAAATCTGCCCAAGCAATAATGCAAACGCAAAACGATTAACAAAAAAATGGATACATGTAGTGTAAACTTCACCATATTTCACGAGTTCACCAAATGGAAATATCTCATGAAAATTTTACTTGTGGTTTTAAAAAAAAGTTGACTTTTCTGCCTCCACCCAGCAAATCACTAGGATTTCTCAGACAACCAGCGGAAAGATCCGTATAACAGTAGTCTTTTGCCTACATCTATTTAACAGTCCTGCAAATTTACCCGTAAACAAGTGTCAGTCATACAGCCGGTGTGGAAACAAGCAGCCGCATCGGAAAGTAGAGCAACACACTTTCGGATTAATTAAGTGGAACTGCTTAATCCCCGTACAAAGCGCGCCCGGCAGGGATCCGCCAGCCCATCTCATTTGGCTTTAATTGCCGAGGTAACGAAGCGCTGACCCCACTATGCATACGCTTTTGGGCTTTAATGAGCTATTTGTTGTTACTGAAGATGCTCTTAATCGGCCTCGGCGTGGAGGGGAGTCGGTGCCAGGGAGCAGCGCCTGTAAGCGGCCCGTCCAGCGGCGCAAACATCTGCAAGCCGCCGGTAAGTTTCAGCTGGACGCTGCTTCAGTGTCACTGCAAATTCCTATCACCGCCGATCGCTTTTAAATATAGGCCTACAGCGATTATATGATTGTATATATTTTTTGACACTTTTAATAATATAATGTCACATTTCCGGTGCATTTACGATAACACACTTTTGCAAACTTCAGGCGCTTTGAAAATGTTTAGAAGCTGTGCAATAATGTACTTTGTACCTCGATTTAATTCATGGAAAAATTGGCCACTTGTCACGCAACAAAGTTTAAGTCCATTGATTGCAAATTACTAATGAATTCGGCGTTCATTTAAACCCAAATGCAAGTCCGCATCAATCCTCACCGGGTTCGTATAGCGCTGTTTACCGGGAGCCCGACGGATCGGCATAATCTCGGCTCCCTAACCCTGAAATACCTGCTGCCGAGGCGCCTCCCGTAATGAATATTAGCCCTTTCGACTATGTTTGAGTTATTTAAGATCGCGCCTGAATGGACGCTAACGCCGGTACTGATCGGCTAAGTGAGTCAAATGTAAATGTGGATTTAAAGACGCAAAGGGGCGAATTACACTGATTAGACAAACACTGGCAAGCGCCTGAATGAATTGCATTAGCGGAAGAATGGCTCTAGTGAAGTTTTATTTAATGTATGTGATTGGACGGTTTAATGTGAGTGTACTTGTGGAAATTGTGCTGATTAGGGGGATGTCAGTGTAGTAAGGCTGGAGCATATGGATGACTGGTCAAACTGCAAAACGGTGCATGGTACTATGGCTGAACGTTTGCGTAGGCTGTGTTTTCCAGTGACTGTTAACAAAGGGTGCTGCCGGCTCGCGCCATCTGGCTTTGGCCGAGGCCACGCCCAGCAGAGACAGACGCAGATCGGCGTGGCCCCAACGCAAGGCGCCCGGCCAGGAAACGGGAGGCCCGGATGCCCGACTCCCCGGCTGCCACTAGCCTCGAAGGGCGGCCTCCACACTAACCCCGCGGCCAGCCGGGGACGGGGCCAGCCTGCAGTCTGGAAGGCCACATACCAGAGGCCCACGGTGTCCCACCAAGGTCCAATCTGTCACTACTGCGATGAGCTCCCCCCCATACACACACACGCACACACACAATACGCACACTCTGGTCTCGCATTGTAGAAAGTCAAGCAAACACACATGTCTGTATTATACCTTAGAGTGAAGTCATTCAGATGCAGCATAAACACATACACGTACATCAGGGTCCAGGCATGCAAGGAAACCACAGGACACACACACACACACACACACACACTTGGAATGATATATTTGTGAGGACCGTCCATTCATTTCTATGGGAAAAACCCTAATCCAAACTATAACACCCTTAACACCCACACAGCCCTGACCTTAACCATAAGGAACCAAACAAAATGCAAGACTTTTGACATTTTTCCATTTTTGATTGCAGTTGAAAATTTTCATAAAACTGAGTTTCCCTTTACGGGGTCTGAGAAAATAAATTAACATCAAAGTAACAGGTTTTTATCACATTGTGGGGACATTACACACACACATTCACTCACACACACACACACACACATACACAGGGCCAGCTTACCCAGGGTGCCATTTAAGTGTGTGTGTGTGTGTGTGTGTGTGGGGGGGGGGGGGTGCACCAAAGAGCAAGTGAAAAAAATCCTCTGGTTGCATTCCCTGATATTGCAATTATTTACACTAGTTTTAATACTTCACTACATTTCTTGTGAAATGGACACAGGCTAGCTAGTTAGCAGCCAGGTACCCAATGATACCAAAATGATTTCATGGAAATAAATTTGTTTTCTGCTGCTCTGGTGGAGGAGGGTTCAGCAGGATCTCGCCTAGGGCACCAGAACACCCAGGGCCGGCCCTGCGTCCACACACAAAGACACAAAGACAAAGGCTCTTCTAGCATTCCTTCCATTTCCCCTTTTCATGCACCATACTTTATAAATGCTGTAATATTAGATTGCTACACTCTTGCTGAATGCTTTGGGAGCAGCTCTGTTTAACCAAACCCTAACCTAACCTAACCTAACCCTGTTGTGAAACGCACAATGTAAAAATAAATTAGAATATTGGTATTAGAGCAAACCATAGACATGCAGTCACAAAACAGGCAGACAGAAAAACGTCAGGATATATAGTGTAATGTTTTATATAGTACAGGATATGTAATGCAATACACATGCACTCACGGATACGGTTTGAATTGCACATTGTGTGTGATCTACCACCAGCCCAGTCTGATCATGTGTTCCAGTCGTTGTTTACAGGAGAGACAGTCTGTTAACTGATGTGTAACCTTGCACATCAATAAGGAAACGGCGCGCGCGGGCGGAGGGATGCTGCATGGTTGCAGGGCAGGCGCGTGAGCGGCTAGCTCAGCATCACAGCACGCGCTCGCGCTCGCACGCTCCGCTGCATCGCGCGCAGGCAGGAAGCGTCTGCAGAGCCTCCGCGGCGGCTAAAACGGGGGGGGGGGGGGCGTTTATATCGACGTCGCGCGGCGAGGCTCGCGGACACATCTCGCGGCGCAGCGACGTCCGAGTCACGTGCCAGCTGCTCCCCAGGAAGTCAAGAACGGAGCAGGAGATCAGATCGGCGTCCGTATATAAGTGAACCTAAGAAACACCGATGACACTTGCGAGGTCCACCGGCAGCAAGATAAAGTGAGAAATCACAGCTTGGCGAAGTGTTAATTTTACTCCGGAACTGTTGGGCAGTAATTCCGACACAGTCCATACTGATGTAATGTTTTGAAGGGATTGGATCAATTATGCAGTACATTAGAAAAGAGATATTTGTCAGTGACAAGGGATATGTGTATTTATGTATATATACATGTATTGAATATATAATACGTAAAAATTTGTAACGCTGGTTTACTCCCTTAATCTGCACGATGCATAATATCAGTGTTTCTGCGGTCTTAGATAAGGATTTGCCACACAGTAGATGAATGTGTCTCGGAAAGTGGTAGCCGGATATAGTCACATGACTGACCTTTCATTGGTATGTAAGGGATACCCCTAGTGGCTATGGACGCGAAGTGTTCTTGGGTTCAAAGCCTACAGCTGCCCATCTTAGTCGCCGGTCAATTAATCCAGCAGGAAAACCTCCATCTGTTAAATGGACGGAGGAGCTGGAGGTGGAGAATGACATCAGCAGCTGACCGTTAACCAAATGGCAGTGTGACGGATGGTGGAAGCCCCACTAGGGGGCAGGCCTGAGAAGGAGGGTGCAGGAGACGTGGTTTATTGGTAGGAGGTGCCTGAGCTTCCTGTGGGTTCACTCTTCCCAGCGGTGAACTCCGGAGTGACCCTTGCTGGTTGTCTTCCTGTTTCAGTGCTCACCTCCCTGCTCCCCACCCCCCACGCACGCACACACACACACACACTCCCTTGCTTTCCAGTCACAGAGCAGTGCACCTTGGTGACACGTTGCACGGACACATCGACGCACCAGTATTCACACACGTAAAAACGAGGTCCCCTGCTTAAATTCCCCTGTAGCCACTATAAGGTTCCCCAGCAAATAGTAGAAAAGCCTTTTTCCTTGGTTCACATCGCTGTGACTGTCCTCACACACATCGCTCGTAGATCTGAAAGAATTCATACTCCATATATGGTACAAAGGGGGTGTGGCCACATGCATATACTGCTATAGGATCCTCCCACCTCTTAAAGGCACGCCACTTTGGCTGACTGCAAGTCTCAAGCTGGGGTGTTTTTCAGTGCAGCATCAAATTCTCACAGTTCAGCATGTACAGTAGCTTCAGTCCACACACTTAGCCATGTGGGCAACCCGGAATTGGGCTGAAATTTGACACTACTTGTGATTCGGGGTTGTGGAATGTCACATGGACAGACAAATGGTATCTTCACTAGTGTTTAATATGTAGCTAAGTCCAGGCAAAAGGGAAATTTACAGCATACGGCTCATAGGCAGCCTAGGGCATGAGGCAGAGACATTGGGAGATATGCAAACACACGCACACACACCTCATTTGCTGCAGGATTCCTAGCACACGTTATGTTTATCTGATTAGCTGAACAGCCAAAGCGGCTTAGGATTTCAGCCCCGTAAAGCAGCCGCCTGCATTAATAGGTCAGAGCACTGAAGGACCAGCACTCTTCACCTCTTATATGATGCCTCTTGTCTTTGAGATATTTGAGCTCTACTTTCTGTATGTGTGAGGAAATAATAATGAGGGCTGTTTTTGGTAAGTGGTATATTGTCCGGAACTGAGACTGGACCACAGAACTTCTTATGGGTCTTTGTTATGCAGGTCTTTGGCCAGAAAACAATGAATGAAGACAAGAAATGGAACATTTCTTTAACCAGGCCCACTTTGGCTCACATTTCATATTTTTATTGTCATAGTTTGTTGCTGAATGTAACCCCTTTGATTTGTTTAACTGGCTTTGTAGAAATTGCTAATTAGAATTTGGAGCCCAGTGAATGTGAATCCTTTACCTGTGATTGCGTTTTGCACGCTGTCCCCTAAAGTCACAAGTGAAAGTTTACGGGGCCTGGGTGTGTGCGCTGAAAGTGAAACATCGTCTCAGACAGAATAATAAAAGTAAGCTCGGGTTTTAATATCAGGGGCAATAAAATACATTCTGCCCTGAGTTTACGGCAGGTTACCGGAGAGTCCTGCACTGAGTGGGGGCGGAGTAGGTCGCAGTTGTAACTGTCTGGTTATTATCTGTAAGAATTCCGCCCATTTTCACCCAGGCTGACTCCATGGTTTCCCGCCGATCCGCTCCGGGTTTTGCAGTGCGCCATGGATGTTACAGCTTGAGTTTAAGATCTTCTCCTGTCATTTCCCTGCCATTTCTCAGTCTCCTTCCCCCCCCACAGCAAAGCCACGGAGCTCCATGGGCAGTCACTGACGGCGAGGACACAACAGCGCCACATAAACGCTGACGCGTGATATGTTGTGGGCCGGCTAAGGTAACGAGGTCATGATGCCCCTGTTCGTCAAATTACTGAATGGCTTGCAGCCTTGTTAAATTCAGTATAATTCATCATTTAATTTACCTTCTAATTTTGCTAACTTTTTAACCTAATGAAATCAATACATGCATTTTACTGAATACATATTGCATGATTATGCAGAATACCTATTCAAAGGTTTACTTAAGACTTTAGTTATAATAAATTATCATTAAATCACAATGAAATATGTATATACATATCTACCCTCGTAATATCAAAACATGCATTTTACCGAACACAGATTGAATGATTATGTAGATTTCTATTCTTTACTTAAGGCTGTAGTTATAATACATTTGTATTAAATCACGGTGAAATAAATATTTTAAGTATTTATTAATTTATTTAGCCAAACCCCTATTGATTTGTCACAAATTCCTCTGCAGGTTTATAGACGTGCCGAGTTCAGACACTGGAGTCCATACACTCCTGTACTGTTGTCAAAACACCATGACTTGGCAAAACAAAAACAGTAATTTGGCGTCTTAAAGTATAGCCTGCTGGATTTCCATCGGCATCACCTTGGCCGCAATGACGGGGATCCACGCCCGGCGGAGGAACGGTAAATACTGCCGACTGTGGGGTGAAGGAGTCGACGCGTGACCGGGTCGCTGCGGATGGACGGTGGTAGCGTGGTTCAGACTGAGCTCCCGACGTGGACGCGCGATGCTGCGGTCAGCACAAACGACACGCGTTTCACCTTAGCCAAGCATTATGTGTATATCTGGCTGCGGCTTGCTGCTGTGAGATCCAGAGATGTTGGCGTGTCTCAACTGGACTCCGTGGTGAACCGCAGGGACGCGTCTCATCACGTCTGGGGGACGCACTCCCTCGGATGAGAACGGACAGCGGCAGGCACAGAAACCCCGGCACCATCCCGGTGACCTTAAGGAGGGACCGCTCTAGGAGAAGATGGCAGCCAAGCAAAAGACCTGCAAGTTTTTTTTTTGGTGTTTCATTAAACCTGAGCCAGGCCCTTAATCCCCAATTACCCCAGGGACTGTCTGACCCTGCGTTATATCAAAAAATGTATGTCACTTTGGGTAAAAGCTTTTGCTAAATAAAATGCAAATAGGCCATCAAATTAATGACTCATGTGAAGAACATAGCGCCCCCTACAGTATCGGAGTGTAGAGCACCATTAGACTCCATGGTGACGACTTTGATCACCCCTGTTGAGTCTTCAGAAGAGGTTATTCACATTTGCTTCTCACCACCCATCCCTTGGTGTCTTCATTTCGATCACAGCTCTCCACCAATGGCACGTACTCAGTGTTATTCGTGGGATCCAAACGTGGGATCTGACTTTTTGTTGCTCCTTATCTCCCTTCTGATGAAATCAGAGAGCGCCTGTGGTTTTGGGGGAAAAGGTCCCTGGTGGGTTAGGAGACCTCAAGCCCCTTCTTTCAGTGGGCAAGCAGAAATCAAAACATGTTTTGATCTTCTTCGCTGCCTTTTTTAGGCACCCTGATGTTTTTCGGTCCAGGCCACGTCTCATAATGCCAGACTTCTGATTTCAGAACTCTTAGCATACTCAAGTTCACTTCAGCTAGCAGATATTCCACGAGACACCCCCGTGGTCTTAACTGCCGCTCTGTTCCTCACATCTCCTGAAGCAAAAAAAGTTTGTCTTCAGCACATCTCAACTCTAATGTTCGAAGGTGTTTAAAAAAAAAAGAGAATTAGACTTCGGTCCATGAAAAGCTATTAGTGGCTCGATCCCTCTATAAACCGTCAGTATGAAGCAATGTCCCAGAAACACAGGTTCCTCTCTGGTCTTACAGAGTGTGAAGCAAGCAATTAACGTCTCGTGAGTGGCGTGTGGCCACGTCCTGTGTTTCATGCTCACTGCGTGGGCGTGTGGGCCTGTCCGCCTCACTACCTGTGTGCTTTCTGTTGTACAGGAAGTAGAGGACAGAGCCAGCAGCACACTGGTAGCACCAGTGCCAGGACACAGTCTCAGGCAGCAGGAGCGATTGTAAGATTTTTTTAAGGTGCGGGGCATAATAGGAGCCATAATTCATATAGAGTAGCCAACTTTATCATCAGCCAATGATGTTTTGAATTGGCGAGTGACAGGAGAGCGGCGCTCCGGGGGCCAATCAGCTTTCAGCTGGGGCCGGTGTCCCTGTGGCCCCACCTCCATAAACGCCCCCATCGGGAAGCACTTCTGACTGACACTCTCCACCCCCCCCGCGCCCCCCTTACATACCTGCTTGCAGAGGAGGACTTACGCTGAATTAGGGTAATCATGAATGCAGCGTTTCCCAATCCGGTCCTACGGGACCCACAGCCGGTCCATGCTTTTGCTTCATCCCAGCTTTTGGGGAGCAAAAATGCGGAATGTCCGGCAGGGATCTTGGAGGGAGCAAAAACATGGACCGGCTGTGGGTCCCCTAGGACCGGATTGGGAAACGCTTCATTAATGAGTTTGATTTCTCCTCAAATTAATACATAGCAGTACTGTAGGTAGTGTGACGATTAAGGGAAAGAGAGGCCATGCTGTTGAACCTTTGAGCGACGTCGTTAACCTGGAGTGCCTCTGTGTTGCAGCTTTTTGGGTGTTTGAGGACCCGATACTGGTCCCCAGCCTTTGGGAGCTGCATTCAGTAAGCTGGCATGAAGTTGTGCTCTCTGCAGACGCAGATCCACTCGTCCATCACGCTTCCGAGAAACCACCACGTCCACCACCATGGTGGGATGCTGTCCTCACAGCGGTCAGTCACTGAAGGACAGCCGGCCTGATGTGTTTCATTTACCGACGTGAACAGCCACCTAAAAAGGGCAGGAGAGTATGGACTATGCAGTCCAACATTACATCCTCTTATTCCTGGACTTGTCCTGAAAATGCATTTTTGGGACCTGAAGTCGGGGATTTCAGTTTGGTTCATGCTGACATTTGCTTTCTGCAATCTGAAACATCTTCTCTGTGTATACAGACGCTCTCGGGTTACGATGGTCCATTTACGATATTTCGCTTTTACAACGGTTACATGTTTTTCGCTCTCAGTACATTATTCAATAATTTGCATGACATATTCAAATTTTTATTATGAAATAGGCTTTGTGTTAGTGATTTTGCCCGACTGTGGGCTAATGTGAGTGTTCTAAGCATGTTTAAGGTAGGCTAGGCTAGGCTATGATGTTTGTTAAGTTAGGTGTACTGTATTAATGCACTTTCGACTTCGGAACATAACCCCATCGTAATCTGGGGATAGACCGTATTTGCATTGCTTTGATGTCTCTCCTTACATCCGGCCTCCAGTGTCCACTTCTTTGAAAACAAACATGTGGTCACCTTATCCAGCATGACGTAAATCCTTCAGTTATTGTTCTACATTTTGGAAAAATAGAGAAATGACAGTGTGTTGAGGCACCCCCCCTCCTAAGAGCTGCTGCAGAGGCCCCAGAGCAGGTGGGGAGTTGGCTTTCAAGGCCAGCGATGACGGGTAGGTGAATGACGTAAGTCTCATCTGAAATGCGCTCTTTCACTTCAGATGCTTAATAAACATTTAGTCACGATTCACCCACAGATCACCCAGCTTAGTCGATGACGGTTTGTTTCACCTCTAAAATATTCGTACGCTGAACAATTGGCTGCACATGGAAGTGAAATTATAAAATTAGTGACATTTAGAAATATTTAAAAGAGAGGATCAACATAATGAGCCAGTCTCAGGCATCTAATTGTTGGCTCATTTGCATGATTGTCGTGGTCTTTTGATAGCTGCGTTTGTTTTGCGTGTTTTAAGTGTTAATGTGCTTCCAATAGATGTTTGTGTTCAATTATTTACTCTGTTGAAAATGCTGCAAATGATTTTCATTCATATCAACGGCTTTTTAGGAAGCTGTCCTGGTTGAAACTCCTCGCTTGGTGTTTGGGGAACACACTGTATGTACCAGGATCCAATCCGGTCCTTGGGAACCCACAGTTGGTCCACTTTCTTTGTTCCCTCCCAGCTCAATACCAGGAGCTAGGAGGGAGCAAAAATGTGGATTGTCTGGCAGGGGAACTGGGAGGGAGCAAAAATGTGGACCTACTGGATCTGGAAACACTGTTTTAGGGCGTTTAATTTATGGTCTAGATTCACAGCTGAGGACAAATCGTGGTGATTGAGACTTCGCTTGTCCCTGAAATCACCTCCTACTTTTTTTCTCTGAACTCTTAGCTCACTGTAGACTCCTACTATAAAGCCAAACACGTAGTGAACAGTGGCTAAAATACGTCCTTAATAGTGAACTACATTTAAATCTGCATTTGTTAATCTATTTGGTAACCTGATGATTTTATCTATAGTCATTAATCTGCGACCAAGAAGAACATCATAGATCTAGAAGAGAAGGATACTTCATTGACAGTCCTAGTTCTCTGTGCCCCATTTGCTGTCTGTGAGACACATGTAGGTGAGAACAGGCGTGGGGGTGGGTCGGGGGGTCATAGGGAAGGGGCAGCCACCTGTGGCATCTGTGGAGTTGGGGGGTTTGCGCTGGGACCCACAGACTATCCTGCCGAGGCCGAACTCAAACCGGCGACCTTTGCATCACAGACACAGAGGGTTACGCCGCTCAGCCACCCCCCACCCATAAAACAGCACCCAGAATAATTCCTAAAAATGCAGGAAAACATTTTTTTCATTGACAAATTCGAAGCTCTCCCCAAGTGAGGTTGGCAGCTGCCTCCGCCAGCACTGCGTTTGTGGAAACACGGCGTTTACAATTTTACAGTGGGTTGTATTAAAAAACTGGTTTTGTTATTGACATTCATTCGTAACAAAGTGAAGACACCTCAATTATTTTCTTCTCTTTCGGAGAAAGAAATGAGACAATTACACGCATTAGATGTCGCCCAAAATCACCAACCCAAAATCAATAGTTATGAATTCATGCTGTATGTCATATAAAAGGAGGCTCCTGGAAACTGATGCTGGGGCTGGATCTCGCTAAGGTTCCCCGACACTCCTCTCCTTGATTCTTCCTAATTATTCCATCGCTTCTGGAATGTTCCTGGAATGCATGTCGCCCCCCCAAAACATCACATGGATTCCCTGTAGTTGACAGGTCACTTTCTGATTCACCAGAACATGAAGTGAATGGTAATATTCCTGGATGGTGAATATGAGTGGGCCGCTGGTGTATCAGGCCCGTTACCACCGTCTTTACTGGGGGCCTTAATACTCAGCGGGCACATTAAATATTTAAGGGGAATCTCACGCAATATTCCAGCAACCTGCCCTGGAGCTGAGCAGCCCTAGAGGGCGAGAGTGAGGGGGGTGAGGGCTGCAGCAGGGACAAGCACCTTTATATCCCTCACCAATCCAGCTACTCAGGCTTCCAGGTCACATTAGCGCTGTTTTGTTTATGCGTGGTGGGGCACCCGTTCTGTGTGCCAGTGTGTGGGCTGGGAAACTGCCAGTGTGGTGCTCTGTGAATGTTTGCTGTGGCAATTAGTGCATTTATGCGTGTTTTTATTTTATCTGACACTTTTATCCAAAGCGACATGCGATAGAGAGAAGGGTTACAATTTCCTGTGTGCTTTCTGGGATTTGAATCCACAACCTTTGCATAGTTAGCATTATACTCAACTTTTTGAGCTACAGGAGCAAAGCATCCTTGCTAATTACTTTTTAAGCCAAATCTGGGTCCCCATTCAGGGACGCTTAGTATGGAAGATGGATATCATTGCGGACAGGACACCAGCACCTCCCGCACTCTCATGTGGTTCCTCACACAGGAACTGGGCATGATCTAGATCAGCTGTCAGCAGTGGTGTAAATCCATTACATACTGTAACCTCTGCTACCGCTCCTGTTACAGGTAGGTAGTTCGGGGAACTTCAGGAACTAAAATCAAGATTCAAGATTCTTTGTTTGCCTTTAGTACATCAGTATACATAAATACTTACTGGCGTCATCCAGTCAGTAACATGTAACACAAAAGAATTAGACAACACAAAACAAGACATCAAAGGAGACATATAACTAGGTTCTATACAGATACACATTTATAGATAAATATGCAATAAATAGAATAAATGGCTGAAACAGAATGTATGGAATAATGTAAACATGTTAAATAAATATAAAACAGATGGACGAAACAACTAAAATAGGGATATGGCAAAGTAAAGTGCAATGTGAAGTATCTCTCTGTCCAGTAAAGGGCACTGTGTGTTTATGAGCTTGGAGTATCATTACTCTATCCAGTAAAGTGCACTGTGTGTTTATGAGCTTGGAGTATCATTACTCTGTCCAGTAAAGTGCACTGTGTGTTTATGAGCTTGGAGTATCATTACTCTGTCCAGTAAAGTGCACTGTGTGTTTATGA
>JAODJX010000053.1:8027352-8042617 GCA_026776945.1 Isichthys henryi | reverse complement strand
GACTTCCTCCCCGTGTCACAAGAAAGGTCCCCCCGTCGGGATGACGGGCTCTTCCCCCCCACCTCCCCCCCCCCCCCCCACATCCACATGCTGCCGATGGAGATGGAGAGCAGGCAGACAGACCGGCTCGTCGGTGGAGTGGGCGGGAAGCAAACAAACAAACAAGCGCGGCCCCAGCCCTTTAAGCGCCTGACGGCGCCCCCCGCTGCCTCGTCGCGACGCATCTCTACAAATTAACGGCCGCCCATGAAACCTCCCTCTTATCCCATTATGGCGTTTGGCCGCCCTGCTCGGCAAGCATTGTGTCTCTCCCCCCCGACACACGGACAGCCAGCCGTAATTACGCCCCCTGGTGGAGCAGCTGCTGCACTCTTCGCCAGCCCCAGATGCCTCACACATAATTACAGCTATTAGCAAACACACAGATATCGGTCATTGCTACTATTACCAAATTTATACTCAGTTTTGGCCCTGAAGGAATAGTACCTTGAATTGAGAGAGAGAAAAAAAACAACACATTACATTTTTAATCAAAAGTGGAATTATTATTCTGCATTATTACCTGCTTTACCCTGTTTCTGTGATTCTGGATTCAGTGTTTCCCTTGAGTTCTGTAGGTGACTGATTTCATCTTTTCATTTATGACCTGATAGATTCCAGCCCGCCTAATATGAAATGTATATCTGTTTAGTGTAAGATGGCTGGCTCATAGATGTTGGCGTGTGTGCGTCCACTTATCCGGGTGTACTATGCATCCTCCTCGCCCCCCCCCCTCCCCCCCAGTGGGGTGTAGTGTGAGACAGGCACGGTGCTGAATCGCTAACAGGTTTCGCTGCAGCCAGACTTGCAGGCATCCCACTTTAATCAGCACACCTGGAGGGTAATTAACACTCAGGCACTGGGGTGGGCAGCTGCAGCAGGTGTAATGGGGTCCTCTTTGTTTGGGCTGACCGGGGCGGCCGCTCGTCAGACCCTTTCAGAATTGTTTACTGTCAGGCTGCGCTTGTTTCTCCTGGCTGTTTGCCGGCACGGCGGCCTTGGTTCAAACGGGACCACCCTGTCAGAATCAGCTTTGCGTTGGATGCGTAGGTATCCTCGTCAGTAGCCCACCTGCTGCCGGCCTAGGGTTCCACACCTCTGCAGAGTTGTTTGGCAGGAATCTCAGGATCTTGAAATGCAATGGGTGTGTTTCATAACAAGTGGACCAAAGGGCCCTTTTGCAGAAAAGAGGAGCTTCTGGTCTGAAAGAGAATCTGCTTGAGGTTTTGCGTTATGACAAATGATTCCAAACATCATCCAATGATATTCCCAGACCTGGAAAACGTCCCACTGCATCCATATCCTCGGTTACATTCATAAACTAAACTTCAGTGAATTAGCTTTCATAACAATCTTAAACAGTTCCTGAACCTTGAAAGCAAAAATAGTTCTAGAATTAGCAGAATTTCAGTCTGGTTACTGAGCGACTGTGGCCGGGAAAGGAGACCTGGGTCTGTGTTTACAGCTCCGCCGTTTGGCAGGAGTTCTGGAGATTGGTGCGCTCGCCGATGCAGCCATGAGGCGGTGGGAGAGTTGCACGCGCGCACTCCGTGTAGCGGAGCTCACGAATCTGAAGCGGCGAGGGCAGGCCAGAGGTACATCTTAAAGCTGCAGTAGCAAAGCGTTTCTCCCTTTCTCTCTCTCCTGCCTATTCCTTGTGGCCATTTGGAAAAAAGCACAGCTTCCGCACCGCCGATCTCTGCATTGCATCATCTTCATGTTCAGTTTTGCATCAGGATGCATCTTATTGGATTTTTTGTGTCGGAAACACTGTATTAACAGTGCATCTTCTACCCTCCCCGCCCCCCTGGTCTTTCCTGTTAAACTGTTACCTCGGGGGGTGCCGATCTTCCCCTTTTCCGCTTAAGTTACCCTCTCCCAGCGGTTTGTGTCTAATTAAGCGGGAAACGGCATGACGGCATAACGAGCACCTGCCGGATCACGCCTGGCAGCGGTCCGTCAGCTGACGACCCTTCTCCACCAGGTCCCAACAGAAATAACCACTGAGCACTGAGCCGGGGCTAATCGTCATGGTGACGCGGCTCATTTGGCATGACCCCCCTCCTGGAATGGAACCGCTGATAGTTACCGCGTGCCTCAATTCGGTCACCGTCGGGCCGCTCGCTTGGGTGTAGGACACATTGAGCTCTCGCTCTCCCGAGGCCCACGTTTCATACATGTGCCATCTTTCTGTCTTCCAAATACACTCCGAATGGACCCCTATCATTTATATTTGGACTTTTTAGTCCATAAGAATCACCCTCAAACCAGCAGATAAGTATGATTTCAAGCAGATACACTCAACCTTTCGACTGATACTGTCTTTTCATACACATTATATATGTTTATGTTATATATAATATATACCATAAATTATATTTACAATGCAGTATACTATTTTATAAGTCCCCTTCTTGTGCTTAAAGTTCAGTATATACCTGGATAAGTCACTGGAAGATGGAGCGATGTATATGTTCAATAAATGTTGGTTGCATGGGTTCTCAATCTGGCAGCAATAGGCACTGGTCCTAATGTTCTCAGCTTAGAGGTTGGACAGCGATGGCAATCAGACTCCTGCTGACATTGGGCCACCCAGGCTCTCTCTCTGTAGTGGTGTGAGTCACCTGCTATACATGTGTTTGTTAATGTAGCTACACAGGAGAGCGGCTTTGGCTCTGTGTGTTCCTCGCTTCTGACTGTGTTACGAGGAAATGTAAGTTCGGTGTGTCGGGTTTGCGTTTTAACATACCACCGATTCATCTGGTCTTCTGGCCTTCCTGCAAGTGGCTGTGGCAGGTTTCTGAATATGCACTCATATCTGTCTACCCCTAGTTTCTGGGGCATGCGACATAGTGATGTAGTCGGTAAGCCATGGGAGGGGGGATAATTGTTTAAAACACCCCGTGACTCATCTCTTTGTTCTTTGTTCACCAGCTTCAGGAGACCGTCAAGAGGAAGCTGGACAGTGCTCGTTCACCTCTCAACGGTGACCAGAATGGCATCTGCGATGGGAACTTCTCACCCAGCACAAAGAGACTTCGTAAGGAGGGTGGGGGTTTGGATTCGTTGGTGCCACCTGTGTCACCCCTCCACCCGATGGACATTAATCCTCCGATGGCCCCGGCCAATAGCACTAACAACGGGAGCAATCATGCCCCTGGACGGCCCGATGACCTGGGAAAGAATGGGGCTCTGCCAGACGTCAAGCTGAATGGTTCCCTGGACCTGGATGATGGATTCACACTTTTCAAAGACATGAAACAGGAACCTCTTGACGACAGCACCGGCATCGAGTCCTCTGACACCTCCTTGTCCAATCAGAAGCTCTTCTCGGATATCAACCTTAACGACCAGGAGTGGCAGGAGCTCATCGACGAGTTGGCCAACACAGTGCCGGAGGATGACATGCACGATTTATTCAACGAGGACTTCGAGGAGAAGAAGGAGGTGGAATTCACACGGCCGGCAGTGCAGACGCCCCTTCCTCAAGACCCACCGCTAGCCCCACCTTCCCAGAATAGTCAGATGTCTATGGGTTCCCCTCAAGTCCGACCCTCTTCCTCTGGGCCCCAATTCACCACGACAGCAAACGGTACCCCACCCCAGCAGTCTCCCGCGGTCGCCTTAGCCTCCGGCTCACCAGCTAATTGCACGACCCAGTCACCACAGACACCCACACAGGCACAAACGCAACCCTCCAGGCCTGGAAACGGATATCTCATGAACCCTGGCCCTGTGGTTGTACCTGGCTCTGCTCCCAGAACCGCTGGGACCCCAGGCCAAGGAGGGGGCGGTCCCGTCCCGGTGCCGACTTCAAGCTCCGAACTGACCCCGGCCGAGCAGCTGAAGCAGATGGCTGCCCAGCAGCAGCAGAGGGCGAAGCTCATCCAACAGAAACAGCAGCAACAGCAGCAGACCCAAGCGGCTAGCTGGTCGCCCGCTAGGCCTCCCAGCAGTCCATATGGTGGGCCATTCAATTCCGACAAACCAAATAGCCCCATGATGTACCCACAAGCCTTCAACACCCAGAATTCTGTGGTGCCTGCTATGGGGAACAACCCTCAGAAGGCCATGAGCAACTACCTCCCACAGAACCCCATGAACATCATCAACCAACAGCCCAACAGCATGGGCCAAAGCACCATGAGCAAGCAGCAGGGGATCGTTCTCTCCTACAGCAACACCAAACCCCTGAGCCACTTCAACACCGTGGATCATATTAGCCAGAGGATGACCCTACCAGTAACTAATCCTGGCAAGAACCCCATGATGCCCTACATACAGGCCCAGGTGGGGCAGAGCACAGGGCAGGCCCAGGGGCAGGTGCCTGGCCAGGTGGTCCATCTGACTGAGGAGCAGAAGCGGATGTTGCTTATAAAGCAGAAGGTGTTGAATCAGACCCTACCTTACAGTTCCTTGCAGACCCATGGACAGGTGAGTTCTCTGCTTCTCATAACACTCTTGAGGTGCTGCAAGTGGATCATGGGATATTGAGACAGGTGTCGGCCCCAGTGTGGTTGGTTATGATGCCCGTTAATAGGCCTCTTGAGTGTATGGGACCTCGTTTCCTACGTGTGAAGTTACGCCGTACGGCTGGAAGCCCGTCTGTGTGGTTTTTCGAATTTTTCACGGGGCACGTTGGTGAGAAAAAAGCCCATTAAATAACTTATTTCTCCTGAGCATCCAGCTCCGGCACATGGTGTGAAGAAGAGTTTGCTGTATGTAGGTCACAGCTTTTTGGTGCGGAAAGGACCTGGCAGTGGGGGCTCTTACCAAGATGAATGTGTCTCTTTGCACCTGCCTCAGTAGGCTTGGGCATTGGGTGGGGGGGGGGCAGGTTGATGTTGAGAACTCTGTATTCCAATGTGTTTCTGGGATGCCCTGTATTGCCCATCCCAGGCAATGCCCCGTGGTAGCACCCGCAAGCCTGGCTGCCTACCACCGTTGCCCGGTTACTTGTGCGTGTCCCAGTTTATGAGCCGACAGAGTTGCTAAGTGTTAATGTTTACTGGGGGCGGTTTTTCAACCACTAGAGCCTAATAAAACAACCACTGGCTACTGATGGCCTTTAACAAACCAATCACATTTCTACATACAACCGCACGCTTTCGGCGATGTTTAGGAAATGATTTGCCCTCGGCTCTATTTGTCCTACACCGAATACATCATTGTAGTTAATCCCGTGTCGTGGGGCCATGTTTGGCGGCGAGAAAGGCTCACGACTCCGTCCACATGCCAGTTAGTGACCAGACGGGTCCCTGAAGCCCATTGGTGCATACGTAACGACCGCTCTTCAGTCCAAATCGGCGGTTGGCTGGTTCACCCGAAACATGTGCTATGTTCTAAAATGGGCAACGGGAATCTGTAGCACCACCAGTGCCAGCAGGGTCTGGGCTGTGGCCCGTTCGGTCAGCTGACGGGCATCAGCTTTCCAAGCCTTTGAAGGAACATATACGCAGAGGCTCCTGATGGACATTTACTGAGTAGGCCTACTGGTGCTTCTCTGTCTTTCCTATCATTCCCCAGCTCCGCCGAAGCTGTCGCTTGCGGCGAGACCGGCTTCCCGTCCGGGCAGTCTGCCATGCTGCTGTTTGCGCATAGCGGCAGAGAACGTGCCCGTACACCAACATGGAGGTTAAAGGGACAGACTGATCATTCGATGGGCGGAGCTTCCAGCAGGACAATACGGACGAGGAGCTCCTAGCATCAGGGGTGACACAGGTTAATGGCAATGACAAATGAGACGTGTTTTTGTTGCCGGTATTAAGTATCTATGCGAGGGCTCTGTGTTTTCAGGCAGGACGGTTTCACCAGGAACAAGGACTGTATCTCTCTCACACACACGAGCGCACACACACAAACACACACTCACTCCATCTGAAAGGGCGTCGGAGGGCCGTTCGGACAGCAGAGAGGGCCGTAAGTCATTGATTATCTGACCGGCTGCGGCTGCCGAGGGTGTCGTCGGCATTATTTATGAGCTTAGCAAGGGCGGGGGGCGCTCTTTAGAAAGAGCAGCCTGAAGTGCTGTTTCACAGGTGGGGAAATGGAGCGCGTTGCGTAATCCTATTAGCGTGCGATTATGAAACTGAAGCCTACTTTTTAAAAGGTTGTTAGTCAAGGTTTAAATGTTACTGCTCACTTTGCATATCGCAGCAGCAGTAATTTATTCTCTGGTGGCTAGGAAGGCTGCATGGAAGCAGATCGAATTTTTTTTCTTCTTCTTCTTCACCCCCCCGCCCCCCTCCCCAGCTAATGGATTTTGCAGAGGCGGTCCTCAGAGAGGTGATTGGTAGAAGTGGTTTGACGAGCGCCTAAGTGACCCTATTAGGGGAGTGATAGGATCATAAGGCTCACTGGCTCTGTGTCGGGCCCCATCTGGGGCTGGCGTTCCACTCCTTCCCCTGGGGCCGAAAGGCCACCGTGATAAGTAGGGCCGCGTATGTATCCCCATAGCAGCTGCCCGACTCTCCGGGGCCTGAATCAGAGGCAGCACAGTGTGGAATGTAGACAGAGAGAAAGAGGGTGAAAGAAAGGAAGAGACAGAGGGACCTCCTTCCTCACCCAGTGCACAGAGAGATGTAACCCCCCCCCACCCGGTGCGCACCCCCGCCCCCTTCTGCTCCCGCACTACGCATTGGCACATGTGTCAAAGCTTGAGCTAAGCTCTCAGATCCTCTGGAGAGGCCTAGGATGGGGGGTGCCTATGCGGGGGGGGGCCTGCGTTTAGAGACCAACAGCACACCGGGGCGACCGTGGGAATTACTAGCCGACCCCCCCCCCCCGCCCCGCCCCCAGTTTGAAAACTGCAGAGCAAGATTATCGATGCTGCCTTACGACCTGAGCATTTGCTGTAATTGCTGTAACTGATGGTTATTAATATGCATATAAATACAGTGACTGTGTGTACTTTGCAGCGCTCATGCGGTACTTATAATCTGTAATTCAGCAAAATGGTGGGAGGTGCATGCTGGGTAAGCAAAGGGACACCTTAGAGGCAACTGTACCTAGCCTCCAGCCCTCTGGGGGGTGTCCAAATTATCCGGGATAGGGTTTGACGCTTGCCACAGCCAGACTGTCCTGGACATGTTGCCACCCCTCGCCTTCTACCAACGATTGTTGTGAGAGGGGAAAGTTAATGCTGATGCAACCCCCCCACCTTTAATGGAAACATGCACTACCATCTCGCCGATGTTATTCTCCGAACACCCTCCCCCATCCTGTTTTTTTTTCCCGAATCCAATTCCTGGCAGCGAATTCCTGCTTCCGTCAATGTCGGATCAATAGTGGGTCTCCTGACTCTGTTAACACTCTGCTGTGCATGCTTATGGTATCGTGAAAACAGCCTTTCCCGGCGTGTATCCGGCCTCTCCAGTGGGTTGGTTTGAAGGGGGGGGGGGTTATTAATATTGTTCCGTCAGAGAGCGATAGGGCAATAACACAGCTTGGTTTGTCCAGTTATTTGATTAAACCAGTGCTTGAAAAATTTACCTTTTTGGGGGCTGATCGTTGATGATGCTTCCAAAGTATTCGTATGAAACTTGGTGGAAATATTCTGGAGGGAACCACACAGGATTTTTGGTGTCTTGTGGCTGATGGGGTGAAGGGGTTGTAGACAGTGAGCGGCGACTTCCGTTTCTATGGCGTGGCCGGCGGCGCCCTCACCGTCGCTACGGACAGATGGACAGCAGGTTAGCGATGAGTCGAAGCGTAAAGTATCCATCTGCTCGTGGTTCATTTGAGAACCTTCAGGATCCACCTCCTTCTGCAGTAGTGCACAGATGCACGACATCACGCCCTTTGACCTTTTTTTGAAAGAGTGCCGTGACGGGGAGGCTGTTAGTGACCCTCCTTCCTGCTAGAGCCTAGTCCACGTAACACCCCCTCCCCCAACAGAGAGAATACTCTTAGCCATTCACTTCAACAAATAATCCCACGGTGTTCTCAGAGATTGGGCTGCTTTTCATTTGGCACATGTAAGTGTCAGGGGGTGGGGCTTTGAGGCCAGGAGGTGTGGCCTTGTTTTGATGTGAGTACCAGGGGGTGGGGCTATGAGGCCAGGAGGTGTGGCCTTGCTGTAATGTGCACACCAGGGGGAGGGGCTCTGAGGCCAGAAGGTGTGGCCTTGCTGTAATGTGAGCACCACCGAGAGGGGCTCTGAGGCCAGGAGGTGTGGCCTTATTGCGTTGTGGGCATCCAACCTGTTCCATCCATGTTAGAGAGCAAGAACGGTTACACTACACCGCAGATATGCCGGCCAAGCACAGGAGAGCATACGCACACACACAATCCTCGAGCATCGTAAAACTTTGGCTGTCTCAGTTGCTCTCGGTTGCCATGGATACTGTGGCCCACGGCACCTCGCTGCCTGAATCGATGGAGACTCTACGAGAAGCCGGGTGCGGGGGGGTGGGGGGGTCTCGGGTACTTAGGAAGATGTTGAGAGCGCGCCGCGATTCCTTGAAGGCTGGAAGCAAAGAGAAGTTGACTCTCCCAGACAGTGCTTTTCAGAATCGTTTTTTTTTCCCCCCCAGACATATCACCATGCTAACATGCTAACGCTGCCTTCGACGTGCTGTCACCTTCCTACAAAGTAGCAGGTTGTGACAAGATAACGGTTAATACAGCGGGTAACAGCGAGGTGACGATTGACGCTGGTTTATTTAAAAGCATCCGTGTCTGAGAAGGGGTTGGAGGCAGCTTTGTGTTGGTTTTCTTTCCGTTTTCCCAGAATCCTTAGCGACACACGTCTGTCCGAGAGGTTTCCCTCCACTCTCCTGTGGATATTCAGTTACAGCTGGAAGGGGGACCACAGCATGCGTGCGTTGGTGGCAGCTCACGCTTTTGGCGGGTTGTGGTGGAGTAGTTTTTCCTGTGTGGTTGTCTGAGACACCCTTGGACTGCCAGCACACAGGAAGTGACACGCATGAAGATGGGGGGGACAATCCTGGCAGGTGACACTAATCCCCAGCTGCCCATTGGTCAGTTCATGGTCAATCCCTGATTCTAATAGTTACATTTAGGATTTAGGCACTGTTGGGGGGGGGGGGGCAGGCGGACTTTGCTGGGACTCTCACTAGTTTGTTGTAGATTCACTCCCTTTGGATTCACTGCTTCACCAAAAGGCACAACCGGGTAACAGATTGCTATCTGATTCTATGCAGCTGTCTTTTGGTCCTCCGGGGTTCTAGACAGACTGAGAACATGCGAATCGGCTGACCTGGGTCGTATCGTGCTGCATGAGTCCCTGCAGAATTCCTGTGGGAGACGGTGAGCGGTCAGAGGGCCGTATACAGTCTGTATTTTGGATGGAATGGCCTAGGAAAAGACTGGTGTTTGTCAGTGCTGGCAGGACAGGTGGTGAAGCAGCGCTGATGCTGATAAAGGGACGGGTGAACAAAACACAGATACAACGAGGCTGCATGTTTGCCAGGATACTATGGAAACGATGATCAAGGCTAATGCTCAGTTGCAGGAGGCTGAGGGTACAGAAAGGAGAGGCAGGGGTGCTGTGGTGATCTGGGAAGTGGCCAGTGACCAATCTGCTGTTTTCTTCCAGTGATCCTTGATGCCCAAGCTCTTCCTGGACCCTAGAGACTTACAAACCTTGCAACCCCCACCACCATGCTAAGAGAGTCCCAGGCTGATAAACCAGTGAAAAAGTTAGCTGCTGTACTGCTAGCCAGTGTTACTCACGTGACGCAGTGCTAAAATGGTTTGTGGATATACTGCTAGCCAGTGTTACTCACGCGACACAGTGCTAAAATGGTTAGTGGCTATACTGCTAGCCAGTGTTATTCCCGGGACGCAGTGCTAAAATGGTTAGTGGCTATACTGCTAGCCAGTGTTACTCCCGGGACGCAGTGCTAAAATGTTTATTTGCTATACTGCTAGCGAGTGTTACTCCCGGGACGCAGTGCTAAAATGGTTAGTGGCTATACTGCTAGCCAGTGTTACGGGACACAGTGCTAAAATGGTTAGTGGCTATACTACAAGCCAGTGTTACTCACGTGACGCAGTGCTAAAATGGTTAGTGGCTATACTGCTAGCCAGTGTTACTCACACGACGCAGTGCTAAAATGGTTAGTGGCTATACTGCTAGCCAGTGATACTCTGGTTGCCACCCATCCCTTATAACTGCTGTGTCCTGTATTATGCGGGACTATCCTGTAGTGTAAGGGACGAGTGGCAACCCTATTTGGTAACATATTGCTAAAGAGGTTACCAGCGGTACTGCTAGCCAGTGTTACTCTTGGAACGCAGTGATAAAATGGTTAGCAGCGGTACTGCTAGCCAGTGATACTCTTGGAATGCAGT
This sequence comes from Isichthys henryi, assembly GCA_026776945.1. NCBI lineage: Eukaryota > Metazoa > Chordata > Actinopteri > Osteoglossiformes > Mormyridae > Isichthys > Isichthys henryi. Next base: position 8,032,261 of record JAODJX010000053.1, on the reverse strand, counting down.
GCTAAATGCTTAGCAACCAGTGTTACTCTGGCAGGGACAATGTAAAGCAATTTGTGACAATGTAGTATTTTGAAAAGGCACTATATAAATACATTTAATTGAACTGAATTGCTGAAAAGGTTAGAGGCTGTACTTCTAGCCAGTGCCACTGTAAAGCACCTAAATGCAGTCAGAAAAAGAAGATACCAGTTGGCTTTACATAATAAATCTGTTCACTTGTCATTATCGCAGTCGGGGTTGTGCTGACTGACGATCCGTCCTGTCTACTGAACAGCAAGATATTTCTCTCATCATGTTTTTGATATTCAAGAACTTTCCGAGGAGGTTTTTAAGATTGCTGAATGTTTTCCTGATTGGCTCACCTGAGCTGCATGACCCCAGAGTTCAACCAATCACGAGGCCAGTCGTGGTGTCAGGTGACCCCATGGGCGGCGACCTCTGCTTGCTGCTGCTCCTGGGGTTGAGCAGGGCGGAATCATTACTGCTTTATCACAGTCCGTCTTCATAAGTTGCCGATGGAAAAATGAACCTTCACAGTCTAACTCTTTATTGTTGATTATACAGCTTTGCCATTGTATACTAATCCTCACTCATCTGGAACTTTTCACACTGACTATTTAAGTTTGCAGTTTAAAACTGCTGGAGAAGCGTCCTTGTCAACCGATTCCAGATGAATCAGCTTCGGTGGTCTTGCGGCAAAGTGTTGTCATTTTATGTTATTTATAGGATTATTATTATTTTATTTTTATTTTATTTTATTTTATTTTTACAAATTGTCAGTGGATTGTCACCAAACCTGAGTGAATGGGTTTACAGATTTTATATCAGAGAGAAACTTTGTCATCTGTCACTACTGATGGCATTTTTTTTTTTTCTGAAAGAGCAGGTCTTGGAGATTTTCATCTTTCTAAGCGCGGTGGAGTTGTGCTGGAGAGAATAGGCTGAGGGGGGATTGTTTTAAGGAACGCCGATCTTTCACAAAGACTGGATCGGCAGCAGTAGAGGGGTGGTGGGTGCTAAGGAGCTTTGGAGGATGGGGGGGAGAACAGAATTTAACTTTCTCTACCCAGAATATTTTGCTTGGGAGCAATTTGCCTGGAATGCTGAAACACGGTTAATCCCCTCTTAAAAGTACATAATCCCTGTCCTGCTACCTCAAGCTGGGCCTGCAAGATGGGAAGGAGTGTCATTTATATACTACCTACCAGTGACTCAGCTCGTATCGATTTCCACGCCCGCGAAAGGCTAATATTTACTCTCTTCCAGAATCTGCACTCACTTCACTGTTTCCATGACTTGTCGGTTTCGTCGGGCCGAACAGATGATTGTGGTTAGGAACTCGGCCATTTGAGAACCCGATCGTGGAGGCGGGGCTCAGAGGAATATATTAAAACAGCTTTCTCTTCAATCATTGGCCCAGATCTGTAGGAATCTGCTTGTTCTTGTTTCCGCAAGAGCCGATTGGCCGATTGCTTGCAGGTAGACAGCAGTCAAGTACCTCATTGGATCACAGCATGAGTAGCGGGTTTAAAGGAGCCACAGAGGACGGGTTGCGGCAAAAAAGTTTTTGTGCATCGATTCAATCTGTAGAGCAGGTGTGTAGAGCGCCTGCGGAGCTCTGAAAACATCCATTGTCCACTTACGCAGAAATCGTGAGAAATGCATTGTGGGTTTTCCGAGCGACGCCTAGTTTGGCCTTTTATCATCTTGCCTGCGCTTCTGTGCTTTTCAACTTTGACATCATCAGCAGGCCCCTTGATGTGCCCCGCTCCTCTGGCTCGGACTTCTGCCCATCATCCAGTCCTGTAACCCAACACCGCCGTTGGCAGCCAATCCGAAATGGCATGCGCTGCACCGTCATTCCAGCAGGGGGCCTGATGACAGGACAGGAGGCGGGTAGCCAAGTGGAGGCCCAGTCACTCTGGGAGGGTTCCGCTTCAGGCCTTAGGAAGAGCCGGCAGCCTGATGCGGGGGGGGGGGTGATCCCTTTTGGGAGGGGGGGCGGAGACTCCACTCTGCGGGGGGAGAATGCGGTGTCTGCTCTCCACTAATTGATCTGAAAACGGGGGTTATAAATAGAGTGGGCCGGTTATTTTAAGGTCCGCCCTGTAATAAATAGCGGTGATTGTGAGCCTTCCCTCTGAGCGGCGTGAATAATTTAGACGTGGACAGAAAGTGAGGCGCCATCGGTGTCTTCGCGGGAATGCGACTCGGTGGCGCGGATCTGGACGATGCCAGGATTTTCACCCAGGGGTGGGGCGGCCATCTTGGATCTTGGAGAGTGTAATCCCTTTGTAATATCACACTGCGGAGCAAAGAAGCCCCATAACCTGGGGTGAGGTGGGGTGGGGGCCACCCCCTTTAGGTTGGCACTAAGAGCAGTGCTGCCAGTGTGATAGCAGCAGGGGGGTGGGTGTTTCTGATAGAGGAGGTGTGGCTGCATTGCTGTACTCCCCCTTCATTAACGGGAGATCTTCACAGGCCAGCCCCCTCCTCTGCAAATTCCCCCTCCTCCCCAGCTGAAGACCCGCACAGGAAAATTACACCACATAAAGCTGAACCTCCAGAGGGTGATGGATGGCCCTGACATTGCCCCCCCACCTTGCCTCTCACCAAACCTTCCTGCCTTCCTGAATTCTCTGTCTTTTCTCTTCCTTCAGTCTGGGGCTTTTCCGCCTTGTGCGCCCCACCCCCGTCCGTCAAGGACTGCATTATGTTCAAAATGAGTTTTTTCTTTAAAGTCTCCGTTGTCTCCAAATGAACATAAGAAGATTGATTAATTAGCAGCGAAGTATTATATATGTCACCTGTGAAGGGATTGCTCAGATACGGACAATGTCCTCCGTGTTCCGGGGCAGGCTCAGCCTCCATGTCCCTGCCCACGCCGGTGACGTAGCGGCCCGTAAACACGCTTTATCGAGGCAGATGGCCGGGGCAGTGTATGTTCAGGGGGCTGTCAGTTTGGGCCGGATAACACGCGTGTGTCACCCATCCCGGCGTATCTGTCATCCTAATGGACGGCTCAGCTGAAAGCCGACTTCCTATCAGCGGTGGCAGGAGCTAAGCTATCAGTGGCGGCCATTGTCTCCCAGTGTCTGATAAGGATGTCTTGCTCTGCAGACTGTGAGTCTGCCTTTATCGCAGAGGGGTCAGTGTTTATGTTTGTGTAACAAAACTGGCGGGCTGCTGGTTGGGGTGAGTGGGAGGGGGGGATGTGGCCATGCTCTCCTCTGCACTTGTGCCCCCTCGGGTTCATCCTTGTGAGGGTTGTGAAATGGATTTTTTGTGCATGGGGCGGGGGGTGCAGGACTTATGGCAGCATTTGAGGTCACCTTAGCATTTCATCTGGTCACCTTCGTCTGGTCAGGTTAGCGTTTTTGTTTGGTCAGGTTAGCATTTTTGTTTGGTCAGGTTAGCGTTTCATTTGTTCATATTGCTGTTTTGTTTCTTGCATTAGCGTTTTGTTTAGTCACGTTAGGGTTTTGTTTATTCTTGTTAGCTTTTCTTTTTAATCACGTTACTGTTTCATTTTGTGTTTTGTTTGTGCCTCTTACTCGTATTGTTATCCGATTTCCTGCTCTTTTCGTTTCTTCGATTGCCCAGCTTCCTGAGCTCCTCCTGCCATTCTCCCCTCAGAAATGGCTCCCTTAATACCACAGATCATTTATTGTGTGCGCCCACTTGTGGCCAGGAGCTGGAACAGCAGCTCCAAACGCCTCTCGTCTCCATGGCGAGCTCGTGGCATTGGAGGGCTGACCCACACCAGCCTACATTAGCGGCCGATTAGCCAAGGGGGCACATGTTGTCTCAAGCTGCTACCCACCCCCGCCCCCTTCTTTAAGGATTATCAGACCAATTCAATAGAGTAAGACTGGGACAGGGTGGATGGTTTGATGCTGAGTAATCGTGTCCCTTTATTGGATCAATTTTAGCAGCCATGCTAACTGACATGCGGTAATGGGGGAAGGGGCGCTTTGTTCAGGACTGAGCAGCAGGCTGACCTCACTCCCCCTTTCCAGGGTCTGCTACAAGCCCCGCCCTCATCCACAATCCAGGAAGCTGAATCATTTTTTCCCTCATAGGATGGGTTGGGGTTATTCGTAAATAATTCATGAACTATGGCCTGGTCTATTGTCAATGCAAAAAGGAGGAACTGTTTGACTGTAAGATTACTGCAGAGATCTGCTTCAAATTTATAAATCCACATATTTTTTTTGTCTTGTATTGCACTTAGCTGTTCTTTAATTTGGATGTTGGTGAGTGATACATTTACGATCCCCATCAGGTTAATCACCGCTTGCCTGGATTGTCACTTGTTATTCCCAGTATGTGACGGAGGCTCTCTGGTGTTAAGGAGTACCGATGAGCACACCGAGGCACATGATCGTTCTCTGCGCTCCGGACGCTGAGCGTGAGGCAGCTTGCCTGCCGTCCAGCATCATTACCCCCGATCCGCCGCTGTCAGGCTGCTTTGCCTCCGTAATTATTTCCTTTCCGGCCCGGTCCCCGCCTAATTTATTCCACCGTGATATCTGCTCCCTGCTCATTTCCTCTTTGCTTGCTTGGAGATGCTGATAGCCAGGCTGGCTAACGAGGTACGCCAAATTGCCGACTTCATGCATTGTCAGCCGGCTATCATACGACGTCCAAGATCGCCACCTAGCTGCTGGGGTGGAGCAGAACTGTGTGGTGCCTGCTGGGAGTCCCTTTCTGCCTCTGTCACATGGTGCTTTGAGTGTGACGTGCCCTTTGTTAGCCGTACCTGTGGCCCGCCGGCTCTGCTGATTCTGTTACAGGTGGTGTGCGAAGCGGCAGGTTATGTTTATGATCAGAAGAACATAAGAACAATACAAACGAGAGGAGGCCATTCGGCCCATCAAGCTCGCTTGGGGAGAACTTCACTAATAGC
>JAODJX010000053.1:7998728-8009250 GCA_026776945.1 Isichthys henryi | reverse complement strand
GGAGTCTGCGGGCTGTCAGTGCCTGTTAATGGGAGTCTGCGGGCTGTCAGTGCCTGTTAATGGGAGTCTGCGGGCTGTCAGTGCCTGTTAATGGGAGTCTGCGGGCTGTCAGTGCCTGTTAATGGGAGTCTGCGGGCTGCCCGTGTCAGTGCCTGTTTATTGGAGTCTGCAGGCTGTCAGTGCCTGTTAATGGGAGTCTGCGGGCTGCCCGTGTCAGTGCCCATGAATGGGAGTCTGCGGGCTGCCCATGTCAGTGCCTGTTAATGGGAGTCTGCGGGCTGTCAGTGCCCGTGAATGGGAGTCCGCGGGCTGTCAATGCCCATGAATGGGAGTCCGTGAGATGCCTGTGTCAGTGCCCGTGAATGGGAGTCCGCGAGCTGTATTTGTCACTCCAGCAGTGGTCAGTTTCAGACATTCTTGGAAATTATAATTACTATTTAGTGGATTTTTCCCAAAATGAGTCTGAGTCTCAGTGTGCACTGGGCGTGACGTCGCACCCTCCGCCGGACCGTGTGCACTGCCAGGACCCCAAATCTACATGCATCCTCTCTGACCCGCGGTCTGTGGATATCTCTTAATTCCACAAAAGCCCGGCGGCACCATCTGTTCGGGGTTATCGCATTTTCCGCCGTTGCATAATTTTCATATGGCCCTACGATTTTGTTTTGTGTCGCGTGCTTTTCCCACTTTAATGGGATTAAGGAGCAGCGTGCGAGCTGTAAGGGTTCTGGCCAGGCCTCCACGAGATCAGGTGGCTCCCCGGAATCCCACCTGGGTCCATCGCGGAGGACAGACGGTGGTTTATGGGGGAAGAGGCTCAGTGCCACGTGATTATGGATCTGAGGATTGCTGTTCGGACAAGGTAACCCCCTCCCCCGCTGAAAGGGAGACTGCAGCGTTTCATTCCGGTCTGCTATGGGGACCGGCGGTTGAGGGGGAGTGGCTGGGAGTTTTCAGGGCTTTCGGCGATGCCGGCCCTTTTGACCTGCAAGATCGGGATTGGTGGAGAGAGGGTGTAAGTCCCTGTCACATACACTGCCTGAGGGAGTTGGGGGGGGGGGCATGCAAGTTTGGATGTCTGAGAAAGGGGGGTTTATGGGGGGCTGTCTGGCTGAAGAGGGCCCCAGCCCTTTCTGTTTACACTAATTATAATTACACTTACTGACCCTGATGCTAATGAAGTATCTCCCCCCCGGCAACTACGCTGGAGATCGTATCCTGAGCCGGCCCTCCCATACCTCCTTGTGCAGCGCAGAGCCTGGACCCTCCACGTCAGCGACAGCTTGCGGTCCTTTGCAAAAGCGCACCTATGTGACCGAGCTGGGCAGAGGCGCCGGGCAGTGAGCGTTCCGGAATTTTCTGCAAGCTGACAGGGAGCGGAGGTCGCTTTGATGTCATCTTCCTTTCGTGACACTGGATCCAGACTGGGAGAGTGCGCCTTACCCAAAGCCACCTGCCACCTTCAGGAAATGGGATATTTACTTCATTACTGCCTCACTGACTAATGCGAAGGACTGAGGCCCTGCATCCTGCACGGATGAGCGATAAGGAGTATTATCAGCAAGCTCTTATAACTTCCTGTGCTTCCTCTCTCCCTTCCTCATGATCTGCTCTCTCTCATCTAGATGAAAAGATCCAGTTAATTGTTTCACTTTCACTCAGAGAGATATGAGCTCCTCCTCTGGCTTCCAGGAGTTTGACGCTGTTAATATTTACATGCCTTCTAATTAGCTGTAGGAGTGAGATGCTGAGCGGTGGCTAATCTGTGGCACGGGCAGGCACTCTGGATACATCTGGCTGACTGTCCTTTCCACGGAGCAGGTGACAATACTGGAACAAGATGCCAGTGAATGCTGATTACTGAATGTGGCCCCCTAATGGTGGAAGGAGTACCTGGATGACAGGGTTATGTGAGGTGCCAGCATCTTCTGACTGCCTTGTAGAGGCAGTGAAGGTGAAGTTTTGGGGCCTTAAGTGCCATGCGGAGGAGAAGGGGGTGGCAGGCAGGATGCTGGGAGGGAGGAAGGAGGGTGGGGATGGGGGGATGGCGGGCATTTATTAGAAGACAAGGAGGGGGATGGACAGCAACTGGAGCAGGATGGGGGGGAGCTGTCTGTGCTCCCATGGGACTCCTCTGGTTGTTGTAGGCAGTGCAGGGCAGCATCCATGAGTACAGTTTGCTCACCGCGAGGACGGCGGTCGCCTGGCCGTCCACTCTCTGCCGACGCATTTCTACGCAGCAGCTTGCCCTCAGACAACAGGGAGACATATATTATACTGGTCATGATTAAGCCATCTGCCGGGAAAAAGCTGAGATGAAGCTGACAGGACGGAGCAATGTCGCCACCCCCTGGCTGGAGGCTGCTGTTGCAGGCAGACACGCAAAGCACTTCTAGCCCCTTAGTCTTTGATTTACTGTGTTATCGTACGTATTTTACACCTGCACTTAAAAACATTATGTCATTCAGTGTATGCCATGTATGGCCTTTTCCGGCTTTTGGGTTTGCCCCTGTGACTCAACGTCATTGAATTACATCTTTATTGAGCATTATAGCCCTCTCTCTGTAGGTTTATGGAGATTCAGTTTTGATTATCTTCTTCTTCTGCATGTCGTGACCCAGCCCATTACCCATTTCAGTCACTCTGTCTATCAGATGCAAGTTACTGTGCAAGCGAACAGTGCCTCATTTCAGCGACTGGCGGCCGCACATGTAGATCCGCTCTCGGCCCACCGAGGGGCACTATTCACTGTTTCTTTGGCCTTGGAAAGAGAAGACTGCATGCTTAGGTGTGTGTGTGTGTTTGTAGTTAAGCGCCATGTTTGGAGGACAGACTGGTAGCAGCAGGTTTAACGCTCACCATAAAAGGGCGGGGCCATAGGGTCACTGGCCCCAGCTGAAAGGGGATTGGCCCTCTCCCCTGTCACTCACTGATTCAAAACATATCATTGGCTAATGATAAGCTTGGTCTGTCTATGAATTATGGTGCCTCATTTTTTTAAAATCCCTGAATTGCTCTTGTCACCTGTTGACAACAAACATACATGTCTGCTTCCTGGATTGATGGGTGACGGGCAATTCTACTCTGGAAACAGGGTATTAACAGGCGACCCGATAACAGCTGGTGATAACAGATAACATGCTGGTGATGTCACAGAGTCCGAAAGGCTCCTTGCCACGGTGGAGGCCTCCCTATTAGACCCAGGGACTCCATGCTGGATAGTCGTTGCCTTGGTAACCACTGTGACCCACTCAAAGTGTGACATAAATCAAGTGGCTGTGAGCGCTGTCTCGCAGAGCTGGGCCCCAAGACGGGAAGCAGAAGATGCAGGCATGTCCAGCAGCACAGCTTGCCTGAAGCAGAGCGCCCTCTGCTGGGGTAACCCACTTCAGGCATGAGATGGAGGCAGTAATGGTTCCCCTCATTAATACATTTTGTTAGTGTTTTAATTAGTATGTCTGCTTTATTGATTAATCTCTCTGAGGTTTGGTTGGCTCTTTACAGCCTGTCGGTCTGGCTACTGCCTTTTGACCAGACAGTTTTCATTAAGCTGAGCTAAAACCGTGTCATTAGCATCTATAAACATTAATTAGAGCTGATGTATTAGAGTCAACTTTATTGTCACTGTGTACACACATAAAGAAATGAGGTGGACTGCCTTCCTAGTGCAAGCATTACATATTGCGAAAGTATTAAAAATATAGGAGAATAGATTATAAGAATAACCTGAGGTAAAAAAAAACTGGAATAGTTTCTTGATTGATGTATGCAGAATCAGACAAGCTGTGGCCTTGCGTGGTGATTAAAGAGACTTTAGCTAAGCCATGTGACCCTGCTATATGGGATTGGCTCCAGCCCACCATGTGACCCTGCTGTATGGGATTGGCTCCAGCCCACCATGTGACCCTGCTGCATGGGATTGGCTCCAGCCTCCCATGTGACCCTGCTGTATGGGATTGGCTCCAGCCCACCATATGACCCTGAGCAGAGTAAACAGTTGGTAGATGAGTGATTGGATGCTCTTAGGTGTGTGTGATGGGGGCATCATTTCAATACTGGGTAAGCATGTAGGATGACTATGTTCACCATCCAACCACTCTATGTTTGAAAGCCATCTCTCTATCCCTCAGGAACAGAACATGGTTGGTGTCCCACGGCAGCCTGGTGGGGTCCAGCCATCACTCACTGGCCCAGGAGCCGTGGTGCCAGGGACCAATGGCAGCGCGCCGGGATACCTGGGCAACCCACAGCAGGCGGCCATGATGAAGCAGATGATGCAGATGGAGCAGGAGAAGCGTGTGCAATTGCACCTACTTGAGCAGCAGAAGCAGCAGCAGCTGCGCGAGCAGAGGCAGCAGCAGCAGCTGCTGGCCGAGCAGGTATCCGACAGCTCCGTGCACCAATCTCCAAGCCCTGGTCTTTGGCTTCTGGCCTGTAGAGACTGGGTCATACACTGTGCTCCTTATACAGTGTTCCCTTGGCACTGGGTCATATACCGTGCTCTGTATACGCAATATATATATTGAATTAATGCAGCATTCCACTGGCACTGGATTATATTTGATGCTCTATAAATACTAGATAATGCAGTGTTCCTTTGACACTGGATCATATATAGTACTCTATAAACACTGGATTACATACAATGTTCAACTGGCAATGGATCATATCCAGTGCTCTATTAATACTGGATTATATGCAGCATTCCATTGGCACTGGATCATATCCGATGCTCTATAAATACTGGATAATGCAGTGTTCCTTTGGCACTGGATAATATATAGTACTGTATAAACACTGGACTACATACAGTGTTCCATTGGCACTGGATCATATATGGTGCTCTATTTATACATTGCTCTTAAATATTGGGCTCTTGTCTTTAGACACTGGATGATATACAGTGTTCTGCAGACAATGGATCATATAAGGCATAACAGCAGTATATCATATGCCCTGTTGCATCAACACCGAATTACATGCTGCACTACATAAACAATGGATCATGTACAGTTCTCCATAGATAATGGATTATCCATATTGCTCCATAAACACTGTTCTTTAGATACTGGATCATATACATTGTTCTATCAACACTAAATTGTTTACAGTGCCTCATAAGCACTGGATCATGTGCAACGTTCCACTGAAACTGGATTATACTCCATAAACACTGGTCCCTGGTCTTCAGAGACGGGATCATACATTGTGCTCTGCAGATTAGCTGCCTCTTGGCCTGGAGGTAACACCGCTTCATCATGTCATGCAGTGCTCTATCTGCCCCAGAATCTGTGTGGTGGAGTTGTCTGTCTAATCCCATGTTGTTTATCCATCTAATGCCCCCCTCCCTCCATAGTTACAGCAGCAGCACCCCAGGCAGCTACCCCACCAGCAGAGAAGCCCTTACCCCGTTCAGCAGGTGAACCAGTTCCAGGGTAAGACATGACCCAGATGATCAGAAACACAGCAGCCGGGCCCGGCTCATAGCACGGGATAGGGGTTCTCGTTAGTGGAATTTAAACATTTTAAAATTACAGGTAGTTGAACTCTATTGTGTTGCCTCTTATACGGTACCAGATAAAAGTTTGGACACATCTACCTATAGAAAGGTTTATTTGTTCTATTCTCTATGTTTTAGAATAATTATAAAGACGTCAAAACTATAACACGACACATATGGAATTATGGATCAACCAAAAGAGTATTAAAAAAAACCTCATTTGTTGGGGGAGGGGGTCAGCTCTATAGGTTGGAATTCAGAAGGTAGCTGGTTAAAATCCCTGGTTCGGCAGATGGGTCATCATTGGGCCCTTGAGCAACCCCAATCACTCCAGGGACTGACTGATCCTACTGTCTCCTCTACACCAGTTCCATGAGGTGGCCTCCTGAGATGCTTTTCCAGCTGTCCTGAAGGAGGTCCCACATATATGCTGAGCTCTCATTGGCCGTTTTTCCTTCATCACTGGTCAAGCTCCTCCAAAACCATTTGTACTGTGTGTAGGTCAGGTGACCAGGTCATGTGATGCGACACCGTCACTCTCCTTTCTAAGTGGCTAGAACTATAACCAAAAACACTGAAGTCCCTCTGGATGAAAACTTACCCAGCAAAATTTTGAATTGTGATTTCAAACAGCTCAGAAACTTCCCTGATGAAAAATAAATCTGAATAAATAAATCATAAATGACTGGAGGTTAGAGCCCTGTGAAGGAGAATGGTGCTTACTGTAACAGCCACATGTTAGCGCGGGGAAGGGTGCTGTCGCATGGCTGACCGCAGAGGAGCCAAAGGAACAGGGTCCAAATCCCAGTTCCCTTAGCTGATGATGGGAAAAGCTGATGGCGTGTAATTCTGAGCACCTGGACAAACCAATGTCTTGACTGACTGGTTCTGCATCATCTGTGTCGCTTCTGCAGAGAACATGAACAGGAAAAACTGCAACCAAAATTGAATCCGTGAAGCCCAATCTCCAGGCAGCACCTCAGTGAGAAGCAAAGACTTATAAATCCTCAAATGTCTCTTTGAAGGAATGGTGAAAACGGTTGCTGTCAGAGACCCACGTCTGTAAAGTTGACCTCAGGTCGTCCTGTGGTTTCTGCCCAGTGAGGAAATGCTTTTTGTGGGACCTTTATATGATATTCAGCAGCATGTCACAGGATGGTAATATTAAGGACTAGAAACCTTTGCTGGTCTAAGTAATGATCTGTCCTGAATTCTGAACGAGACTTTGAAGCTGTTTCATTGAAAAATCCTTATTTATTAAGCAAATTGTTTTCCGTCCAACTCATGCAATTATATGGATTAAATTACTCGGTTTGAGTACTTGCAGGTCAGGCTCAACAAGTTCCCTAACTCTACCTAGAAGTAGCACCCAGTAGTGTAACTCAGAGTGGAGCCACATCAAACACCCAGTAGTGTAACTGAGAGTGAAGCCACATCAAACACCCAGTAGTGTAACTCAGAGTGGAGCCACATCAAACACCCAGTAGTGTAACTCAGAGTGAATTCACATCAAACACCCAGTAGTGTAACTCAGAATGAAGCCACATCAAACACCCAGTAATGTAACTCAGAGAAATGTAACATCCAACACACAGTGGTCTATCTTGGAACAAAGTCACATCTAACAGTTAGTGATGCAACTCAGAGCAAAGTCACATCAAATGCCCAGTGGTGTAACTCGGTTACATCCAACACTCAGTGGTGTAACTCGGTTACATCCAACACTCAGTGGTGTAACAACTGGTAATAAATCTGGAGCGCTTGCCAACAGGTCTCAGAATTTTTCCATGGACTCACACTAAAATCTAACCTGTGAGAATCTAATTTCATGAAAGGTGTTTGGACTCACAACACTTCCATGAAATACGTTCGGTAAATTTTAATCTACGGTGCCGCTGCAGTTCTTCACCAAAGATGCAGCGTCCATCAGAAAACGCGAAAAGCGCAACTTTTTCGGCTCCAGTCGTCGCCATGGCAACCTGACCCAGATCTCAAGTGTTCCGACGACTTGAGTCAGATCGGCAAGGAAACAGATTTACTTTGCTAATGGAAAAGAGAAGCTCTCCATAGACGTCCCGGGGGCACTGCTTTGTTCTCCTTGAAGGAGTCGTGTGTGATTTTGTGCTGTTCTTCACAGACATTCGAGGGAGGCGTGCATCTGTGCTGGTCCATTTCTAATGTCTGCTATTGATTGGTAGCAGGAGGGTCAACCAGTAATTGTTTAAATCTTTATGTATCTAAATCAGGGACAGAAAATGGTGGATCTCGATAACTAAATCATAGATGGCTCCAGAACTGGGGACATTTTGAGTAACGATGCCGTCTGTTCTCATTGGTCCTGGTCCCATGAGAAGACGGCTCATTGGCTGACGGGTTTTTGCTCTGCCTCCTGCCAGGTTTTCACGCGTGGTTCTTGCTTTCAGGCTCGCAGCAAGAGATGGCCGCCAGGAACCAGGCTCTCCAGAACATCCGCAACGCCAGGCTGCTCCAGCAGCAGCAGCAGCAACCGCAGAATCAAGGGATGCTCCAGATGGCACCAGTGCAGAACTCCACCCCCATTCCCGCAGGTGCCGGCCAGTCAGACATGGGCGTGGCCTATACCGGCCAGCCGGCCGGTCAGCAGGGCATGTATGGCCTCAATGCTGGCGTGAACCAGATGCTACAGCACCCAGCCCAGGGAGGCGTGGGTATGGCCCACAATGCACCACAAGTGCAGAGGCAGCCTGGTAACGGGCATGCAGGGGGCATGGTGAGCGGGTACGGACAGGGCATGATGATGAACCCCGACATGTCCCAGCAGCCCATGAAGGGCCCCCCCATCGCCAAGGGCCAGGCGCAGAGACTGCAAAGCATGATGGGAGGAGCCTCCCAGGGTTGGCCACAGCAGCAGCAGCAGAACCTGCAGGCAACGGCGGGCCGGACTAGCGGGGAGATGGCGCCCTTTAACGGCAGCCCCGTGTATGCCATGCAGGCCGGCCAACCTCGTATGGTCAAGCAGCACTTTCCACAGGGGGTGGGCCAGCCCATGGTGGACCCCAGGGCCGTGAATCCAGCCATGGGAGGCCAAATGATGCCCCACGTGGCGGCCCAGTCGCGGACCAACCAGCCACGGCCCGTAGCTTTGCCCGGCATGGCGCAGGTCGTCCCCAACATGGCCCCATTCAGCCAGGCGCAGAGCCAACCAATGGTGGCAGCCGGAGGCTCGTACATGCAGGGCAGCCAGCCGCCCACATACCAGCGGACGCCCAGTCAGGACCTGTCGTACGGCTACAGCGGGCAGCCGTCTGGAGGCGGAGCCTATAACCTGCCAGAGAGGGCAGAGCTGGACTCTGCAGATGGCTGGATGGACGAGTTCTTTTCCAGCCAATAGCGGGCAGACATGGGTGGGGCTTCAAGTTGACTATGGATGGACACAAAGAGGAAAGAAGGAAGAAACTGGGGTGAACGACAAAAGCTTTCATTTTTTAAGACGCTAATGACCTGGAGAGAAAAAAAGTGTGGCTTTTGTGCACTGTCATGGTATTTAAAAACACCTCCTGAAGGGAGAGCAGTCTGTCAGGAGTTTAATGGTTTCACACGGGATGTTTTATTCGCGTTTTTAATCTTTTGAAAAATGCCATACTTTCCCCAGCTTCAAATCTGCACTGCGAAATCTGTAAAATCTGAAATTTTACTTAAATTCTGGGCACTGGAGGAGAAACAGCAAGCCGTTAAGAAAACTGTTGATATTTTTTGATTGGGATTACGGGATCTGCATCGTGCCACGTAGCTCATCGGTTTGGAGTGTTTTTCCATTGTCGGTCTCGTTGGGGGTCATTAACTCGAAACATTCTCTGCATTACTATTGGCATGCAAGGCTTTGACTTTAAACCTGACGATCTTTTGTTTACCCCAGAAGCTGTAGAGAACATCAGGCGCTTCTCCTACATGTAATGAATTGAACCCCCCCCCCCCAGGAAGTCACGGGACCATGTGACACACGGCAGGGGCATCTTTGGAGGCCGTATTGTTGTATTGATTCATCCTAATGAGTCAACACCATTACTGTGTGTGTATGTGTTTCCTTTCTATGATGTCAGCTTTCTTAATATCTGTGCTATTTTGGTGAAAGTGCTCCATCTGGGGGACGTGACGCAAACTGAAAACAACACAGTTCTCGTTTTTCCTTCAACTCACCAAACATCGTAGTTAAACAGACAGCCAGCATGGGCTGTAATATACAGTATGTAGTTCTGTGCAAAAGTCTTAGGCAGCCCAGTGAAAATGATGTTTAATTGATCTTTATGTTGGTGTAAAACTTGCTATACTGACTGTCAAAGTGTCAGATTAGCCATTTCAGAACCTCTGCTAAAATCACCCCATTATTCCCAGCAGCCATACAATACACCCATGAATTTTTTTAGACGCGATCACTAGCTCCTCCTATAGCTAACCAATATCTCATTGACTTTTTTTTCTACTAATTAAGTTCATTCATTAGTGAGTTGGTGGTCCAATGTAACAAATACATGTAATGACTGGGGCGCCCCTGAGGAGAGATTTGGGAAATAATTAGCCATCCAACAAGATATCAGTAACTTTTTGGAAAACAGAAGAAATTTTTACAAAGTTTAATTGTGTAACTCTTAATTTTCATATGTTCTAATGTTAAATTGTGTTTTTTTTTGTTCTGAGTATATGTACACCTACCAGATACATAGCTTTACACATTTTTTTTTCACTGACTATGACTTTTGCACTGTATATATTTTCTTACTTCGCTACAAAAAGCTATACAGGGGACACTGGGAAGGAGAGAGCAGCACAGGGCACAGGAAATCAGAACAAGCCTGCAGTGGGTTTGAAAGCAGAATCGGGATGAAGGAGGGCTGTCTTCTGTTGGACCTCTCCATCACCCTCGAGACTCTGTGAGGGGGCAGCTGGCCCAGATAACTTCCCACAGTGTATTTCGGGTCAGCCTGGTCAATCTTCACACGTCCACCAGGTGGGGCTCCAGTGCAATCTCGGGGGGGGGGGGGGGGG
>JAODJX010000053.1:7971684-7989020 GCA_026776945.1 Isichthys henryi | reverse complement strand
CCCAGGCAATGTAGCTCCTGGGATCATTGGAACACGCAAACCCCTCCACCACGATAAGGTCTCGGCTCCAGGAGGGGTCTAAAGGAGAATGTGAAGTAGATTTCCAGCTCTTCTCCAGCTTTCCTTCTTAGAGAATGGCCCAGTAACCAATTACACACAACTCCCGTCTTGTATGACAGCAGTCTCAGAAGGACTGAAGCTGTCCTGAAGGCAAAGGGCAGCTCTAGCCCTAATTAGGTCCTTAGTATCAAACGTTTTTTGTTATTTTTCCCACCAGGTAATTCTTTCAAATACTTAATGGACTAATACATAAATAACAGGCCACTAAATAAAAATGTGAATATTTTTGTATTACTTTTGCATTTCAGATGCAATAACAGGCGCTGTTAAAGTCTGAGTCACTTTCCCCAGCTGTGTTAAAAACAGGCCTGTTTTTCATGTCGTGCTAGATGTTTACAGGTATTGTGGTTTTAAAGGAATTGTGGTCTTAAAGGGATAGTGTTGTTTTTTCTCCCCACACATTCAGCTTGCCCATCCTGGGTTCCCTACCTAATCTAGAGAGCCTAACTGCTGCAATAAGCCACACGGCCCCTAGCTGACTGCTGTCGTTACATGGGCCCAGGGGAGGGGAGGGAAGTGCAGGTGCCATGCTGACTCCACCTTGGGGAACCTGTTGGGGGAACTCCCCCACTTTTCTTGACCATGATGGTTGCTGCCAGACACTCCCGTAGCATGGATGTATTCACCTTGGAGAAATGGGCCTATACCACTTGTGGGTGGGGCACTGGTGAGCAGTGGGCGTGGCCACACGAGGAAGAATAAACCAACAGCAGAACCAGACACATTCTCACCTTCTAACCCACCTTATTTATTCCTGTATCACATCCGGGGCTCCAAACATGCATAGATTGAGGCTTTAAGACACTCAATCCCTTGAGGTGTCATACATTCGCCAGGGTTCACATCAACGACTCTGCAGAAGTTCTCCCGTTTTCTGAAATCCACTCTGGTATTTCAACATGTTACAGTCTTTTCAAATCACAGGCTACGGCTCACCAAGGCGATTCAGCCTTGAAAACTAAGCATGAACTAAAACGAGTTTTAATTAAATGTTTTTAACTATTACACTCTCTACCCAAACTCCAAATAATGTAATAATAACCCTAGTCCGTATATTGACTATTACTGCAAACTCAAGTACTTCCACATGGCGATGCAGACACTTTGAAACTAAACATCTGAGGTTCACTGTGTGTTAAAAAAAATCTAATTTTACTCTTCCATAAATGTACATCTGTATGGATGACAATCTTGCCATTTGGACTGTAAATGTAATAATTTAAGTAACAGCTGGGCACATGATCAGGAGAAGGGGAACACCTACCCACAGCAGCCCCCTTCCTGTTTGCGTATGCTGCCTTATGAACAGTGCGCTCTTTATTTACTGTGGGCATCTGGGGATATCTATTGGCTTATTGAATGGGAGGACCAACCTCACACCGTTTAATGATGTACCGTACCACCTACACTATCGACTCCTTCAAATGTCCTTCAGATGCCTCTTCCTGTGGCTGCCAGTTTCAATTCCCCCTGCGTCCCACTAACAGCTCCGCATATTGCGGATATCGGATATCAGTGAACTTCCTAATAGTGTTGCTGTAATAACATCCATCCTCCTGTACATGCACCAGATTTGTTCAGTCGAGGCCATCGCATTTAACGTAAAAGTCTCAGTTGTGGTTATACTCTAGGCGTAATTATGGTGACAAAGATACACCACTAGTCGTCCACAGAGGTGCTTCTTAACCCCAACTGGAGCTACCTTCATCACTCTGGGTTGTCCCTACACTCATGTTCACTGTCCTTCCAGGAGAAACCTAATGTTGCCATAGAGAATATGTCCGTGCAGTCATACCTATTGCAGTCATTTCCATGATATATAGAATGAGAACCTACTGTCCAACGCCCCCCAGGTTTCCGTCAGAGGTGCCTTTGTGCTCGTAAAACCTGTCAGACTCAACACAGTATTCTCCTCCAGACATCTTGCTGTCATGTGTCATTGTCTTTCGTTTATGGATCAGGTCTGCCGTCTAGTGGATATTCTGTAAAACTGCAGCACATTTTCACAGCGCCACGGAAGACCCGATCAAAGAAACGGATTCTTGTTTATGGTAATATGTACCTGATGAAAAGCTTGCGCTTCCAATAATCTTTTATGCATGTGATATCATGCCCTGTGCAGTAGGCTGAAAAGTCGTTGTGGTTCCTCCGGCAGTTGATACTCAAACCGCCTGATTTTGCTTCCGTGATTCCCTGCACATTTTGCAAAGCGTCTTGTGTTTGTATTTCATTCACCAGTCTCTCTTTATTCAGCCTTGGTTTCACGTACCTCAGCACCAGGCTGGAGCACCAGCGTTATCATTCGATGCGTAAAAAGTGATTCCTAAGCACCCTTTACCCGGAGAGTGCTTCTCACACTCCTGATGTCACTGGTTCCTTGTGAACATCGCGATAACCACACTGAGAACCATTGCTACTATATGCTAATCAGGAAAGGTGGACGTTTTGATAAATCTGTACAATATTTCACTGGTGTGACAGACATGAGGTGGATGACATTTACAATGTGTTTTTGGGTGGGTTGGGATTTATTTACAATTAATAAGACTATAACCCAGAGTTGGAATAAAGGTCAGAAAGGGAAACTCTCAAGTTTGCTTCGGACAAACGTAAGGATGCAAAATGTGACGACTGGGTGACACTGCAACCCAAGGTTAGTCAGCCCTGTCCGATAAGCAGGGTGCTCCTTCATGGGTACTAATCACACCTACTGAGTGTTCGCGTCTGCGTGTGAGGTATCTCAGGCGTGTAGGTCGGGTGAGAGTAAGAAATTTGTGGCAGAAGTTGCCAGCGTGGAACAACTGGTTCCCAGACAGCAGTGACAGAATCAAGAGACTCCTGAAAACCTCCAGTAAGACATGCAGCAAACAGCATGGGAACAAGCCTGCGGTAAAGGAACCACGGAAAGACAAGGACCAGTGTGAGAACATTAGCTGGAATGAATAAGCATGACAGGTACACATATAAAACTCAGGTCCAGCTGTCTTACATAACAACCACCATGGTGGTAAGTCACCCCATGAGCCTGAAGCTCTCTGCAGCCGGAGATGGTGGAACCTTAAAGAATGACAAGTACTCCAAAATATTCCAGGTGCTTTAATGCACAGTACGCATATGGTCATACATCTGCATTCATCAACAGCATTTTAAAAACAGTACTGTCCCAATATTAGTGTTCTTCCTTTTTCCTACTTTCATTGATTACCTATTTAGCTTCCTTCTGCTTGGTAAATGACTTGTAATGATTGTCTTATGAAATTTCGTCAAGGGAGGTTCTGTAAAACAGTCACTTGTACAAGCTATCATGACATACGTCCCAGATCAGGATGTGTTTAATCGTTGGAAGTTTGTTCCTCTGGCTCTCGGACGTCGCTGGCAAACACAGAGGTACCGATGGTGAGGGGACAGAGTGTAGTACCTCTGCTGATCAACAGGGGGAAACAAAGGCAAGATGTACAGATTCCTAGGGCCGGTTGTGCGTTTCGGCCGTGATACTCCGTAACAGACGGCGTTAGGACACTGCACGTGTGACCGCTGGCGGTGTGACCGCTCTCTCTCTCCCTCTCTCTACAGAGGGCTTCTGGGAAACTGCACAGGCGTCTCCCTGCCTGGTACAATTCAAACAAAAAAACCCAATGTTGGGAGAGAGAGAGAGAGAAAGAGAGAAAGAACAGGGCACTAGAGAGGAGAAGCACATCCATCTGGACGGCTGCTCGAAGCCAGAGCGCCACGGAAGGCCGCAACAAAACAGGAGGAGACAACTAGCAAGGCACTTCTGCAAAATGGCACCAATAAATAATAATCACAAAAATAGTTAAAATTCTGCCAAAAGCTCCAAGCAAACAACTTCCTTTGGCTACCTTGAGTAAGACGATGCCTCCATTCAGTAAACATTAAACACAATGCAAAGAATTATGATTCATAGACTATATTCCTATCATCAAAACAACATGACAATGGGTGAGCACAATATGATGGTTAGATAAAATAACAAATTGAAAGGATTAACATCACTGTCACCAGAATATACTGACTTTAACTTTCCTGTGATTTGTAAAAACGAAGAATAAAGATTAAAACATTAACAGCGACCCCCCCATTTCCAGTAGCTGTAACCCCCCCCCCTTGTGCTTTTACACTCAGTTGCATTTATAGGGATCTAAGCTGCAAAACCAGCAGAGACTGTATAGATTATGACTGCATGGGGAAAAAAAAATATGCAGGTTTATTTCAGATATCAAATATATCAGATCCACCTTGCAGATTTTACCACCCCATCCACCCACGAGCGACAGCTGACAGATGGTGGCATCACTGGCATGCTGTAATGTCGCAGGCGTTCTGACCTCAGAACAATGCTCGCTCACCGTCGAGCAACCGCTCCCCATTACTGGCCTTCGTGTTCCGGGGATTGTACACCTTGCCGAAATAGAAGATACATTGGATAGCTACCCACCCATGTTAATTCCCTGTCCTGCTGCAAACGCAGGTCTGATACAGGAGCGCAAGAAGCCTGACCTCTGAACATAGGCAACTTGAACCTGTCTGCACATGTGAAGTAAGATCCCGCCCACTGCCCCCAACCACTGCCCCCACACCCCCGCACAGCATGCCAGGTTTCTGAGAATAATCTGTACTCTTACCGCATCTGGACGAGACACGGTGTTACGGTGCCACCCTCGAGAAAGCAGCACGATTTCTAAACACAAAACACCTGACAAATCAGCTGCCACTAACTCTCCGGACAGTCACATGAGCGCAGATGGCAAGGTCAGGTGGGGGGTTATTGGACACAGCAGCAGCGGAGGAGGAAGGGGGTGCTGAGTTCATTCAGCCCCGAAGAGGGAGCGCGGTACCCTGAGGAGGCCGGCTCGACGATTGAGCTAGCAGTGCCCCCTAGTGACGTGTTGGCGCCATGACACTATCCTCCAGCGGAGGTTACTACTTCGGAAGGTTAATGCCTAACCAGGTGGACAGATATGGAACAGGGATGCTTATCCGTAGCCTGCCTACCCAGAGCAGAGGCCTTCCCCAAACACCGACCAGTGACTGAATGGAGACACTAACGGAGGAACGAGGCAACTAAGAAACTAAGTAGTGAACTATTGTGATGGAGGGAGAAAAAGAGGTTATTTGTTTTCTTCCCCTCCCAGCCAGCAGGGGGCGCTCCTCAGCAGGCGCAGGTGAAAGCCCCCCTCTCCTCTGTCTGCTTCAGCGGGGCGATGTCCTTCCCACCGGGAATCTGACTCAGCACGAGTGGTTTCTGACTCTTCAGCTTGTGCGCCACCGTCATGAAAATGGCCTCCACGTGGTCGTTGTCGCCCGGGCTCTTAGCGGACGTCTCGAAGAGCGGCATGCTGTGAGAGTCGGCGAACTTCTGGGCCACGTCGGTGGGCACCTTGGCCGCCCCGCGAAGGTCGCACTTGTTGCCCACCAGGATGCGGGGCACGTCCTGGCCCAGCGAGTGCTGCCGGCACTCCTCGATCCATGCCGGAAGGCTCTGGAAACTGGCAGCGTTTGTGATGTCGTAGACGAAGACGATGGCGTGCACGTTGCGATAGTAGTGCTGCACCATGCTCTTGCGGAAACGCTCCTGGCCGGCCGTGTCCCACAGCTGCACCTGTACAGACGCCAGAGGACAAACGCCTCAAATTAGCCCCACCCATATCTCACAAAGCCGTGGGCAGTGACCTCACTGTCCCAGGGCATTCAGTTAGTCACGCTGATTCTTAACGCCATGTGAGCAACTAGGACTATATTTATGGGTATAAAAAGCAGAGTGAAGAACCAAAAAGGTATAAACTTCATAAATAACCATAAAACACTAGCCCACAAAGGAGAGGTTCAGAAGGCAGACAGGACTCTACAAGCACCAAATAAAAACCTACAAAACCCCCTGACAGCTACAAGCCAGACTCACTAACCACCCCAAGCATCCATGGGCTATATCATCCTACACAGGTCAGACGAGGTGTTACTGCAAAGTCAGGGAGGGAATTAACATACCAAAAACCCAACAAGGCCTGCTGTCGGGGTATTGGTTTTTTACTTGAGGGTGACTCCTGCATCGTGCTTCGGCGCCCCCTACTGGCAGCAAAAACAAGGGCCCCTCCCACCGACGTCGATCCAGTGCATAGGCAGTGCATTGCCTTTTATTATCCATTTGTCATTTAATCAAAGTATATGTGATATAACTTACACCAATATGGGTGGTCTGTTGTTTTGTGGGGGGGGGGGGGGGTCCGAGTCCGTAAATGCAGGATACTGCCGAATCATATACAGAATTTATCTTCTACTATTTATCTCATATAGCATGTTAATAATAAAAGAATGTTCGTACATGCTGCCCTAGAACCACCGGTTAGCATAACCCATAACTCAGGCATTTATAATAGAGCAAGACAACGGTCTTATTTCCCTCCACCACAATCTGGAAGTTTGTCCCGTTAAGTCGTAGGCTGCTTAAGGGAGCCGCGACGACACGTCCGCATTCAAACCGGCTGTGGGGTTGGGGGTCGTTTTGCCAGGAGCCCTGCCACTGCGCATGCGCGAGCCAGATTACCGGAGCGCTGATGTCCACGCGCGCGATGTTCAGGCTGCAGGAAAAGTGCGCGCGCCCAAACCCCTGGTTTATTCCATCTGCAGCGCCAAGATTTGCATTTTTCTGTAAGCTCCTTACGGTTAAAAAAAAAAGTTTGTTACATCACTTAATGTTAATCTGCATTCATTATTACCATCACCTGCTTAAGAACATGATTTTACTTTAAAAAACGGCTAAAAGAGTCATGCTTTAGCCATGGACATCTGACCGCATCCTTTCTAAAGGTGTTGAACCAGCAGCCTTTCACGTAGGCACGCTCATCCGGCCCACACGTGCGGTTCGATTTCCCCAGCTCCTGCACAGCTAGAGATTATACAAAGTAGAACTCCGCCAGTTTGGGGTCTCTGGCACGAAACAGCCCGCAGCGATATGCGTTTGCAGTCACTCGACATTTGCCAGCACAGGAAACGATTAGCGAAGTAAGGAGAAAAAGGGACCTAGTTTCTGCGTTCACAGCCTCCCTGGTGTGTTTGTCGAGCAGCGCCGGGGGAATCGAAGCGGAAGCCGAGGCATTAATCAGACACCTGATAGGCATTAGCATTTCGGAAGGCGTCCCGGAATAAGAGGGCCACCAGCAGCGAGCAGTCCGCGGCGTTCCGGGTGCAAGCAGAGATTCACAAAAGGCTGCCGTGCCCAGGGGGGCTAGGCAAGGTTTGATCGACAGCACTGACGGAAAACCGCATGTAATCCAGTCTCAGCGGTGTTACAGCTTGGTAGCCCACGTTTAAGGAGAACCAGCTTTCTGTTCTGGGTCCAGAACAAAATCACTAAGGGTGCATTCAAGATTCTTCAGGGGGCACGACCCTCGCAACCATGTCGCAGTCACGGACTCATTGACTTCCAAACAGTTTTTTATTAAACGGCATCTTAAATCTATGCGAATCACTATAGTATAAATCGGGACAGGCTTTTAAGGTCGTTTGTAAAATGCAGATGAAGAATCATCAAGGATATAAGCACGATGACCAGGCAATGAGTGATGTCACCCTATGGGACCTTAGGTTGCGGAATATACCATCGGAGGGACGGAGTGAGACACCGAGTTTACCAGAGATGCGGGAGGGGTAGACGGGTCTCTGGAGACGGTGCTTGTGAGCAAACGTTAGTGATCAGGGATGGGGAAAGCAGAGCAGGTAGCGTGGGCTGTATCGGGAGGGATGCAGTGACACCGGCCCGAGGGAGGGGAGGCAGTCAAACAGACTGTACAACGGTGCCTAAAGATGCATAACAGCCTAAAATAAATTAAACAACAATGTGCACCTTCGCGTGGAAGTCAATCAGTCCATGACTGCGACATGTTTGGGAGGATCCTCTCCCCTGTGATTTTGTTCAGGACGCGGCGCCGCACGCAAACGCCTGCTGACTGACACAGGCCGACACACACGTGGCTCAACAAGCGGACGATCCCTCACAAATCAAAGCGACTGCATTCGAAACAGTCACGTCACAGCAGTCCCAGCAGGGAAACATAAATTACTAAAGCATTATAATACCGTCAGTTAAGACTTTTAGCGCTATTGAGCTGAGGTGTGCCTTTTTCCCCCATACATTTTGATTGCTATCCGTTATTGGGAATTATTTTAAACTAGATTTTATTATTAATTGGCGATGTTACGTTAGTCTGGCAAGCTATTTCTCGTGGAGTATTTACGTCACTGTCAGAATATAACCCCCGGTGCTAACGAGCGGCATTACCCACCATTCACAGTTCGTTACTTTACGTATTAGTTGTAGGATAAGAGAGCATCGCGTTCGTGTCGCACAGCTCCTACCCCGACTCCGTACCTTGATCTTCTCGCCGTCTATCTCGATCACTTTCTCGCGGAAGTCCACCCCGATGGTGGCCTCCGTTTTGTCGGGGAACTTGCCCGCACAGAAGCGGTAGGTGAGGCAGGTCTTGCCCACCCCGGAGTCGCCGATCACGATGATTTTGAAGATGCGGGAGCGGGGCGGAGGCAGGGAGCCGGTCAGCTCGACGGAGGTCTCCATCTCGGGCACGGCGGGGCGACGGGCGGAGCTGGGTTAGGCTAGGCTAGCAGACGGTTATTATACCGTCCCGTAAAGGCGGCTTTGAGGAAAAGCCTCTAACACTCTGTCACCCAAACCGTATAAATATGTCAGAAGTTGCTTATTATCTCCGCTGCGTAAGTGGTACTAAATGTGCCGAATCATGGCGCTGGGGAACGTCCTGTGCAAGCAGCCGCCTACTCGCCGCGGTCTGCTGCGGAGTCCCCGGTCATGTTGGGACGAAGCCGCCGCGCACCGAGGGAGCCGCGCCAACTCTCGCGAGAACTCCAAGCAGCACCGCGGGTACGAAGTCCGGGGAGCTGCAGAGCGCGCAAACCGGTCAAGCACGACTCCGTTATCTGCATTCCTTATTGTATGTGTGCTTAGGATTGGAAAGAGATTAAAAATTTTTTTGCCACGGGTGGAGGGAGGTTCCCATGATGAATTCCCCAGAGCACGCCAGGGTTGGGTGGGATTAGGGTATTAGGCACGATAATTTCTGCTATCCCACAAATATATTGACCCACCGGGAAAATGCGAAAAGGCCAATCCAGCCCTGGGGTGCTTTATGGATAACTAGCACCCCCGTGAGCCTAAGCAACGCCCTAAAT
Source organism: Isichthys henryi (assembly GCA_026776945.1). Lineage (NCBI taxonomy): Eukaryota > Metazoa > Chordata > Actinopteri > Osteoglossiformes > Mormyridae > Isichthys > Isichthys henryi. Next base: position 7,979,681 of record JAODJX010000053.1, on the reverse strand, counting down.
TGTCATGCCTAAATTGTCTCCTGCTTCATGGGATCAAATCACGTCTCATCACATCATGCCGTTGACGATAGACAGTAACATCCTTTGACCTTTGTTTTGAGGAGACTGTAGTTGACAAGAGCAGGACATGTTTGAATACAATCATTTCAATGTTCATTTATATTTACAATAAATTTGTTATAAAAACATTTTAACACTAAAGGGTGTCAGGTACAACTCAAATGTCTTAGTGTTCTGTAGGATACTCATGAAATTATTTATCCTAAATCGCAGAAGTAGTCCATCTAATTGTGTACTCGTGCCTGTTCTACATACCCGTGAACAATGGTAGAAACTAATGCAGTCTACAGAATACAGCCACACACATTGCTAGATGGCCATTGGAATCTCTATCAACCAGTGATCCAAGACCAGGGATAAACCTAAAACAATGAAATTCTCACGTGTTGCTCCTTTACCTACATTGGACACTGTATCTTTATGGATGAGCAGCTTTGAAATGGAGCTCTGAATCCCCTTCAAGTACACGCGACTTACAAAAAGGTTTCCGTTGTATGGTTAACAAAATCAGTGAGCACTTCAGAAAAATCGATGTTAAGCCATTTTTGAAGGATTCCCTTTTTCCCCCCTCGCGCCTCAGAACACAATTAAGCTGCCGCTCTTTGCCAAAGGGAACTCAAAACATCAGTGTCTGAAAGAATCAAAGGTTTTCAGGAGCAGCCCGACACATCAAACACGGAGGACGAACAATGACCACTGGGGTTCTGTGATTGAGACCCTCCCCTCTTCAAGACACGAGCGAAATATTCAGGCGGAGAGAGCTGCTGTCCAGATGCTGAACTGGGTCACGTGTTTTCTTTAAAACCTATTGATTGGCTCTCACGCTCTGTTACTAGATGGTGTCCTCGGCATGACACAGGACTAACAATATTGTAGAGTTAAATGTCAAACATGTGCTGGAAGTCATTTGGTCAGACTGCCTTTAACGTAGGTCTGTTGACGCCATGGCAGTACTCAATGTGGGCCCCCCCTGCTTAGCAACATTTGCCGCGGTGAACCCCGGATCCCAGGGCTGATTTTTAATCCCAGTCCAAGTACATTTTAGTGTCTAACACATCAACAACTAGTCTGCATTTACATGATTTTCATTAAATGTGTCCTTAGTGGGGGACGGCATGGTGGTGCAGTGGTTAGCACTGTTGCCTCACACCTCTGAGACCCGGGTTCGAGTCTCCGCGTGGGTTACATGTGTGTGGAGTTTGCATGTTCTCCCCATGTCGTCGTGGGGTTTCCTCCCCCCATCCTGGGTTATTCCCTGCCTCATGCCCATTACTTCCGGGATAGGCTCTGGACCCCCCGCGACCCAGTAGGATAAACGGTTTGGACAATGGATGGATGGATGGTGTCCTTAGTGAAGAAGTAATATCTGAACAGCATTTCCTTCTCAAGTTACTAATCATGCTAACTTGCCTGGTGTGAAGCTTCTGGCCAATCAGAATCAGTAATTATCAAACTAACTAATGGGGAGAACTGAAAACAAGGCCTAGATTTGGAATCGAGGGCCAGGTTTGAAGAGCCCAGTGGGTTCAGCTTGGACCCGACCAGTGGAGCCGCTTATGCGGATCCTTTAACTCTGCACCTGACTTTGCTCTGAGATAGTATGTTGAGAGTTCTATAGTGAAGCAGTGTGATGGAGAGCAGGGCTGAAGCTGGATGGTCTCATGGCCACAGATCCTCCTCAGGGAGCTCATGATGACTGGTGCTTTGGAACACAGAATCCCAGGTCAGAACAGGCTTCACTGGGGTAAAAAGAGAAAAACACACCTGGCACGTCTAAAAGCTATGCTCTTCTTTAGATAGACCAGCTGCTACCTCAGTCAGATGTTTGGACAGCGCTGTTATCAGGCTGTAGCTAGAAGGGGCGGCCCCACACTTAACCATGCTGCTTCAAACAGGAAAATGCTGCATTACATGCTCTCAAGTACAAAGCGACATTCAAGCGAGGAAAGCCTGTGGGCAGGGTGCAGAAATAATCCATGCGGTGGGGTTCTAAATCTGGTTCTCTCTCCCCAGAAGACTGGCTGCTGTTCGCCGATTGGTGTTTTATCGACGTTACCTTATTTTTTAATTCCTTCGGTTCTGAAAATGTGGCCACTGCTGCTTGTGGGGGTGGGCAAACAGACTTTATCAGAGGCGCCCCAGAAAAACAAACCTGTTCCAGGAGCCGCCCGTCACGAGGAATGGCACCGTCCCTGCAAAGTGAAAAAGCAGTCGCCACGCAGGAGGTTGTCAAAACAGCTTTATTGCATTTTGTATTTGGTGCCTCTTACGTGGTCGACAGTGAGGCTAGTGAGCCTCACAAGAGCAAAGGAGGAAGCCATCTCGGAACAATAAAAATAAAATAATTATAATTATATATTTACTAATCATCCCCCCCATTTTGAAAATGTACAAAGGCTGGAGTTTCTCTTGAACTTCTGAACCAGAAAGTCCATTTGTTTAGTTTCCCCCCCCACCCTCAAACTTAGGGCATATAGATATATCAAACTTGGGGTATGTGAAAGATCCAGAAGTATGGCTTTCTGACTGTACAAGGTGGCACCTAGGAGGGCGGAGCCAGCATACACCCAACTGCGCCTCCCACTGGTCAATGGGGGACACGCTCTGCTCAGTCCTAAGGTGTGTGATCTCACTCAAGATGACTGATACTGTGTCTGTTTGTGTCTGAGGGGTCAGTATTAAAAATGTATGAATGCCCTGGGGGCTGTTTCATTTCTAGACCCAATACATGACCTGAAAACTACCACAGGAGATAACATTTGTTTCTGGACCATCTCAAGACTGAGGGATGATCCTGGACCAGAGAACGGACCAGACGTACCTCACACCTGTGACCTTTGACCTCCATCTCCGTTTGAGAGAGCCAGCCATCCGCTGGCTGCTTCTTTGAGAAGCACCACAGTGGAGCAGCCCACCAATCAGCAGGACAAGGACTCCCCCCCCCCCCCAAATAAAAAGCCCCTAATTCCTTTCCAACACAGCAGAGGGGACATTCCCAAACGCTTGGCCTCGCCTCCACAGATCACAGTCATTCCTGAAAGAATTTTCCATATATCTATATTTTCATATATATATATAAATTACTTTAAAAAAACTTGGGAAGTAGATACTGGAACACAGTCGAAGCAGCTGCTATTGGCTCATCAGAGAAAACCAGCAGTGGTTCAGTCTCAGAGATGTTTTTAGTCATTTTTGTTCAGTTAGAGAGCTGATGTCAGCGAGATTAGAAAAGTAAAATGGCTATTTTTACTCTGCCTTTCCAACACACTTCTAATCCAGGTCACAGCCGGCACTGTAGGGGGCGGCAGAGAGCCGTGCCGGTGCTGCTCAGAAATGGCAGTGGGTTCCCTCCCCATCTGCTAGCCCATCTCCATCCACAGATGCCTCATGCAACCCTCCCCCCCCACCCTCACATCTCATTGGCCAGGTCCTCATTCTCGGTGCTCATGTCCCCATTGACTGCGATCTTCATGGTCTCCTCATACCCCGGTGGCATGAACGCCAACGTGTAGGGGAACAGCTTATGGCACTCTGCCCGGTAGACCTCCGCCTTCTCCTTGCTATTGCCCAGGCTTCCGTTGCGTAGGCTTTCTAGCACTTCTGTGCAGATCTGAGGTATGGGCACAAGAGGGCACCAGAGTTAATGAAGTGTCATCCTCGCTTCCCAGCCATGTGTGCTTCAGAACCTAGTGACCTTCAGTGGAAACTCTATTCAAGATCAGCATCATAGATGGGACCAAGACTAATCCCCATGGTGGGCACAGTCGAACACAGAGCCGTACCTGGATGCTCCGGTTGCTGAGGGACTCATCCAATGCTATGGCCAGCTCCACCGCCTTCTTCTCCACGGAGGAATCCAGGTAGTACATCATTTTGGCAGCTGTGAGACAAAAACAGTGCAAAACTCACGCACAAAGACGTCAACAGATCACAACACTCCAACTCCAAACTCAACACAGCGCCTACCGAACTCCTGAACTAAAGACACGACAACCTTGCATGGAAAAGAGCACCTACCTGCTAATCTGTGAGGAATGGAGTCCGAGTGCTTGCCGAGGAAAACCTCGTTAAAGCTCTTGGCGTCGCAGTTCCCGAACAGCCTGGCGATTTCCTGTCTCAGCACCAACTGCACTCCTTCTGCTAAGTCATTACTCCGGGACACTGGGATCAGGAGTATGATGGCTCATGAGGTCATTGGTGTACATGCCTCAAAAGTGTTCCACTCACATGACTGAGTTGGCAATTTTAACGATCAACGATATCTTGTTAGTGGACTAGCAAAGTTAGTACTGAGTGTTTGTTCTAAAAACCAAAACGTATCTTTTGTTCCGTTGACAAGTGACTACCATCGATTACTCATCCTTGGAGGCCTTGGAATAGTATTTTTGAAAATGGCAGAGGGGGTTGCTGAAGGCCGAAGTCTGTGCCAATGGTCTTTATACGAAAAGTTACTCACCTGTTCTAAAGAAACGTACTAAACACTGGTGGAGCCAAGGGTGCTCAGGATCTATGGCGAAGGCCCTCTTCACCGACTGCAGCATCAGCAGGGACTTCTCTGCAGGCAAATGTGAGGAATGAGCATCAGAGCCATCCAGCTTAATCCTCTTATCGCCTACTGATGGTCGAGTCAGCTTAGGAGGTCACTGAACACCCTCGCACTTTATAAACTTTGCCGAAATTAACATGACAAAGGATCCTCAACACGCTGCATCTTGATGTGCTCACCTTTTCTAAAGTAGATCTCAAATGCCAGCAGATGCGTATCGATCTTATTCTTCACCAGGTTTTTCAAAGGAGTTAAGAATTTAACGGCTTCCTCCAGTGGATTTTCTACCTATTGAGACGGACATTGAGGTTTTTCAGTAATTACCTACGTAGTTCGATTATTCTGGCACCTAATCCAGCACGTGGTCATCGTGAACCTGGAGCAAATCACAAGATCAACAGCGCGCATGGCTGAGGATTCCTAAGGTTGGATGTTGATCGGTCGCAGGGCAAACACCTGTACACAGAACCACACACCAAAGGCGGTTCAAAGACTTCGATCCACATAAACCATCTTTGGACTGAAAGAGGAAGCTGGAGGACCTTATGGAAACCCACCCAAAACATGGGGATAATGTGTACACAGAAATCAAACCCACAACCCAGATACTCAAAGTGACTCAGACTGCCACCTAGTGGGCTTACTTGCCAGGACCACCATCTCCCTCATAGGCATACGCCTCACCTTCGCCAGTTTCTCCGGCACGAGCTCCTTTTTGGGGCTGCCGATCTCCTCGTCATCCTCCTCCTTCTTCTTCTTCTGGTTCTTCAGCTGTTTCTCCTTCTCCGCGTTCTTCTTCTCCTCCTCCAGCTGCGCCTTCTTCTGTGCCCGCCGCTGCTTGTTCCGCAGCTTTTTCAGCTCCTTGTCGGTCAGGTTGGCTACACGCGGCACACGGGCGATTCGTATTCAACAAACCGCACCTCCCCCGTTCATTCTTTGGGTTGAGGGGCATCTTAATCTCAAAAACTAAAGACTGTCGTGTAAAACACTGTTCCTTAGCTTGGAATGGGCTGTACCTTATAGAATTTTCGCTGCCAGTGTCCATTTACAAATTTCGGTCCTCTAAAACAGTGGTTTTCTACCTTTCATTAACCATCCATCCAATATCTGCAACCACTTGTGCTATTCATGGGCGCAAGGCAGGGAACAACCCAGGATGGGGTGCGAACCCATCAAAGGGCACACTCACCCACCATTCACTCACACCCATGGGCAATTCAGAAACTCTAACCTCAACATGTTTTTGGACTGTGGGGGGAAACCGGAGTACCCAGAGGAAACCCCACGACAACACGGGGAGAACATGCAAACTCCATACTTGTGGAGCCATGGCGGAAACATGAAACCTGGTCCCAGAGGCGTGGGGTCGACAGTTTTAACCATCATACCACCATGCCGTTCAGTCACTGAACCCTCTGCACTTTACTCTACCACCCCGAAGTAAGAAATCCCTACTCAGAAAGACCTGAATAATGTCAAGATGCTCAAATATCTAGACCAGAAGAAATATTCTACTTAAGATACGGATGCCTTGGAAATTCATCTACTACCTCTGTAATGCTGCAGCATGTATTAAATCAACAGGAGGGCCTGGGATGGTAGGTTCTGGCTGGTCAGCTGTTTTTATGGCACCACTCACCAGTATCTGCCTTCAGCTCCTTGTTCTCGTCAGCCAGCGGGTGGTCGTGCAGGCCGAGATAAATCTCGATGGCCGTCCGAGAGGCCTTGTAGTAGAAGGGGTGCATGCGCAGGACATCCTCCAGCTTTAGTAGGTCCACATAGGAGCGTAGGGTCATCTTCCTCATGCAGTACGTGTGGAAGTCGAACTGGTCGTCCGTGATCTCCACAAAGTGCTGGGGGAGGAGGGGGACGCAGTGAGCAGATAGGGTGTGCCTGAATGGTGGGAGTGACGGGGGGGGGGGTGCGTACCCTCTCGATCTCATGGCACTTCTTGAGTGCCTCGCCGTAATTCCTTGTGGCCTTGTACGCCACGGCACACTCTGCTTGGAACCACATGCACTGCATCTCATTCAGGTTCTCCATTGCCGAAGCTCCTTCCTGGCCCAACATGGGAAAGTTGTCCACCGAGTCAGATGGGGGGTGTCCTTTAACGTGCAGGTCCCCTTCATCACATTCAAACATCTCTGTGCCAGAGAGAACCCCCCCCCAGAGGACGTACTGTATCTAAGGATTTTATGTCCGTGATCCGTTAGACGTTTTATGCTTTTATATAGGGCTGTAAACTGCATAAAGAAATTGTAATGCAAGCACCTCCTTTTCACTGTATTTTATCAAGTGCCTGAAACTGGAAATTTGGTCCTTATACAGAAGACACAAGTGTAAGTAAAATGCTTCTCTCAACATGACAGGCCCCATTTCTCACATGGCACCTTTGCATATCAGAAGGTGGGTGGGGGCCGGCGTCCCTCACCCGCGTGAACTTGGAGCACATCTCCTCAGCTTCCTTCACCATGCCCGCCTTCAGCATGTACTTAGCGCACTTGGAGTTGATGAAGCGGTCTGCCGTGTCCAGGGCCTGTGCCTCGTCCATCCACCGCACCGCTTCCCGGATATTCCCTGCATGCTGGGGGGAGGGTGACAGAAGTCAGTGGGATACAGGCATCCCCGCACAAAACGGCAAAAAAGCAATGCCCCCCCCGCCGCAAATCCCATCTAGCTCATAATCACCTTGTAGATTTTGGCTTTGACCACGAACAGCTCGATGAGAGTGGGCGTGCTCTCGATGGCGGCATTGATGTAGTCCAGGGCCAGTCCTTGCTGGCCACTCTGGTTATAGTGCTGAGCCAGGAAGCATTGCACCCACAGCAAGGTGGTGGGAGGCTCCTCCTTCCCATCATCTGTGGGCAAGTTTTAACCAATCAGATTCCACTGCCTACTGCAGGTCATAACCAATCAGATTCCACTACCTGTTGCTCATTAGGCTACAGTACAGCTGCATTCCACTGCATAAAATACAAAAAGATGGATTGACCAGCAAAACCTCAGATTCCCTCTAGCTGCGTCACACGAATCGTTCTCCTGTTTCAGTCCCTAGTGCATGGATCACAGTGCTGGATCTATAATTTCACAATCTAGGGGGGAATTTCACCAACATCACATCTATTTATTTATTACCACAAGGACTGCACTTGACGTCCCAGTGTAGCGTCAATATACAGGGTTACTATGGTCTGTGTTACGATATTTCAACTTTACGATTGGTAAATATTTTTCACTTTTAGTACATTAATCAATAACTTACATTTTTATAAATTAGTGTTGTTGATTTAGCCCAGGGGGCGGCGTGGTGGTGTAGTGGTTAGCACTGTTGCCTCACACCTCTGGGACCCGGGTTCGAGTCCCCGCCTGGGTCACATGTGTGCGGAGTTTG
>JAODJX010000053.1:7911836-7951776 GCA_026776945.1 Isichthys henryi | reverse complement strand
TAAACTAAACAGGTGTGTTTTTAGTCTAGACTTGAATATTGAGAGTGAGCCTGAAACCCGCACATCCGGTGGAAGACTATTCCACAGCTGAGGAGCTCTGTAGGAGAAAGCTCTGCAGACTGCCGTAGCTTTTTCTACCTTAGGCACTAACAGATACATAGGGTGAGCATGGTGTGTTTTGTTCTGAGGTTGTTGTGCAGTGTGGTTTCTGCTTCAGCTGATGCCCGCTCATTTGGGAACGCCTTTCTGCTTTGTTTCCACGTTGCCATGTTTTGATCTTGTGTTGGGTACATGTGTCCCTTTAAAGCTTCCTATGGGATATAGCTGTGATGAGCTAGTCCTCCAGCTTTCCTCCCCCACGCTTCTTTCCCACCATGTGCTATCCCGTGCCCTCAGCTGAGGTATCTGCTCTGTTTGGGCTCAACTGCGATTTACCAAACCCCATCAGTCTTGGCTCTTAGCAGCACAAGCTGAATCATTCCAGGTTCGCGACTCCTCATGGAGCTTCAAGTAGAGCTGTTGAAATGTGCCCCCACCCTGGAGATGTAACTGTGTCTCCATGAATTCTGAACCACTACACAGGCTCTGTAAATTGCCAGGATGTCATGAAATATCTACTGCTGCTGAGCTAAAGGGACACTATTGACCTCCCCTGAGCCTGGAGAGGGGTGAAGTGTTGAGTTGTTATTGGGGAAATGAGGCTTTGGACCCCCAGGGTATGTGTCATTACCATGTCCTGTTAATCATTGGCCTTTTCTAGTCCAATGGGAAATAATCACATGGCACCACAGTTCTGGACATTCTAGGGTTTGAATCCCCGCTTCTCCCAGTACTGCTGTCCAGAACCCGATGAAGCTGATGGAGCTATTACTTGGGACGTATGTAAGCATGACCCGAGTTCTGGGGGGTGTGCCACAAAGCAGGACTTCTCAGTTAACTGTGAAACTAGAAATCATGATTGTCCAATGAGAGTTTAGGTGAGGAGCATTCCTATTGGACAGTTGTGACGTCTAGCTTAAGTTAACCCTGCTAACTGAGAAATCCTACTTCATGGAACTCTCCTTCTTCTAAATCTGTTAGCTTGTGTTTACTAAAAGCTTTGTAAAACTGATTTCATTTTGACCAATGAGAAGACATTGCTGCCCTGAAAATCATGGTCTGGATAAGGCCTTGGTGCTGGTTCTAGGCTATGGAAGACCAGGAAAGGGTTACAGTATAGTAACACGTAGTGCTTCGGCCTTATTGTTTTGTGATTTTAATAGCAGTGCATCACCCAGAGGGTTGCTAACACGGCATCAGTCCTCCGCAAAGTCAGGGACTTGCCTCGAGTTAGCAGGAAGGCAGCCAGCCGCCATGGCAGTGGGGGTTGCTGTGGTGACGGGAGGGAGGCGGAGATCAGTGGGGAGGCTGTACTCTGGACCAGGGAAACAGAGGGCTGCTTGTTGCCGTGCCCTCGTGCCATCGATGATTTTCCGCCACACCTTGGCTGACGCATGATCCTCACATTGCTGTAAATCCACCGTGTGCGTATGTGTGCCTGTGTTTGTCTGTGTGCGGGCTGCCTCATGGGTTTTTATTTCAACGCTTCTTGATCTACAGCCTAACCAATGCTGGTGACTTCCTGGCAGAGTAAAATAATTAAATAGAAGTGAGATAGAGACCTTAAAGTAAAATGACGATTTTGAGATGGGATTTTTTTTTTCAGGTAATTGGGTCGGGATTTGGGGCCAGTTCACGAGGATTTCACTGGTGCATGGAGTCTGCCATGGTATAAAATAAGTGTTGAAGAAGCTTATCTATGAACAACTTGGAAATATAGAAGGTTTAATAGAGATTTAGAGTTCAGCAGATAAGGATGTGAAGTCGTAATGTTTAGCCCTTGGGGAGTTATCCACACTGCTTTGAAGGTTCCTCATAGCATCCAGCAGCATGCGTACTGGTTCAGCATTGTCTCAGTAGGAAAAGGAAACCTCAGTGAAAACATTCCTCTGGGGGGGGAATTTCCCATCCCATGCAAATGGGGGGCCAACAATTGTGTACAGTAGAATCAACCTGTTTCTGTACCTTATGCCTCGCACCCCCACCTGCTGGCATCATACACAGCCACTGTTGAAAGCTTTACACCATTTCCTTTGGATTGTGAAAGCACACTGACTAACAGCAGCAGTGTTGCCCTACAGATTTGGGTTTCTTCCACAGGATGGGCAATATTCAGTTGTAATTTTCATGATTTGTCTCTTGTAAAGGTACCATGGCACTGAATCCAAGGTGGGCATCCAGGGGCTATTTCAGCCGCTGGCATTGTGACCTGTTGACTAAGGGACAAATGTAAACCTCTGGGCTTTGTTTCACTTACATAAAATATGGCGAAAACTTGACAGCGGGTGGTGCAGAGCTTTACAGTAAGTGTAGGCTTCATCTAAGTCAAGGGTGTTAAACTCCAGTCCTGGAGAGCCGGAGCCCTCTAGCTTAGTTCTTTCCCACTTCCACCACAAATTATTCATCTCAAGAGCTCTGTTGTAATTAGCAAAAGGAGGTGTGTTAAATGAGGGTAAACCAAAAATTGTATAGGGCTCTGGTCTTCCAGGACTGGAGGATCTAAGGCTTCCTGGCTCTGGTCCCAGGAATATCCATGCTCTTATACCATGGCACTCTAGATAAAACATCTGTGAATGACTAAATGAGTTGATGCATTATACTCAGAAGATAAATGCTTTTATATCAACACAGACCTGGTCCACTTCATTTTGATCCTAGAATGCTGCGACCGTGTCTCTTTTGGTGACCAGATCAGTTTCTGTCCAGAACTTAAGTTCATGACTAGACAACACTCTGGAGTTGGAGGGCTTTGAATTGGAGCAGCAAACCCCTGTAGAGCTGCAGTGCGTTTTTGAGTGGCTTTTTACTCGCCTACAGATTTGCACGCAAAAACACACAGTTGACGTTGGTGTTTTCCTGAATAATCAGTTTGAATAAAGCAGGAGTTTTCAACCTCTCTAAAACCATGGACCCCCGAATGGAATTGACCAAAGACAGGGACCCCCTCTGCCACTAATGCATGATCACGAAAAGTACTCTGCTGTCCTCCTGGGGCCTGTGAACCCCAGGTAGAAAGCCGAGAGATTAAAGTATTAAGCTTGCTACAACCCTGAACCCCTCATTTGGAAGACAGCTAGGCTCGTGTGGAGTGAATTTGAAATGACGGTGTCACAGTGCTGAATGCCGTTTGTGTCCATGACGTGAAATAAAAACTTAAGTGCACCTGCAGAGGAAACGAGGGACATGGTGTGAATAATGAGGCTTCCATGCAAATATGGGTTTTCAGTTGCACCTTGGCGTATGTTTTGTATCTGAGCAGGCCGTAGTCCTAATGCAGTAGTGCTTTATGCAGCCTGTGAGGCTTGCCCTCCACTCCTTTGTGGTGCAGCTGGTTTCCTCTGATCAATCATTTCCCTGGAAAAGCCTTCTGAGGATGTCTACTAAAAGCAGCCCTCGGTAGCTGCCCCCAGTCACTGAGGGCCTGCAAATGACAAGACGTTGATTATTGATGATGATTTGCGCCTTTTGCTTGTAATGTAGTCCCAGTGTGACTTTGCAACAATTCGAACCAGGATTAAAGTCCAGCAATGTGTGTCATCTTGTTTTTCTGTGAATAACAGAAATTGCGTTAATGCAGTCTTTTTATGTTGGTACGCCCATGTTGAATCCTGCATGTCTGTGGTAGTGACCACTAGGGGTGTAAATCGTGGGTGGCCAGGCGATCCAATTACTATTATTTAGGGATCGACTTGACGCATTGAAAATCTTACATTTTTATCACGATTCCATGAAATTTTTTGATGACTTAAATTTAAACCATTTTTAACTTAACTGAAAAACAATTCACAAATATTACCATGGGAACTTAATTGCACACCGATAATAGAATATAACAAAAGTAGAATTTCTGAACATTAATTTTTACTATTAAATAGGAAGAACAAGTCAATGTAAATTGTCAAAAAAGGCCAACTACTGAACTTCACAGAGAAACAAACATAAAGAAAGCTCAAGATGATTGGCTGTTTTCATCTAGGTTCAATAATGGTGCACCTATGTGGAAATTTTAAATGACACCAATAACTGATACATTTTGGTCTACAATCATTAATACCGATAGTTAGCTAACCTCTGAGCCACTTGCCAAAGCAGAGGAGGGAGCTGAATAACATTACGCTGATATATATATTTTTTTATTCTGTGGAATTCGAAAGGTTGATCTCTGGGCCAGATGTATTAATGAATTATAAAAATTTACTGGGTCAGTACCTTAAGACCTTTTATAAGCCGTGAATGAGTCGTCCACCACAGAAAGTGTCAGATTAACATGAAATGATTCATGCTATAAAGACAGTAACACGCTTTGCAAGCAAAATTTTAAGAGCAGCAGGGTTCTGCTGAAGGTTCTGCTTGGGTTCTGCTGAAGAAACTTTTCCTGGTTTTTTATTACCAATGCTTCAGTTCTTAGTTGATTTGTGTCGGCTACCTGTAGTACTGCATGGGTTTTCTGTAGTCATCCTGACTACACGTCAGCTGTGGTGTAAAATGGTGCTTTACTGAAGCCTTTAAATGATCTGTGAAATCCAGAGGTAGCAGGTGCTTGAATTCTGAATTGATTTGACGTCATCTTAAGCTTCAGAATCACTTACCCCACAGATGTAAGATGGGCTAAGGCTGGTATTCCTGCACAACTTAGCTGATGGATCAGCTCTTGGAAACCCCAATAAGGTGATACAGAGTGTTGACGTAATCCTCTAATTCTCGTTGGAAACAAATTGGGTTCGCTTTAGTGGGGGAGACCGGGTGCTCTTTGATTTAGTCATTGCCTTCTAGAAGATATGCATTAGTAAAAGCACATTTTGGATTGTGGCCGGCTTCATTTTGTCTCTCCGTGGAGCTGCTTGATGTGTGGTAGAACCACACAGTCGGAACCTGCTTGCCAACCTAGAGGCGGAAGAACCAGTCCGGGCGTTTAACGGGAGATTCACGCATTGTTGTCGAAAACCTGTTTTTCAAAGTTATGGTTGCAGACTCCTCCTGTTATGTTGCGAGAGATAAGATGGTAAGCCAGGGGTGTGTTATCGAAGGCCCCCCTTCTCGTAGCGGGAGGGGTAACACGATTACGCCAAGCAGTAGCTTCTGATGACCCCTCCCCTAGAGAGCTGTGAGATACACTGGCCCTTTGCTCTTGGCCAGGTAAGCCGCACTAACCATAATTATCCTTGGTAACCTCTCCAGTATGTAGCCCCGCCCACGGAGCCCATGTCACTGACTCAACATGGCTGAACTTCAGCTCTTGGCGGGGGCGGGTGGATTAGAATGAGAAGGACCCCGCCCTCGAGAGGGACGGACGTGGGATGAGGCTCGAGCCGAGTCACCCTTTATGGTGTAGGGGGTGGGTCATGTGAGCGGCAGCTGGCTGCTGTGTGATTCTAAGGCGAGTCGAAGAAGTTGGGCTGGGGGACGTGGAGAGAGTCTCTCTCTCTCTCTCTCTCTCTCTCTCTCGCTTGCTCACCCGCGCACTCTCTTCGGCACACACAGAGAGCAGGAATGCACGAAACCACAAGTTTGTCTGGTGTCCGCGATTGCTGTGTTCAGTGCTATGTGGAGCCGCCTTGTCTGCGCTCTCCAGTGTGGAGATCCTGAACCAGGTCGCTGTAGGAGGCCTCACGCTCAAGTGGTGCCCTCTGGGTCTGGCAACTCGCCTTCATGGACACCAGCGCTAGCAGGGGATGCGCCCGCATGGGTAGCGTTGTGACTGAGCCCACACCTCGCTGCTGCCGCCAAGGGTTCGCCACTCGGTGTCCTCGGCGAGCGGCCTTGCCTCACGGTTCCACGCGAGGTAAGTCCACTTTGAGAAAGGAGTCGTGAAACCGGACGGATACGCGACCTGCTGTGGACGCGCTGTGGTCCTGGTCATCATCGCGGCGCAGCTTGGAGGTCGTGTGGTTAGGGGAGCTCCATAGATGGCTTTTTCTCTTGACTTAATGCATCGTTTGGTGCACACACGCAAAAAGCCAGTTGTATATCGCTGCTGGAGTTGCAGGCTGCGTCCAGGAGTTTCAGTCAGTGAGGCACCCCTGTTTGAAGCTACCAGTCTTTCTATGTCTGGCTGTAGCATTGCCAAAGGGCAGGTTGATGCTGTCAAACCTGTTCCAGCCCCAGCACTAGGTAGGACTATCTGGTTGGGTCTCTCTCTCCCACACACTCTCCTCCTCCTGTGCTATACCAGACCCAGTCAGTGGTTGCACATCATCCCTACCAGGACTTGTTAGCTTAATAATTGAGTAGAAGCCATCCCAGAATGCCCTGCAATTTCCACTCCGACGAGGGGGAGCTGTCACCGCGATCCCGAGGCAAGCTTATTTCTGTGGCTTATTAAAATTGCAGAAGTCTAAACATCCAAGGTGAATCTCCCCACCAAACTTGCGTGCCGTGCTGGCAGAGGGGCGGGCGATGGAGGTTTTAATTGTTAGCTTGTTTCAGCTCCCGTGTCAGGCCCAACTCGAAACATGCGACGTTCAAAATACTGACTGTGAGTGACGTAGTGGGTTTGGCCCAGGGTGCCCATCCAAGCTGTGTTTGAAACACAGGTAGAAGACAGGCGCTGTTGGAATGTGAAAGCAACATTACCTAATTTGATTAAGAAATGGAAATGGCATGGTATAAACACACCCTTGTGCGTTGCGTGATCTGCTGGGCCCCGTCCTTGTATACTATTCACAGGTCAGTTGTGTTTTTGCTGTCTAAACTGGCATTCTTTATCATAGTAGGGCTGTTTACAGTTACAGTGCAGAGACCGTGTGTACGGGCTGACAGACCGGAGGCAAGTCCACAAGCCCGGATCGTGCCTTTCTTGCTTTTCTCCATAGTGCTTACAGTCAAACATGCCTGGGAGTTTCTTGCTGCATACGGGCTTAGACTAGTGTGCCTGCTAAGCAAATAAATGACTCAACGACTTTTCGACGCCATATTTACACAGGACACTGTTGCGACTATTAAACTGTGGCTGTTATTGCATTACGCCGTGAAGTGTTTCAGCACATTCCAGCTGGTCCTAAAGTCCACTAAGTGCCAATGGACCCGTGATCATTTTTCAAAGACGAGCTCCCCAAAATACAGTGTCAGTTTTTCATCATCAGTACTGACTGGCTTTGAGAGAGCGTACATGTGACTGCAAAAGTGAGGCATTTCATCGCACCACCTAAGCATGACGTCTTCAGCCTCAGCCTCACACTGCTCTGGGAAGGAACAAACCTTTTTTTTTTAGTGTTTGAAGAGATAACTGTAAATGAGAAGCTGACACCCTGAATTAATTGCTTTGAAGTTTGATGGTGATACAGTTGTGGTATTGTGAAGATGCATAGTTTGGCCGTTAATTTCCTAAGCACACCCAGTGGTGCAGTAGCTAATGTTTAAAATGTGTGTTAGTCAGATGGCTGCTGAGATATTGAACAGTAAGACGTGGTGATTTTTCACTTTGTCAGGACATGCTCTTATCGAAAGTAGCTTCAGACTTAAGCTAATTTCCTGAGCTTTTGCTGGGATTACATATGCAACAGCATAAACCCCATAGTTTTCCTGCAAGCTCCAAGACTTCATGTGAGTTGTTTGTTTATTATAAGTTTTGACTCAGATCATAAACAATCAGGAAAGACTGCTGTATTGGTGCGAGACTGAAGTGATCAGATTTCGATAAAATCATGGGACAGACAGCAAGCTGTAGAGGAGTGAGAGGGAGCGGGCAGCTGCAGCCTGTGGGTCATTTTCAGCAATCTGGGCTGTTGTTTTTTGAGCTTGGAGGTCTGCAGCCCCGCAGGCCTGTGCTGCAGCCCATTTGTGGCTCTGGTGGTGGGCTAAAAGAGGAACAGAGAGAGAACAGGCATGACTTATCACAGTTCGGCTGTCTGGCACACGGCAGTGACGTCCTCGCGTGTGTGGCCCTTCGCAACCTTGGCACCAACACTGAGAGCTTCCTGTTGCGTTTTCTTGGTTCCTCTGTGGTATGAAAGGGGGGTGGTGATGTGAGCTTTACTCTGGAAGCTCGTTTTTTGGAGCCCTAACATGGGCAGTGCTGCACTGGCACCTGCTGTGCTGGGGAGGGTTATTCAAAGAAACAGCCAATTTAATTATGTAAAGTGATGTAAAGTGTATAAGTAGCGTTTAATTTTTGAAAAGGAGCAGGTGGATGGCTGCCTCTATACTTGTACGAATGCCCAGTGTCCTAAGCTCCTGCATTCACGTTCCCATGAACGCTGTGTGTGAATGGGGCCTCTCTCTCTCTCTCTCGCCCCCCCCCCCCCCCTCACTCAACGGAGGTCCAGCTGCAGTCTCTGACAGAGCCCACACCATCTCTTTCCTCTCTTTCTAGGTAACGTGGGCCGGGTGTGCAGTACCGCAGACTGACACTAGGGGGTGGCAGGGTGCGGGGCCCGCGCCAGCTGTTGACTGAGAGCAGGGCCCTCTCCCAGGGAATGCATCATGACCTCAGTGGTGGAATACGTCGCCGCCGTGGAGAACCCGCAGCCGGTGAGTTACATCACTACCACATAACGATAACAGTCTTCAGGTCTGACAGAGCGTGACTGGTACTCGACACGCGTTGTCTGCAGCTTGTGGATTTGCTTACACAGAAGGAGAGTTGCTATTGAAGAAGGTAAATGCAAATGCAGTAGGTAGATTATTACTTTGAATGTAGTTATATTTGTTTGCAGTCTCAGCCCCATAGCAAAGTCCATATTGGGTAATGTTCAGACTGCCCTAATATGCCCCCAGCTATGTGTATCAGATGAAGATGACACCCCCCCCACCATCCTGATGACATGCCGCATGTTATATCCGTAAGGCACAGAGGCTAAAGGAGGCGAAGGCTATGACATGCACATCACCCCAGGAGAATGTGGACTGTTTTTGCGATTTGCATGTGAAGGTTAAGTGAATATTGATGATCAAGGTGGGGAGTCCTTTCTGTGAAGGTGCCTGTGGGTACGGTGACCAGGTCTCGGCACTAATGCCATGGGTGTACATTAGCATCCGGGGTCACGGAGGGGCCCTCGGGAGGCCCGAATAGAAACATTGAGGGACTGCTCCAGCTCGCCCCAGCCCTGCAGGTGGTGCCTACATGGACAACGGCGCTGACCAAGTGCGATTGAGCGCTCTGGGGCCCTAAAAATAATCATATCACAAATAAGTGGCGGGGGGATGCTTCCTGTCTGCCTGCCACCGCAGCCTTAGTGCTGACAGAGACAGGAAGTCCCGGCCCTGCTCTGTGGGAGCAGAGCCTAACAGGGGCGGGTTACAGATGGCCCGGCCTGACAGCACTGGCGGGGTAGTAATTTCGTTACAGCCTCTCCTGTGACACCCCTCCCTCGCTCCATTAGCCTCTGCCGCTAGCTGTGCCTGGCACTGTCCTTCCAGCTTGTATTCCATGACCGGTCGTCTGGCCCTGGGGTCCTCTTTCTCGGTGTGGCAGGCAGGCAGCAGTGCCGCTAGACCTGCTGGCTCTGAGCTCGTCCTGCACACTGGTCATGGAGCATGTGGTTGACACTTAGCTGTGGAATTATGTTGTTTACTGGTGTGGGAGCTTGCAGGCTCCTTAGCCATGCGGAGACGGAGAGGCGGTCTGCACAAGCTGGTACCACCCAGCCTCCCTCCCTCCCTGGAAATGAGTTTGAATGGAGTTAGGACACTCAGTCCTCAGGAATGTATGATGCTGTGTTACAATAGCAGAGAATAAAATAATTTCCCCCAGTCCTCCACGATGATGAGCCTCGCATTGCATTTGTCCTTTTGGCGCCGTGACAGGTGCAGGCTTGCAATGGTGATACCCATGCGGGAGACGGAGGTGTGACCGGCATGTCTCTGCCCCCTCCCCCTCTGCAGGAGGAGACGCAGGCTGAAGAGGAGTACCCGGCCGTGATCGTGGAGCCTGTGCCCAGCGCACACCTGGAACAATGCTTCGCCGCGCAGGTGCTGGTGTACGGCGACGAGACTTACCTGATGCAGGGCGTGGCCGAGGAGCAGGAGGTGGAGACAGAGGCGGTGGAGGCAGGTGAGATGCATGGGGGGTGGGGACCGCAAATGCGGTTTAATCCCCACCCTCGGCCAGCAGAGGGTGTAGCGGTTTAAAGCCACTTCTGATCACAGGATAGGTGCTAAGATTAAATACAGCTGGATGATCAAAGCTGCTTTTAGATAAAGGCTCCAGTGAGTAAATGAATAGCTATTTGAATAGGTAAAGTAACAACAGGAATGATGATCATTACTCATTGTTATTAAGAATTAAATACATGCTAAATACTGAGAAAAGGTAATGCCTTCCGTGTAGTGATTTAAAGGACTGTCGGCATTGTGTAAACTTTTAAATCCTCTGGTCATTTAAACTGAAGCGCGGGACAGGCTGAGTAATGTATCTTATGATATGAATAACTTCAGGCTGCGGTTCCATGAACAGACACTCTGGCCAGTCACATGGTAGCATTTGCCAGCCTGATACACTGAAGGAAAAGCAGCCGATGTTTCTTTGCACCGTGTACAAACTTCAAACTAGCCTCAACACCAGTGCGCCCTCTCCCTTCTCTAAGCAGTGATTAGCTGTGCCAGTGGATCTCTTTAGCCCTAATGTTCAGTTCAGTAGGAGGAAACCCACACATGAAATCGTTAACGGTGTTAATTGTATTTGTAAGGCCAACGCACACTGGCCAGCAGCCATTAGTGAGCGGGCGCTGTGTGCTGTCTCCCTCTTGTGGTCATTATTGGGATGGACACGTTTTCATTTTCAACCGCGTTAATAATACACTTCCTGTAAATCTGGACTGTGGGTCTGTGGGGATCACTGTCCTGTGTGGCCTGGTTATCAAAGGAGCTCAAAGTTTATTACACTGAATTGATGGGTTAAAGAGATTCTCACAAGGATTTATATGTTTTTATGTTTTTGCACTGGAAAGAAAAAATTTGAACCCAGTATAATATCAATGATTACAAAAGAAAACATTTTTGTGGCGTGAACACAAACAGATGTAAAGCGCACTGATTGTAGTAATTAGACTAGTTAACATGAACAGTACTAGGGCAGACTGCAGGTCACCTCACTGAGATGCCCTTGTTTCCTTTGTGTAAAGATACACACCAGCCTGTGAGATTCTGACTTGTATTGTAGGCACTGCATAATTTTTAAATCATGGAATGGTTTCATGAGTTTTGTTGAAGGCGCACTGAAAGCTAAGAGCACACAGGGCAGGTCGGGTGTGACGTAACCCAGCGGATTAGCCAGTAAACTGTACAGCCCCAGTCCTCCTGGGTAGGACCAGTATCCAGTTGAAGAGTCAAATTTGCAGAATAGTCCATGAATACTGCAGTTGTGAAATGATGATGCATGTTGGTAGCTTCGGGTCGAAGGTTCTGCCAAGCAACTAGTGTTTTGAAAGTTTCTGAACGAAAATTGTAGCAATTGATGTGAACCTGTTGGAGTTTCTCATAAAAAGAGTGATGGATGGAAACAGGTGCAGCTTGCAGAGTCCTCTCTCCAGGGAGGTGTCTGCTTCTCTGCATGTGGACGCACACTAGAGAGTGGGTGGAAAATTCCAGAAACACAAGCAGAAGCGTAAACAACCGTGCAGTACTGCAACTGTGAGTTGGTTCAGCACTGGGGCGTCTCAAGAATACTGTGAATTTTAGGAGATTTTTATTTTTTATTTTTTTATCTTGAATGCTTCTAAAATTATGTTAAGCAGTGTAACATGGAATAAGCCACAAAATTTTTACACATAAATGGTGTCCCTGTAGTTATTTCATAAAGCCTTGCTTAATCACTCAAGATTTTCAGATATTTTCTATTCCAGGGTTCCACTTGATAGTCAACCCCCACCAATCTTAAAACACTAATCTGACTTCATTGAAAGAACTAGGACTCGATTCAGTATTATCTGATGTTGAGGCAGGGATCGAATACTGTGTGTGGCTGATATATTTATGTACTCAATTTATTTAAGCATTTTTAAAAAATCTATCCATCATTGTCCCATAATTTTCACATAATTGTCAGGCAGAAGGAACCGGGTCAAATAAAGTGACCGCCGTGAGACCCAGCGGCCGCTTCGCTTTCCCTGACATACCGCCACACCGGCCGATCTCCAGTTTGCATGTTTTTAGTAAAAAGCGATCATGACCGGGGAAGACCTCTCATGGGCTCCCTTTCGTAGCTGTATTAACCTTTACAGCAGCTGAATAAAAATGGATGGGGGGGGGGGTTACTGATGACGATCGCTTGTAATGCAATGCAGTTGTCTAATTTGTCGCTGTTTGATGCCGACATGTGTAAAGTAAACGTCAACGTTAGCCTAATAAAATACGGCCGGTGATCTGCACGAATCGTCAATAACTTGTAAACAAACTACAGACGGGGCAGAAAGTGAGATAGTGTATGTGGGGCGTCAGATACTGGTTTTTACGGGGTGTTCGTATGAGCCGCGCTGTGCTTCGCCGGCAGATATGGGCTAACGGAACTGAAGGAGTTCGGAGGATTTCCTGCGTGCGGCGCGGAAGGATCGCGCTTGTTGGTGTGCGCTGCGTCTCTGGCTGAGTTTAAGGTTATTTCCTGTAGCCGCGGAGTGATCTCAATTGTGCGCCTCTATGCGATTCAATGTAAGTCAACGCGAATCTGAAGCTTTGGAAGAACATGGCGACTTCACTGCATGAGGGACCCGCTAACCAGCTCGATCTGCTCATCAGAGCCGGTAATTCCTGGCGTCCGGTGTGCGCGCTCTGCCTCGCGTGCGATCCCGTCTGCCTTCTGTACGCCGCCGTGTTGACATTTGTTAAGTTGTGCGGTGAAGTAATGGAGTGCGAAATCAGGAAGTGATCACCTTGGGTAGCAACCTGCATGGCGTTCTCGGCGTTTTCCCAGACCGAGATTGTTTTTAAAAAAAGTGTTTTGAGTCGCAGCATTGCACTGTAGCGTGCAGGCGTGCACGCGCCTCCAGCTGCACGGCCTGCCGTTGAAACCAGCGTGCATTTCACCTGCTCTCGCTATTTTAACGGGTTACGGGACTGGCAGCTGCTGGGAAACCAGGAAGTGTGCGAGAAGATGTTGTCTTTCCTACGTCTTTGCCACGCTGTCTGACTCAGACGGACGTGCGGCTTATTTCTAAGTTTTATTTAGGGAATGTTGTACATTACATTATACAAGGGCGTTCTTAAAATATGTCTCTGTCCTAATTATTCGTTTGATTTTTCGAAAAAGCTGTATATATTTTTAATAGCTAGCAGGATTTACATAGGTCGCAAGACATGCAACAATATTTTGATAAAAACAGGTGATTTACGAATGAGACTTTTTATGTCTTAATATAAAGTACTTTATAACATGTAGTACTTTATTACGTTTTTGTAATTATATTTTTGATTAATCAAACGGGTATATGTATAATTTTTTAACGGCGGATTCGGTCAAGGCCATTTTTAAATAAACGAGTCCCACGCACATATCGGATTTTCTTTTTTTAACATAAAAATAATAATGAAATAAAGGTGATTTTAGACTGATTGTGGTTAATTTGATGGCGGAAGCACTGGTCCGCCCAGTGGGACGTCTTTTTGGAGTGATGGCTCTACGTGACCAATCGGATTGCAGTCATGTTCGAACTCTTATTTGGCCAATAGGAGCTTGTGGAGCGGAGGGTGGAGCAGAGAGAACCTGCCAATAGCGGCCGGGGCGGGGATGATTGACAGGCAGATTTTAGATCGGCTAATGAGGGAACTGGAGGGAACGAAGGCAGAGTGTAAACACGGAAGTCATAAGGGACGGCACTGCTTTTTTTTCAGGACCGCTATGTGCTACAGTTACATACCCAGATTGTTACACTCTAAAAATGTTAAGTATTTATACAATATTACAAGATTTTTGTAGAGCAACAGTTTTATTCTTTCCGTGAAAATTGCTCCACACCTCTTAAAAGACGTGTAACTTTACGTTGTTAATCAAGCAATTTAGTTACAATATATATTTTTTGTTCTAGTGCCTGGTTTTTAGTGCAAGTATGTAAAGAGGGTAAATCCATAAAATCCCAGCTTTTGTTATTTTTTAAAATAAAATTTCTTCTAGCAACGCAGTTGTGACATTAGTTGTTGATTATAAAAAAAATGCATTTTCTCTGTTTGTACTGATAGAAATTGAAATTTAAGTTAATGAAAAGATCTATAGTTGCATTGTCCCATTGAAGGTCTGTAGTTAATTTAACACCATATAAAAATGTCTTTGCATTTATGTCAAACAGTAAATATAATTTAAAAGTGCAGCGGAGGGCTCCCCATTGCTTCAAGGGCATGTCCACATGCCAACACTGTAAGTGTGCATGCTGGGGTTCTCTGGCCTGGGAGGGGTTTGGAAGCTGCTTCCTAAACATAGCTCAGGGGATGATAGCCAAATATAGATAACCAAAACAGATACCCAAACATGGCCTGGGCAGGGGGGCACAGAGACACTGCAATGGCGGGCAACAGGTGGACGGATCGACACGCTTAAGGCGCTGGGGAACAGCGACAGTGCTGGGGGATGACATGAGGCAGCTTTGTTTCTGGATTAGACTTATTAGTAATAGAAAATTCTGGAAGTGACATGCAAAGTAATTGGGAGTCCCAAGTGATTTATAAGGCAAATGGTTAATGGTACTTTCTGCCCGTGTGTTTATGTGCGTGCGTCAGTGCTCTGCCAGCCCTTTGTCTGCCAGCTTACTGTTTAACCGCTGGTGCAACGCAGTGTTTACCGGAGCAGCCCGGTGTGCTTATCAAGGCTGCATGCTCTGGGGTTCAAGAGCTGGGGCACTCCAGGGTTTTAGCAAGCAGCTGTCACGAGCCAGATCAGTGATCCTAACCGCCATGCCACCTGCTGTCCTGAAAGGCTTACATAATGCGTGTTATATTTACAGCACCTTAGGAAATAGGTCTGTGTGGCTGCTTTTTGTAGGTATATATTGCATATAAGTAAAAAGTATGCGTGCAGTTGTGTTGTGAGTTGCGTCTCGCGTGTATAATCGTACAGTTGCCTGAAACACCAGAATTGAAGCAGTTATCAGTCGAAACTGCATGGTAAGTGCAGTGGCCGGTGTTTGCTGAAACTGCACCCCCTGCTTTCGCGATGTCAGTCAGTATTAAGTGTGTGATGGTCAACTGTTTCACACTCGGCTGCTAGTGAGGCCCCCAAGGGCCTACACTGTCCTGTTTCCACATGATGGAAGATAATTCATGTGTTTAAAATGAAAGCTGAGCTGGAATGGAATTTGAGCATTTCAGTGGCGCCCTCTACTGTGCGAGCTCAGCGGTACGCAGTGGATGCTTTCACTGGATATCCACCGTGTCAAATTACAAAAAGTTGAATAGTGTAACTGAATTGGCTTTTACATATGCCAGCATGTTTAATGAGTCGGTATTTTCACATATTTATAATAACAAATGTAAATCTTAACGGGTGACAGTTTATCTCTGTTCACTATTATAAATTTAGTTGCACTAAATTCCACTGAACAGTGATTGTGCAGAATGCTGTTAATACTAAGGTTATCAGAGGAGTCTATCCTGATATTACTCTTTCTGCAGTAATGTGTTAAACTTGCTGACTGTGTCCCTGTAACTTTAGCTTATTATATTAAAATGTTCTCATTGCTGTTAGAACAGTGAAATCTCTTCTCTGGGACACATTCCTGAATGGGGGGGTCCTGGTGAGGGTTTGGAGGCTCATGCAGCTTTCATACCCTGGTCTGTTGCTCTCCTGCAGTGGAGGCCTCAGCCCACAGCAGCCCAGTCCAGTGTTCGGACAAGACCATCGAGGCAGCTGAAGCATTGCTACACATGGACTCCCCCAGCAGCCTGAAGGGGGACCGCAGTCCAGGTGAGAGTACTAACCCCCCCTCCGCTCTCACTACTGCCCCCCTGCTGGTGACTATGGGAATTGTTTGGTCAAGAAATGTTTTTGCTGCATGGTTTGCATCGTTACCAGCCGCAGCCTCGCTATTAAGGGCGCTTGTATGTTTCTGCGTGTGTGCGCATGTCCGAGTCACAGATGTGTTCGTGCCGCCCTACGTGAACACGCCTGAACTCATCCACGCGGCCATGCGGCCGGACGTGATGACGGAGACGGAGGTGGAAGTATCCACGGAGGAGGCTGAGCCCATGGAGCTGTGCACTGTGCTGGAGGCCCCGCTGGGTGAGCCCATCAGGAAGAAGAAAGGTGCGTCAGCCCCCGTGGGATGCGAGCTGTATGCCAGCAGCTCCTGTCGCAGCTGAGCGGGCGGGGTGGGGTGGGGGGGCCAGCTCTCAGCAACCCAGAGCCCTTAAGGTCTGCTTTTGAGCAGTCGACCTTGAAACGACCTTCAAGCACAATCTCTCCCTTCACTGTGACATCAGCACCTCTTCCCCCGTGTCCTGCCTGCAAATTAGAAGTCAAACCCTGTGCGTTTATGCGGCACCCTTACTTGTGCGAGTTGGTGAACCCGCTTGTTCGTTTCACTTGCGCACCAGCGGGCCGGAAGCCGAAGACGCACCAGCCAGCAGTGTCCAATGGCTCCCCGGATCCGGGCATCAAGAGGAAACCTCGGGAGGGTCGAGGTGAGCGTGAACGACTGGTGGGGAGGGCTCAGCTCGGCGCGGAGCAGAAGGGCCCATGCGTGACGCCGACGTGTCTTTGTTCTTCCTCCAACCCCACAGGTAACACGACCTACCTGTGGGAATTCTTGCTGGACCTTCTCCAGGACAAGAACACCTGTCCCAGGTACATTAAGTGGACGCAGAGAGAGAAGGGCATCTTCAAGCTGGTGGACTCCAAGGCAGTATCCAAATTGTGGGGCAAACACAAAAACAAACCAGACATGAATTACGAGACCATGGGCAGAGCCCTAAGGTGAGCATGACAGGAAACTCCCTGCTGAATTTCGCACGCCAAAACATTGTCTATATTATATTTTTGGATGGTGCCCTTAAGGCCTTGTTTGTAGTGCGAATTTTCACGCCCAGGTCCCCCTTGCAGGTATTACTACCAAAGAGGCATCCTGGCCAAAGTGGAGGGCCAGCGTCTGGTGTACCAGTTCAAGGAAATGCCCAAAAACATCGTGGTGATTGACGACGACAAGTCGGATGGCGGCGGAGGTGGCGAGGGGCTCCTGGGCACTGAGAAGCAATGTGGTGGCCGCGTGCCACCCTCCTCTGAGGCTCTGCTGACTGTGCCTGAGCTGGCCAAGGCCCCTGGCACGCTAAGGGGGGGTGGCCGGCCGCCTGCGCACGCCAGCCCCGCCAGGGGAAAAGGAGTGCTCTCAGCGGCTCCCAGCGCACGGATAGTCACGCTGACGGGAGCCGTGGAGGCCCCCCAGGGCCAGCAGCAGACCCAAGGGGCCAGCCTCCCCCCTGCCTCTGGGCCCAGGTAAGGCATCGTTCATATGGCTCTTGTTCTTTTTTTGTGGGTCTAGGAATTCTGGGGGCGTGGCCAGCTGGGATGGGGTGTGGTCAATCTGGGGGTGTGGCCACCGAGGTTTTGTATCTAATAGAGCCTGAACTCTATGCATTTTGTGTTTCTTGCCTATGACTGGAGTAAAGCTTCCCTAATGAGAAGGTTGGGATTAGGACTATATGAGGCTGGAGCCTCTCGCTCCATTAGCGTGTGACAGGATGTGTTTCTCCAGGACGGTGCGCGTGGCCATGCAGGTGCCAGTGGTGATGACCACATCGCTGGGCCAGAAGATCTCCACGGTGGCGGTGCAGTCATCCAACTCGCCTGTCACTACCAGTGGTGGCGGTCCAACCAAGGTGGTTCTCCAGACCATCCCCACGGTGGTGCCTGCCGTGGCCGAGAATGGAGAGAAGATCACCGTGCAGCTGGCCAAGATCATCACCATCCCCGCCGCACAGCTGGCCCAGTGCAAAGGCGGCCTGGGAGCCTCTTCTGGCCTTAACCTGGTGGGGGCGCCTTTGGCGGTTCAGGCACTCACGCCCGTGTCTGTGGCCCCGGGGACCCAGGTGGTGCGACTGGCGGTGCCCTCGCAGCAGCAGTCGGCAGGCAGCCAAGTCGGGGTGCAGGCCGCGACACAGCTAATCAGCGCCATCGTGAGGCAGGCCGACATGAAGCGGGAGGGCGCTGGCCAGACCCCAACCAGAATGCAGGACTCTAAAGTTCAAGAGCGGGTGGCAGCCATCCCTTCCACGGTGAAAGAAGAATCCCCAGAGAGCTGAAATGTGGGGGTCTGGGGGGGCGGGGCTGGGGTATGATGTCACTCGACGGCTCCGATCCTGCGGGCAGCCAGAGACTGTTGCGCTCACTGGCCGGAAAAAGCGCCGGTCTTGATGAGCTTAATTGTACATCTGCTTCACATTTCAATTAAATTTTGTATAATAGTCAGAGTGACTTTAAACACCCACGGACTTGACAAGACCCTGTTTTTTAAAAAAATTTCCCACAATTCCAAGTGGGACTTTCTACCGCAATTTCATATAAGAAGGATTGAGGGGGGTGGGCCGGGGGGCAACTTGAGCAGAGGAATTGAGGGGTGAAAAATGGGACCAACCCAACACTATAATTACTGACACTATGTATGCTGAACACTAGCGGGCAATCAGTGAAATCGAACTTGTAGGGAAGTCAAGTTAAACACTTTGTATAAAGGATTATTTTTTTTTATGATGAAACCAGCAGTTTGACTATCACTGTGTGCACATTGTATCCATGGGTGCTACGCGACCCTTTCGGAGGATCCTCCGGAGGGTTAAAATGCTGATTTTCAGCAGCTTGGAAGGAGGAAGTGAAAAGGGACTTTGTATATATCTCCTATACAGTTTATAAAATTTCAAAGCAGCCTTAGATTGATCTATTTCCCCGCTGTCTTCAGGTAAATAAGCTTTTTGTGTACAGATTTCCTTTTTTTTTTTTTTTTTGATACCTTGTACCAAGCGCAGTATTATTCAGAAAGGACATTTTTAGTTCGATGCCTGTTGGCATTGGAGCTCACGCAGACCTCGCTGTAAGTCCGCCTGCTGTATGGCCTCGGCATCTCTTCACTGTTTGTTTTTCTGTCTTTCTGCCAGTTTAAAGAAAAAAAAAATCATTTTCGCATGAATCTTTGCAGCTACTGCAGCTCTGCATTTTCTTGCATTTATTTTTTAAGTTGAGGGGGAGAGATGTTCGCGTTCAGACTGAACTAGTTTGTATATTCAACATTTGAAGTATATTCTATTTTGTTGTACTCTTGTTTCAAAGTGTATTCAAGTAGATTTTACTGAAATATAAAAAAAAATTAAACGATTTTGTCTTTCATGCATTGGTTGATGTGTCCAGTATTTTATGCATTTTGGCACATCAGTGGCTGCAGGGGGCGCTGGAGGATGTGGAGTCACTGATGTATTCATAAGCTAACTAACCTGTATACCATGATATTGGGCGCTTCTGCTGCAGTAACTAAGTTGCTGGTTTTTCCTTTATAGATGTCCATATTAACCTAGATTTATCAAATAAATTGGTGGGCATTCTACATTGACTTCTTTAGCTGGGTTAACTTAAGCCAGAAGTTATGATTGGCCATTGAGAGTTTAGGTAAGGAGCCCTCCTATTGGACAGTTATGACTTCTATCTTAAGTTAACCCAGCTAACTCCGAAATCCTGCTTTGTATAACACACTCCACCTCATCTAAGATTAAAAAAAAATGTAGTTTTCTGAATTGCCACTGGGTGGCAGTGTGCTTCCAATAAGAAGCAAGTCACTTCTGAAGACTGGCGGTTGCTCTTAAAAAAATAAATTGGCAGGAGCCCATGTTTGCTCTCCATAGCAGCTGTGTGACATAGAAAAAAAAAAACTTTGGAAGTGGACAGGAAGCCACTGCCATTTTCATTTTATATAACCTCCCACTATGGGGTGGAGGGGCTCTGTCTGGATTACAGAAGGAAACCAGAGGAAATGTACGCAACATGGGGAGAACATGTGACAACATCAGTCCTGAGAAAAGCTGTTCGAAGCAGAACAGACAAGACGACCGTAGGTTGCAATACTTTGGAGGGCTTTAGCTACTAGGGTGCTTCTCCAGCAGTTACTGCTAATGTCTGCTGGATCTGGAAGACCATCCCATGAATCCCGGCTAGTTTGGAGGGGACCGCAAGCCGGAGAGCAAGACATACAAGAGCACAGATGTCATCCAGTCGAGGAACAGCAGTATCAAGCAGAACGTTTTATTATCGGGAAGGGAGCACTAACATCAGTATTGCACTTACGCATGTAACAGTCCCTCATAAATCTATGCAGAATAAGTTAAGGATTCAGCTACAATGAACTAGAACAACACATGGCAGCTGAATGTGCATATTATCGAATCACATTCACAAAATGTTCAGTTAGAAATTTGACAGTTTATAACACAAGTTAGTATGATGGCATATGACCGCAGTTGCATTGGGTCCAGCATCTACCGGCCCCTCCCCCGGCCCAGGCTATCCCAGGTGCATTTAATCTACCCTGATGCAACAAACAAGCGACCTGCGGTCAGTCCGGCCTTCTCTGATCCCAGAGTGACCGTATCCAGCAGGTTGTCAGGTGTGGTTCATCGTCAACCTGCTGAATATGCCACTCCAGGATGAGGGTTACCCAAGCCTCTTCTACAGTACAGTGAAGGAAAACACAGTCAAAGATGGCCTTGTTACAGGGGGCGATATATTTCAGTCACACCCCAGTTATGCAGCATTTCAAGAGCATCTTAACTTCCATGCATAAAACCTGTAACCATAAACCATTTTTAAGATTTAAAACAAAGCCACAATAACTCAAGCAAACGGTTCTGTCACTTTAGATCAGTGGTGGGGAACCTGTTGAATAGAGGGTCGGTTTGGGTGCAGTTTTTTCAGGATGGCCTCTCAACTGGCCAATGACAGTGGGTCCCTAGGACTGGAGTTGAGAAGTACTGCTTTATTATTGGTTGACTGAAAGGTCATCCCAAAAACCCGCACCGACTTCGGCTCTCCATGGATCAGGATCCCCACTCCCGCTTTAGATGGATTAACTGTTCTGACAGTAAGGGAAACAGGTCTGAAATAGGAACACAATAACTGAGACCTTTTCGGCGACAAGCCATGGGTCCCACCCCACTTGTCTCGACACACTAAGACTTCAGAGCAGCACAAACAAAACAGCTTTTGTATTTCAATGAATAAAAAAAAATAAATTAGTTTTGGTCAACTTGTGCAGTTTGAAGGTAATAAATACACTGAGTTCAGCCGGCATCTCCCACCCGGTTCTCGGGGACCTACAGCAGCCGGTTGGGTTCTTCCCGGAAGCTGACGTCGCACACCAGGGACAGGTGGTCTGACGGGTAGTTGTAGGAAGGCAGACGGTTCGGTCCGATCTGTGCCTCCGTGGGGAGGTCCAGCACGGAGTTCACGCGCAGGGCGTGCCGCGAGTACCAGATGTAGTCGAGCGTGTGGCAGACCTCGCCGGAGGGCCGGATCTTCCAGGTGGTGTAGGGCGGTTCCGTCTGCCCGTCGGCGCTCAACAGCTTGCAGGCGCTGTCCAGGTTGAGGCCGGACGTGGCAAAGCGGTGGTAGACGTCCTCGCAAGGCTCGGCGTTGAAGTCGCCGCAGACCAGCAGCGGCAGGCTGGTGCCCTGGGCCGTGTCCTCCAGCGCACGCAGCAGGTGGGCGCCCTGAGCGCTGCGCAGTCCCTCCCAGCCGCAGCACGCCTTCAGGTGCGTGACGGCCACACACAGCCGGTGGCCCGTCGCTCGGCACCGCAGCGTCTGCACGATGGCTACCTGGTTGGTGCCCAGCGCGGTGGCGGCCAGCTGCAACCCCACGCTTCCCGCCAGCTCAAAGCGGTCGCGACGGAAGAAGAGGGCACAGCCGTCGGGGCCGTTGTTGTGCTCCACATCCAGGCAGGGCGAGCGTGGCTTGGGCTGGAAGGTACAGTGGTATCCCAGGCTGCCCAGTACTGGCTGGAAGGTGTCGAAGTGATGGTCGACCTCCTGCAGGCACACGATGTCCGGCCGGTATGTTAGGATCTCTTCCAGGATGAGGTACTTGCGCTTGGCCCAGATCAGTGCGTCGGGTGGGCAGCGCACGAAGCTGTCCTTCCCTTCGCCGAGGGCTGTGGAAGCAGACGGAAAACAGACCACTGACCAAATGCGCCTTTAAATGGGCTCACATATGCACCTATGAATACTGCTAACAGTCAGCAAGGCTCTACATCACAGCTTTATCAGACTTTAGAAAATCGATGAGGTCATAGCTGGTTGGCAAGTTAGTTAACTGAAATTTTAAAAACCTTGCAAGCAGCTATGGATCTATTCATGGCAAGAGGTTGGTTGGTAATTTATAAATATGTAACCAGAGAAGATAAAAGCTTAGGCCAGGGTACCTCAGTTCCGGTCCTGGGGGGTCAGTCTGCGACACAGTTTGGAGATTTCCATGCTCGATCTTAATCAACATTTGACCAGGTTTAGTAGGTATGTTTGAGCAGGGTAGTCTGCAAAACTGTGGGGCAGACTGCCCCTCAAGGACAGGAATTGGGGAACCTTCACTTAGGCTAACACAGATATAAATAAGGTGCTTTTCACAAGCATTTCTAAAAAATACAGAAATGCCTCTGATTTTATTGACTGGAAGAAACATTAAAACAGCAACAATACATAAAATGTTCTTAAATCTACCTTAACTGGTAACAGACCACATATGATGCAGACTTTACTAGAATCATCTAAAAGATCAGGATTCCACATAATCACATTAATATGATATTTTTAATTTGTTGTACTGTACTAATGCTGTGCTGACAGGAACGATCAATCTGGACAACAATTTAAGTTATCGAACAGGACTGCGCGTGCCACCCGTAGTTGCGATCAGTGACAGTGAGAGGGCAGTAGTGAGACACGTTACCTTGGGCCAGAATGTTCCACTGCATGACACGGATGGAGTGGTGCTGCTGGGCTTCAGCCTCGACGGTGACAAAGTGACGGTATAGCCGGGGAGGCCGGTCGCGCAGTGCCTCCTCACACTCCCGCAGCACCCCGTCTGCGTCGCCCCCATCGGAGAGCGCTGGCCGCTCGGGCTGGGCTCTGCTGACTGGCTGGGCGAGTGCGCTGTACAGCCTGCTGGTGCTGCTGCCCATGGAACTCACTGTGAAGGCAGACGGGCGCATTAGTGCGGGGGAGAGGAACCCAACAGGAACATGCACATTAACTCAAGCAGCTGGCTTCCCTGTAGGCACGTACAGGAGTGCGCACTGGGGTCTCCCTGCCCAAGCTCCAGGGGCCTTGAATGGGGCATCCTGGCCTACAGAATGCCACCAATACACTTTTCCTGAACAAATCCCACTGCCTACACACCATAGCTTCAACTTTGACCTGCATAGTTCTCCATCAGGAGATCCGAAGCTCAAAGGGCATTACCTGAGATTAAAAACACAATAAATTTTCAAATAACCAGTTTGTTCCGATGTTCTCATCCAATTAGGTTCCATAACTGCATAAGCAGTCAG
Source organism: Isichthys henryi (assembly GCA_026776945.1). NCBI lineage: Eukaryota > Metazoa > Chordata > Actinopteri > Osteoglossiformes > Mormyridae > Isichthys > Isichthys henryi. The sequence goes on along the minus strand of JAODJX010000053.1, from coordinate 7,928,245 downwards.
GGAGGGTGGATGGTTTTCCCACAGCTCACTTTTAGTCATGTCACTTTAACAGTTATAACTTGAAATATTTCTTCAGTATAACATTGTGAATTCATAAATTCTATTATTGCAATATAACTGTAGCCATCCATCCATCCATCTTGGTCAAGGTCATAAGACTGGTTGACGAACACCCAGAAATTCACACCCTTACAGTTCCTATGTATCCATGTTTTGTTTATTTTTTGTTTTATATCTCACTAGGCGACACCACAAAAATTGCATACATTCAGACAGCAAACGTAAATACATTCTGTAATACTCATTCTGGGCGTACACTGCCCTTTGTACACATTCCCACAATGCACTAGATCAGCATTCAATGTATGTGACAAATCATGACACTCACTTCGGTGTCACTCATTCGCTTTGAGTGTGTTTATCAACTGTGACCTGAAGGCAAATTCACTGGCACAAGCCGACGGCCTCCCCGGCCTGATGAGGAAAGTTTTTGCTGGGGGGCCAAGATATTTTTAACTGGAGCTGGTCACTGTGGAAATGTCACAGGCACGCATCTGGATAAGATGACAACGGCTGCGTGCCTGAGAGGAGAGGAGGCAGCAGGCACCGTGAGGAAAGAGGTCGAAGAGTGGGGCAGAGGGTCCCATAGCTCTGAGCCGGTCTCCGAATGCATTGTGGGTAATCAGAAAAGCAATGTGACAAACAGATACGGAGACCGACGACCCCTGGAGTATGAGGCTAGCTGCATTAGCTACATAGCATAGCGTGACCTTGAGTTACAAGACCCCAGTGGTGTCCAGAACTGGCTCAAGAGGCCAAACGTATCATTTAACAAAAAGCATCAGGAATATCGATCTGGATACATGAAGAGAGGGGCACCGGCCCTCGTGAAAGACACCCAAGTGCCCTTTCACCATGAACTGCACTAAAAGTTCCAATAGAACATCTACATGAATAGTATCGTTAAGCTCTGATTTGTAAGGTCATGCAATAAGAGAAGCTTTCGATGGACGTGTCACATGTGTATAGATACAAAGTCAACCATCCGGGTGTCACTATGGCTAATCGCTGACACCCAGAACCGCTATCAACGCTGAATCAAACGCCGTACGTTGTCACACAGTAGCCTTTCTGGGTTAGTAAGCCTCAAACAGTTGGCCCGTGTCCGTCGGTTCTGACCCAATCTCACAGCATGAGCAACTGCACAGCCTTACCGTTACGCACGGAGTCCGTGTTCAGCTCCTGTCAAGATTACGCAAATATCGGTTTACTCTGCTCCAAGATTGGAGGTCGAGGGTGTCCGTCGGCAACCAATGTGACTTTGTAAACGTGAAGTTTTCAACAGACACACCCAGGAAAAGGCTGGTCCTCTCTGATTGGGCAGAGTAACCAAAATGCCAGCCGCAGTACAAGGTCATCTGCGAGTGCCGCTCTGCAGGGCGCCACCTGCTGCCCACTGACGGACACACATGCAGTTTGCCAGCCCGCATATGAAACTGCTTGAAGAACAAGCCTAATTTTACTCTCCCAGCTACAAATTAATGTCCATGATATTTTTATTTAACATGCTCTGGACCAGGATAAGTGGCTGGAAGATATATTCTGACAGCTTACAAACCAAAATCTTTTCTAAACGCAAGCAAACCTGACAAACAAATTTTGCCAGGAAAGTGGCTAGAAAGTCAAACATTTCATACTGATCAAATTGGCATAAAAACAGATCTTAGAGGTACTGAAAACATAAAAATATCAGTGATAAGATCCTTTCATCTTATTACAATTTCTTTCCATACTGTCCTCAGCACCTGACCTGACCTCAGCATCAGCCCATAATGATTAAGGAAGAACTTCATTCAGAAGACCCAGTAGAAATCCCAGAACATACTTCCCATGTGATAGGAGATGAGTCAACCTGAGCAATGCAGAAGATAAAACTTCACACGCTGTGGCATGTCTATTCCTATGGCAACAATCTCTAAATTAATCCTTAAACAAAGATTTAGTTTGGGGTTGGAATGAAACGAGCTTTCAGGAGACCAGACAGGACAGAAAGACTGATCTTTGGTGTAACACAGCTGCAGTCTCCCTTAGAATGAGTTAATCAATAAATTATCATTATTATTAATAATAATAATAATAATAATAATAATAATACACACGGAGGGTAATGATAACCTGTATTAACTTAATTTTATTTTTGAACTTTAACCATAACAGTCCATCTGCAGCCTCTCAAATAGATCATGCATCTGAAAATCATCCTACTAACCTCGCAGGTTTTCGTCTAATTCAACGATCAAAAGTTAGTTAGTGCGGTGATGATTGACGGCACCTTAATCTTAACCTTCTTTCTAGGCACATTACTAAGCAGACGGGATTCAGGAAGGGGGGGTGAGTCATGATCTCGGATTTGGGCTAGGCTGCTCACACCTAACAACACCACGGTGGAGGCAAAATAATTACAGTAATTTGGTGTAATGTAGCGAGTCATCAGTTAGACTCAATGCCCTTTACAGAGTCAAATATTTCTTACATATTCAGAGACAGAAGCGACGGGGACGAACATTAAGCGATTTATAATCGGCGCTGCTTCTCAAGAAGATAAACCACTTTCTCCAAACAGTAAAACACAAGTCTGCTCCCTGCCGGGAGTAAAGTAAAAACTAAGTTACCGACATGCACTGCTCCTCATCGGCAAAGACTGATCCAGCAAAAAAACGGCGACATTTAATGAACTATATTACGTCTATAACAGTGTAGCGACATCTGCATAAGGCTATTCAGTACTTTATATAAAATGTATCATTGTATCCATCCATTGGGTACCACGTGGGCAGACAGACCACCGCGATCGGAACAAGCGGTTTGGATGGATGGATGGATGGATGGATTATATACGCTTCTAGGTAACAGCGCGCGCGCGCGCACACACACACATATACACACACACACACACACACACACATACATACACACACATATACATATACATACACACACGTCCCGCATGCGGAGCCCGCTCCCCGCACAGCACACTCGCCTGTTCTGGAACTCGATGTCGCCGCTGCCGCTGCCGCCGTCGTCGTCGTCGGCTTGACACTCATGCCGTCCCCACAAACCGTGTGACAGGACGCAGGGGTCGGGGACAGCCTCCTCAACGGGGCCGACCTCCGGACAGGCGAGCCCAGCGAAGACGCGCCGAACGCCGGTAACTGGAGAAGCGCCGAGCACAACCTGGCCGAGCCCGGATACATACCTATACTTATAAAACTCCAACAGCGGTGACGCTCACGCCAACTATAATCTAGCAGCGATTCCTGTATGACACGGACCTTCTACGTTTATACGCAATGTTACCGCACACCAGCGGGGATAACGCAGTCCGGTCGGGTGAACAGCGGAACAAGCCGACCGGCACATTTGTAAAGAGTTTCATCACGCATCCGTCGGACGTAAGAGGTTGGGAATCACCATATAGCGCGGGGGGGGGGCGGCGAAATGGGAGACAATAACGTCCGTAGTATACTGTGCAGAACGCCATTTATTCGTTGAATATATTTATATATCCATTGTTAATGGTTATGTATAATATCATATTGTAATAAATTCTCCTACGAAACTAAGGAAAAAAAAGGTATCCCCCCATTTTCAAAAACAATGGGCTGGTCTACAGAGAAAGCCCTTCCTGGGCTGGGACGCTTCCATGGGTTCTCGGTGTACTATTGGTATTGCTGACGCAAGAAAATGAAGGAGGGAAGATCAGCTCCTACCCTCCCCGCTTAACATGCCCCATGACGTAGTTATTTCTCCAAAATAACGTCCGGTGTTTTTCAGGGAGATAAAAGTTGACCAATTCTAGTTTCAGTGTGTACCGTTTTATGCTATTATCAGTGCAGGGGAAGTTACTCACAAAATTAATCTATTGTATAAAGTGGTGGAAAGTTTAGGTTCAGAAAGTACAAATACAGACTAAGGTTTAGTTTCAACTAACCATTCGAGCGTCACAGTCACAGAGTACTCAGTGTTGAGTACAGAGTATGGCTTGTTTTTTTACAGAATGTGTGCTGGGTAAGTGTTCAGGGAAGATAAGATGCATGTTTCATCGCCAAAAACTTATTCTTCAACTAAGGATTTTTCGTTGACAAAAGCAAGAAGATAAAATAAAAAATAATCTATGATGGCAAAACTATGACAAGACGTACTAAACAAAAATGTAGGGAAGAGTAATGAACCTGTCAGATTTGTACCTGTTAAGACATCGAAAATTACCATGTTAACGTGTTCATTTTCGACGTCTTAAGACGCTTGGATCGTTAAAGCATCTATGCTATTGGTGAGCATTACATACCCACCCATTCTGACATAAGAGCTCGATCGGGCTGTGCATAAGCTTATATTACAGGTATGTGGGCTCCATGTTTTGCCTGTGATGTATGATGCTGGCCCCACGTTTGGGCAGGTATCTATCACCTGTCGACCGTAACAGTTGAAACGGTCAATTTGTGCAGGTATTTTTGAATTGTGGGGGCTGAGGAGAGCTGAAAATCACCTCCAGACATTTCACTCACACACATGCTCAAAATATACATCGTAGCCAATTTTTAACATTTGAACACACGTGAAACATAGTGTACATGTTTGTGAGATATGTGTTCGAAGATACTGCTCAAAAAAAATTAAGCATAGCATCAAGTCAATTAAACTTCTGGGATACTGATCTGGTCGGTTAAGTAGCAGAGCTGGTTGGTAATCAGTTTGAGCTGCTTTGGTGAAATGAAATTAGCACTAGAGGGGCAAAGATAAGACGACCCCCAAAGCAGGAATGGTTTAACGGGGAGGCCACTGACATGTTTCCCTCCTCATCTTCTCTAGATTTTTCACTAGTTTTGCATTTGGCTGCGGTCATTGTCACTACTGGTAGTATGAGGCGATACCTGGACCCTACAGAGGTTGCACAGGGAGTCCAGCTCCTCCAGGATGGCGCATCAATACATGCCATTGCCAGAAGGTTTGCTGTGTCTCCCAGCACAGTCTCAAGAGCATGGAGGAGATTCCCGGAGACAGGCAGTTACTCTAGGAGAGCTGGACAGGGCCGTAGAAGGTCCCTAACCCATCAGCAGGACCAGTATCTGCTCCTTTGTGCAAGGAGGAACAGGATGAGCACTGCCAGAGCCCTACAGAATGACCTCCAGCAGGCCACTGGTGCGAATGTCTCTGACCAAACAATCAGAAATAGACTTCATGATGGTGGCCTGAGGGCCTGATGTCCTCTAGTGGGCCCTGTGCTCACTGCCCAGCACCATGGAGCTTGATTGCCATTTGCCATAGAAGACCAGAATTTGCAGATCTGCCACTGGCACCCTGTGCTTTTCACAGATGAGAGCAGGTTCACCCTGAGCACATATAACAGACGTGAAAGGGCCTGGAGAAGCCATGGAGAACGTTATGCTGCCCGCAGCATTACTCAGCTTGACTGGTTTGGTGGTGGGTCAGTGATGGTCTGAGGAGGCATATCCATGGAGGGACGCTCAGACCTCTACAGACTAGACAACGGCACCTTGACTACCATTAGGTATTGGGATGAAATCCTTGAATCCATTGTCAGACCCTATGCTGGTGCAGTGGGTCCTGAGTTCCTCCTGGTGCACGACAATGCCCGACCTCAAGTGGTGAGAGTAAGCAGGCAGTTCCTGGTGGATGAAGGAATTGATACCATCGGCCCTCCGCACTCACCTGACCTAAATCCAATAGAACACCTCTGGGACATTACGTTCGGTCCATCTGATGCCACCAGGTTGCACCTCAGACTGTCCAAGGGCTAAGTGATGCTCCATCATCTCAGTAGGACCATGCCCCGACATTGTCAGGCATGCATACAAGCACATGGGGGCCATACAAACTACTGAGTACGATGTTCAGTTGCTGCAATGAAATTCCGGCAAACTGGACTATCCTGCCGCATCATTTTTTCACTTTGATTTTCAGGGTATCTTTGAATTCAGCCCATCGTAGGTTGATAATTTTCATTTCCATCAAATGATGTGGCATCCTGTCATTCCTATCACAATTACGTAAGAGCCACAAGTACGAGCCAGAGAGCCAGGAATCCAAAAACGGTCGAGTTCATTGCGGAAAACGAGGGAAGCACAGGGCAGACGGTAACACACATCAATGACAGATCTAACAAGACAGACTGAACGCGGACTTAAATACAGGATATGACATCAGAATGCACACAGGACAGCTGGTACGTTGGGAATACACACGCGGGTGAGGAGGTGGGCGTGGCACATGAGAGGGCTGGACTGAGGGACGTGGAGACTGGCAGACCTTATAACGTTCTATAGTTAAGGGTGTTGGTTTGGCAGATAAGTCTAAAGTCCTTTGTTATTTGAATAGTTTAATACTTTAATAGTTCAACACGGCTGACTGAGATCGGAAGCGCATGCATGACTCAAATCCATGCTTGACTCAGATCCTGTGGTTGCGCCCTATACCTCTTCACACAGGCCTAACTGTCTACTGCTATACATATCTGTTTCTTAAAGTGCTCTTAACAGCTAAGGCCTAATTCCACATTTAAAATCTCGCTATTAAACCTGAAACAAGACTTCCTAGTTACTCTTGATCATAAAAATATCATATTTAATTTAGTGGAACGTCTTTAACAACTTGTGCTTTTTCTTGAATCAATATGTACAATTTTTGCCCATTTTTGAGTAGAGATTATTTCATCGTCTCCCTTCTGTAACCACAATACATTTGGGCTGGACCGACTATAATACGATACTATTACTGCTATTTCTTTTTTTTTTTATTATTAAATAAATAATGCCCTGGTCTAAGAAAAGCTCTTAACGCGTTGTCTTGTTAAACGTAAGTCTAATCGTGTAACCTTATATAACCCTCTACATACCCTTGTCGCAACCCGTGTTTACAGCTCCCTCTACTGGGATGAAATATGACTGCGCCGAGCATATCTACATTGCCATTTAAAACCACATTTATGGCGCCGATTTCTTTTGCTTTTGGCTGGAGGGATGCATTCGTGTTACGGCACATTTAGGACAGAGTGATAAAGCGTGTAAAGGGTCATTCCCTTTATGACTGATATTTCTACCGAGCCGAGCCTCCCCCCCAAGATTCCATTTCGTCCCCCACGGGCCAACAAACTGCTAATAATTTGCCCATGTCATGGAAGACGCGTTTCATTTCCAGCTCTCTAATTTAATATACGGCCGCGGATAAGAGTCCCGGAGATAAGTCCGGTGATTAATGGCCTTTTTCCGCGCGGAAGGTGCGCGATATCGCGCTCGCACCCCGGTCCGGGGCCGCATTTATATTCCGCTCCTCTGCTGCAAACCAGGGGAGCGGAAACGTGGGGAGCTCAAGTGACTCTCGATGCATCGCAAAAGGAGAAGGCAGATGGACCTTCAAATGCAAGCGGGAAAGCTATAATGCATTTTATGCCCCAAAATAATGACGTGAACTTGGTGAAAGTCCTCCGTGGAGGTTTTTTTTACGCGCACAGACTGTAAAGAAAGAGGCACAAAATGCATACGTACGTATATAAATAGCATACGTACGTATATAAATAGCATACGTACGCACAGAGGGTGTCAGAGGTGTTTACATTAGTTATGCATTACCTCTGCATTATTCTGCCTTTAGATGTGCATTTCTGTGGTAATAAATTGGCGTCTCTCTCCTGTACAGAAAAAACAAATAAATATGCATCTAGTGCAAAACGCGGTGATTGGATTCCCCAGGTGAATTAATTTAAGGCGCAACATCCCCGAGGAATGAGATTTTAATGTCAAATACCCTTAATAAATACTGAAGGCGACCAAGACTGCCCTTCGGTATTCAAGTGTGCCACTGCGGTCTATTTGTTGCCATGTTTGAGGAACTGCGATTTTTTTTTTAATTTACGAAAATTGCGCAGATCTGTATCTTAAGAATTACACTTTTGTGCAGTCTACACACAGAACCGTAGAAAATATTATCTGTCCACCTGTTACCTGGAGCTGAAATTTTCCCCGTAAGTGTATTCATAACACATTTAGAGGTCGCAGAATCCATTATCGATAATGACGCCTGTTACAATGAACGGAGTGGCTGTTTTTTCACTGGGTATTTTCCTTTAGCTCGATCGGTGAATAAACTGGGGGACCGAAAAAACAAACAAAAAAAACTTTCATTCCAATTCAGCCTGGGGAGATTCTAGGAACCCTGTGATGGGCTGGCCCCCCGTTCAGGGTTGTTCCCTGCCTCGTGCCCATTGCTTCCGGGATAGGCTCCGGACCCCCCGCGACCCAGTAAGGATAAGCGGTTTGGAAAATGGATGGATGGAAATTCTAGGACTTGAACCTTAGGGACCCCCTGAAGAGATATGGAATGCCCCGCCCCCATAAAAAGCAAGTGGGCAGGGGTCCCCGGAATAAAGCCATTACAAAATGTTTACAAAAACTATGGGACTCATTCCAACATGGTTTTAGAATTATTTTTTTAGGGGGGGCTGATGCCTCATTTAATAGGGTCTAGAACCGCCTGTGGTGTCAGATGAGGTTCAGCCCATTTAGGCCTCTCTGTATGATTTGACACAGGCTGGCACCTTTTGCACTTGGCAACAGGCGCTATGTTCTGGAATATAACTGCTCTTTCCTGCTTGGTGTCCCTGGCCTCTGGTGAGATTTGTGAAAAGAAGGCGTACTGCTCCTTCAGATGGGAAACCTGGGGGGGATTTTTCCTTTTTAATTAAATGAAGGGTTGGGTCGAGTTTATAAACAGTTACAGCCAAGCAAAAGGGCTCCCGCTGTCACCACTTAGGCACGAGTTCAGCGCTCCTCGGTCCACGTCTCAGCCGCCATATTGAAATAACACCTAACTCCCGGGAAACAGGTCTGGGTTTGATGGAAGATCACAGTGAGATGTGGGGTGACAGTGCGTGCGGGAATCCTTACTGATACACAGGGGCTATGCAGAGATGTAATTCAATCTTCCATTAAAGTGCTCGGAAATAAAACCGTCTGTTTGCATCATAATAACAATGTCAGTATGAGGCAGGGAGGGGTTTAACTACATTAAAATGATCCGACACTCTGAAAAACAATGATTTTAAAATATGAACAGCAAACGAAAACATCACTGCCCCGTGTAGCCAAACCATCATTTTGGTGCCCTGCTCGTCTTCCCAAACCTGTTTTACACCTGCCCGGCTGCCCCCGTTTAATATGAAGACAGCGGTCTAACCGGGTGGTGTCACCAGGGGGCTATCGATCGCCACGGAGCTGCAACAGATCAGCCAAACCCTGCTCTGGCCACTGCCAGCTCACAAATCGTGTTATATAGGGGACACTTATATCAAACGGATTTTATTCTCTAATTCAGGCAGCCAAGGTTACCCATAAGTCACAGAGATGAACCTGCAATTTTAGGTACAATCTTACGTACAATAAATGCTGCATATAACATGCTGTTCAAATCCTGTGTACGATATTTACCAGAGTACATTCTATTTTTTTGAGGGTTATTCAGTGTCATGGTTTTAGTTTAATTTTTTTTTTTATATTTTCAGTTTACGTTTAAAGTTTTTAGTTAGTTTTCAGTTTGGTTTATTGGTTTTTGTCAGTTGTTATTTTAAAGATTTTGTATATTTTTTATTTTGTTTTAATAATTTTATTTTTAGGGATAGACAAAGCTGTAGAGGTATTTTGTGTCTGATATTTAAATAATTCTACATGATTTCACAGTACACATAATGTGTGCTAATGTGCTCAAAATGGACAAAACAAATCCCAGTAATGGTTGTGTAAAGGCAATAAAATGGATTATGTTTCATTGTATGATTTCAGTCAAGGAGGAAAGAATAATCATTATTTCAGCTAAATAAAAAAAAAAATAAATAAAAAAAAAACAGTAACCGAAATTTGCAGTTTGTATTTGGTTTATTATAGATTCGGAAACAGCAGCTTATTGATAATTTTTGTATAGTAGTTTTTTTTATTTTTGTAACTTATTTTATCTCAGTTTACGAAAATGTTTTCTGATCGTATTTGTTCTGGTTTTACTTAATGGTAATAGCCCCGATTCATATCCAGGGTAATAAAAGCATTTACACGTCGCTTAGTACGCATGCCTAGAAGATAAGAATGCTTAACGCGTGTAGCTGTCGTAAATGTCGCCGTGACGTGACTAAACACCAGGTGTTTCGTGGGTTTTGACGGTACGGGAGTTACGTGTCGTATGGAACACCGAGCAGACGGAATCGCTCACCCTCCCTCCTAATTTAAAGTTATAACCTTTCTTGTGGGTATTGGATGAGGCCCCCTTTAAATCACATCTTCATCCTTCTCAGAGGAACATAATTGTCAGGCAGGCCGATGTTGATTAGATATATAGCCGCCGTTCCCCTGCTTTCCACTTTTACCTCAATTACCTCACGGTGTATTGGCTTGTCTGGCAGAGAGGCAGTGATCCCCTCTGTTGTCTCCTTCCCGTACAGAGCTGAGTTATGTGACATTCAGTGATGAATGATCTTTTAAAACTGGGGATTTACATTTAGCTAAGAGCTGTCGGTTTCCCCCCACCGCCCCTCCCCTTCCCCGTTCTAATAAATGTTTCTTTTCTCATAAATCCACGGGCAGGTTTTTGTCTAATGTGGCTAATGGCTTTGGAAGCTTTTGAAAATATTCATACTTTTGAAGATACGAGTTGTGAGAAATAAGTTTGAGAATCTTTTGGATTTAAAGATCATCTTGTTTAATGAGCAACATTTTCAAGCATATATTACTGAACAAAATTACATGACATGAGTTATCTGATCCCCTTAACCTATAGGTGCAGTGGTGGCTCTGAGGCAAGGGATCTATGGCAGCAATCAGATGGTTGCTGGTTCGAATCCCGTGAATGTTCTCTTGGGCCCTCGAGCAAGGCCCTTAACGTGCAATCGCTTCACCCTGGATATGATGTTAATCTGCATCCAACCTTGTAAGTAAGACTTCCAACCTAATGGGAAAACTTGGGGGGTGGGGGTCAGGATTGGCACTCCAGCCCCCAGAATAATCTCACACGAGTCCATTTGGACTAGTATGGTGCTGAGGTATCACTTGCTGCACGGCTGCACTCTCCCTAAGGTGCTTTGTTGTGTGGTGTAATCAGTGTGTGTCTCTTACATCTACCATATGGTGAACAAAGGTTATCACATGCAACAGATGCTTCGTCAAAGTTCTAGACCGGTCACTGGTTTCAGAATTATGCAGCTTTCACTTGCACTGGTTTGAGTCGCATGCCCACTCCCAAGCCTAACATTGGTACTGAATCCCATCCATTTGTAAACCATCTGTTTGACTGTGGACTGGTGAAGCCCCAAGTCTACAGAAATCATTTTCTAATCCTTTCCATCCAAAAGCTTCAGCAGCCGTTTTTTCAATATTCCTCTGAAATCTTTTTTGTGAAGCTGTGTTACACTCAAGCAAAGCTCTCTTGAACAGCGTAAGCAGTCATACATTTTGTGGCTTTTACAGGATACAGCAGGTCAAAAAACAGATCTGAAATGACTGGGGCACCTGACTCTGACTGACTGACCTCCAGTTACCCAAAAGGCCACATTTTAGGAGCCGTTAATGGAGAAATCCATGTAATTTATTTCAGTTCATATCAATCACAAACTTTTTCTTGCAGCAGTTTTGTTATTTAAATTTTTCCTTCCTCATCCTTGCAGGTTGTTTGTTTAGCTTCTTACAATTTATATTCTTACCGTAGCAGATTTTAATTTTGCATTTCAGCTTCATCTTTTATTGACGTTTAGGAGTTTTCTTGTTTTGTACATATTATGTTCACCCAACAAGAGTGGTTGTGTTTCTTTCTGAAGCAGATATTCCAACATGAAAAGTTCTCGTCTCTCAAACCGGAGCACTTCTGTTCAGATGTGATATTATTCATTATAATGTGGTGTTTGACTACAGTTTCAGTTTCTGTGTCAGGGAACAATTTATTCACAGTAAGATTCTGTTCACAAAGGTTTTTCTGGGATGAACACGGAACCTTCTTGCCATGAAATTGCCCTTTTATTTCTCTCTAGGAATATCGATTTAGTCTAGGAGCAACTGTAGGGATTTAATAGCCCAAATTCACGTTGAGGTGTGTTTCGGGGTTTTACAAGAGCATTTCATCAATACCGCCTGACTTAATGAGTTCAAGGAGTTCAGTGGCCTTTTCTCTGCACCGTGTGACCATAAGAAAGGGAATAATAATATTCAAACATGGTACTCGTCTGCACAATTTACTTTTGTCTGCCTAACAAGAATTCTCCCATTAAAAGCCCAAAAATGTTCAGGCGAGCGGTTGGTGAGTTTGCTCTCAGGCTAAACTTTTTAATTGCATGATGCAATTAATATCACTGAAGATGACACGTCCCACTGACGTGCTAAATGCAGATTAAACCTAATTTATTGCACACAACATTGAAAGAATTTAATATTTAATCTGACCAGTGAAAGAACTGATTCTCCAATCATGGCAACTGGTATTAGTTTGTTTGTATCCCGAAATGTTCTTATATGCATTGGAGTTTAGAAAGTGATGCTGGCTTTATCGTTTCTCCTCTAAGGTCAAATTTTCGGTAAATGAGCAAAGCCAGAAAGTGAAACAGCTCCCAGACACACCACTTGGTGTCACTGTTTAAACACGGTAATGAATCAAGAAGCAGGCGTGGAGGAGGGTCGTTGGTGGTGGCTTGGAGGGGGGAGGGGCAGAACGCTCGCCCCCGTTGTGCTGAAAAAGTTATAGACGTTAGGAATTAGGGTGTGGCTGCCGTCGCCCTGAGGGTCATTACGCATTTTGTCAGCTGGACAAACTCGTTTGATAGAAGTGGGTCTTTTCGTTCCGTCGCAGCATTACTGCAGTCTCCGGCTCCCCAGAAGCCCCTCGCTCTGGGATATTGACAGGTGTGTGTCTGGATTAAGGCATATCTCCCGGGTGCTATCTCTGCTACTGGGGTACGGTGTGCAGGTGGTGTGGCTGATTACGATTTAATCTCGTCTCTCCGAGCGGGCGGCGCTTGTGGATCCACCTTGTCTGATGGACAGCCACAGAATTTCGGCCTCCCTGCTGCAACCGCATCCCAAAAAGCACCAGAATTCAATAAATCAGTGTGCCAGGTGACCCCCCCCCCCCACTTACACACACCTGCTTCCAATACCCCAGTTTACTACCTGTCAGTTTTGAAACATGGCTGAAGCAGGTGGGCACAGGGAAGGGGGGGTGGCCGACTCTGGGGGGTTACTCAGACCCCATCCCGCAGAAAGACAAGCAGAGATAAATGCGATTTGTCTGTCAGATGGATCAGCTCTCACTGCATGGGGTGTGTCCGGGATCTAATATATCCGACCAGGCGGCAGGTTTCCTCTGGGGGGGGGGGTCCGCACTGCTGCTGTCCTTCCTGTATTTACACACATCTGTACCAGCTTAATAATTGATCCATATTTTGTTCTTTTTTGCGAACCATTGCTTGGATGAAATTTGTTAGAAAATGCTGACCATAGTCTGATTGCAGAAGCTTAGCGGATTGGCGAACCTCCCCCCCCCCCCCCTTTGTTTTTCACTGGAGTACCAATCGCCTGTAATTTTTGTCTTCCGCGGCGATTCTGGACTCACCAGATGGGGGCAGCTCGTATACACTTCTCTGATTTATGACCTGACTGGCTCAGCCAATAGCATGGCACCTTGCCGAACCTGCCGCTGATGGATGGAATGATGCAGCTTCCTGGCCACCAGACTGACGGGGCCACATTGCAGCCAGCAGTCAACGTACTCCAGCCTATTAGTCCCTCCCAACATTGGAAGCACAAGGCCAATTAGCTTCATCAGTAGGGAACTTTTGATTATTATTGGCCAATGACATTGAATGGCCAGTATTCTTCCAGTAGGGAAAACAATTAGTTCTGATGTGTAATAAGAGAGAGGGACAGAGGGGGCGCTGTGTATGCCACATACACTTGTGCCTGTGGATTCTGTATCAAATAACTGGAACCTTTAATTAATTTGGGAAGGATAAACTCTGCCTATGGACTGCTCCACAGTTCCACCAAGACCAATTTTGTTGGCTCAGAATTGACTCTGAACGGCGCCCTTACTCCCATTATTGTGAGGTGTGACTAAATGGGATGTCTGGGGATATTAAGACTGCTCATATTTTAAAATACCCCCCCAGGACTCGCAGTGCTAACTTTTAGCTTGGTTGTTTCAGGGACCTGAATAGACAAAGTGCTACATAAATGTTTCTCAGATCCCCGCGACTGAGCAGAAGCTTCACCGTAGATGCATCTAATTTGCCTGAAGCAGACATTCGCTGCCTTTGACCTTGAGCAGCGCTGCTAATTTGACCCCCACTGGAGCATGTCAGTGACCGGTATCATCCAGTGGTCATGGAGAGGAGGCAAAATCTGTAGGGGTCTGAGGTGTACAGTGGGCCAAGCAAGGAAGGGGACTCACTGGATCACGACGGACAGTTCGTGTTTTTGCTTCCTCCCAACTCCCAGGGAACTCCAGTTTCAGGAACACTACCATAGAATAGAGTTCCCCAATATGTAGTTAAATGTGGCCCGTGCTCAGTAAATTGTATCATCAGCATACCGTAACTCCCAAAGGGCCTTCATAAAGGGTGGAAAAGTTATGACGGATTCAAGGCCAGCTGAGTGACAGAGGGTCTGCGGTATAATTGGATTGGTTTTCTGGATTTGGTCTTGGGGTTGGGGGCACAGTATGACACTCTTTCAAGGGGCCCAAAATGTCCAGTGGCACCCCTGCAACATTTTTGCAAATTTTTCCAAGCAGCGTAACAGAATATCTACCATGACCTCTTAAGCCTAATCATAGCCCTAAATCTAAGCATAGCCATAACCTGACACATGGACTTTATGATACCGGCTCTCTCAGGGATCCCGACCCGGGTCATTCTGTAGGACTGTGGAACCGCATTTCACCATGGTGAATCACAGACGACTGTCCTGAGGACGGCTGTGGGGGGGGGTGGGGGGGGGTTATGGATGAGAAGGACAGCTCCTGGCACTGGCCTCCGAACGTGACAGACTCACTCATGCTCGATGCCTTGCACAAGATGCCAGCGGGCCAAGAGTGGCGCCTGCTGCCAGCCAGCCTTGATTTGTCTCATGTAATGGTGCCTGACTTTGATCTGGAAGCCCAACCCCCCCTCCCCCCTAGCACTGCATCCCCCCATACTGCCTGGTGCCTTCCGATGTGGAGTTTCTCCCCAGAGTCTCCATGTTTTGCAATAATTAAAGCCAGTTCAGTAGCTGCAAAAAAAAAAAAAATTGAGTTGCTCTTTTCCTTTATTACACATCAGAGTGTGGCATGTGCAAATATTTCACACTGCCTGACATTTTTTTCTGAGACTCTGAAGCATTTCATTATTCCTCTTAATTTCCTCCATTCAATATTATTTTGAATTGTTTGCATGGAGCAGTAAATTGTGATTCATTGTTTTGATCGTGTTTAATGCCTGTTAGCTTCCCCAGGCGTGGCCTCCTCCTTGTCCCCTTGTTGTCCATGTGACGGGGACACCCCTTGTGACCAAAGCCTGTCTTTGTCAGGAGACCTGTGCTTAACAAGAGCTGTCTGTACCTGTTCTCGACTCTTTAATCAAACCTGCAACTGCGTTACCCAGGTGACCGTTGCTTGGTTGTGGGTGTCTTGGGGAGGGGGGGGGGTTGCTCTGTGGCGACTGTTTAGCCAGTTGCAAGCTACTGGTTACCCTGCTGCTGTCTTCCCAAAGTCATACACCTCTTCAGCAGCAAGGTAACATGTACAGAAGCACATTATCATGGCCAGAGGCCTCTGGGTTATTTAATTCATTCAAGGCCCCATGGTATCTTCTACGATGGTGTAGTCGTCGACTAGCCCCGACGGTTAGTTGAGATACTTAGTTGAGGGTGGTTAGTCGAGGTCCCTTTTTAATGGTAGCCCCTGGCAAACCCCTTGCATTAAAGCACCCCTGAACATATAGGACCTTGGCCCAGTCTTTGAACGATGCATATGAATGTGTCCTATAGAATACGCACAAGACCATACAGCCAGGCTCAAGTGGGCAATGGCACTGGTGTTCATGGTGATGAACTCTGGGTGTGTTTCCTGCATCAGACAGGAGTGGAGTTTGTGGGGTGCTGGCGGTTGTATTTTTTTAACCCGCCGCTGTGAGGTTTGATGTTTCAGCTTTTCCGTAGCCCCAGCACCTGCAACGCCCACCCCCCCGTTGGTGGCTCTCACTGTCTGAGAGCCTCTTTGATCTCCCCGCCTCTATGGATGAGCGCCGACTCTCTGAGGCCGGCTCGTTTCAGCTCCCATTGCAACAGCAAACAGTTTTTTCATAACCCCCCCCCCCCGCTCCCGCC
>JAODJX010000053.1:7877502-7903901 GCA_026776945.1 Isichthys henryi | reverse complement strand
TGCGGCTAGACTGAGCTTCCAGTGAACGCTGAGGTACAAGTATAAGGAAGATTGGAGCAGGAACTACACAAGAACCTCTAACAAAGGAAGAACCTAATGAGACTATTCTAGGAGCAGAAGTGCAACCATAAGCGCATTCAGGGAAAGTAAAGAGGCGTCAGGCTGGAAGAGGAGTTCCTGGAACGGGTGAGGTGTGTCTTAAAGGTGCAGAGGGAATCTGATGACTGGATGTGGCTCGGTACTTCATTCCACCACACTCATCAACCCTAACCCTCCCCTTCCACATCTCACAAGTATCAGGTCTCTCAGAATGTTTGACCGTATGGGCTGTCCGGTGAGGCAAAAACAACTATTTGCATTGCAATGCAAATAACATCAAAATCTGACTATTTCTTTTAACAGCTGTGCCATTAGCTAGTCACTGCTAATTGTGGCTTCAGAGTGACTTCTAATTACTTCCGAGAGCAGACAAAATGAGCTCAACGCAATTATCTTTACCTTTTAGCGAGGCAAATTATTCACCATTCTGGGCCTAATTTCAATTAACGCCCTCATTGGAGTTATATGTGTCTGTGATTTGAGTTGATAAATAATTCAGCCGCTCAGTGGCCATCATGTTTGCCAGTGTAGGCTGGCTTCCCCCCCCCCCCCACTGCTTATGCACATCACACACACTCCCCCAAAGGTTTATTGACCTAATTCTGGATTTAAAAAATTCAATCAGTTCTACCTGAAGTCATCTATTCCCCTTTGCCAGAGTAAAAGATTCAGTTCTCCCAGTCTTTCCAAAGTCATTCTTCTCCGGAGTCCCCGACGGTGTTCCACACATTGTTATCTGGAAGCTTCTCAAGATATCTTGCGCAGAGGTGGAGATGTTCGAGCGTCTGTAAAGTTCATCAACGGTGAAGCTGCTGTTTTACTTTCTGCTTCCGTGAACAACTGTTTCATTTATTGACCTTCCTTCATGTTTTGACGCCTTCCTTCATGATTTGATTCCTTCCAGCACGACGAGAAATCCACCGATATTTCTTTGGGCTTAAACTTTATTTCGAAAATAGGAATGTTTTATTTTCATCGTGACCTGTTGCTGAAGAGATGTGGGTCGTCCGCAAGGAATTCTGGGCAGGATGTATAATGATCGACTTTCCGATTCCACAGTCTAAACCCAAAATCTTAGAATGTTATGTTTTTCACTGACGCGTTTTATTGCCCGACTCTCCCTCTTGTGTGGGCAACATCTGATAGAAACATCTAGAAAAGCCTAACACATCTGAACCGTCTGTTAAATTGAAGTGAATCTCCTGGTGTAGAGACCAAGTATGCAGTAGCTGTTGAAGACTGAGAGGTAATTACTTAGAGAAAAGTTTAGACTATGTGCCACTATAAAAGTTTCTCCAAATTGTTTTAAAAAGACCTTTGCTAAACTTCTTCAGCTCAAGATCTTGCCTTTGCTTCCTCGCTCCCTGGATATGTGCAAAGGCTGTTTATTTTTACTAAATCTAAAGCGCGTATCATCAATTGCCCTTGTCAATTCATAGCACTTTGAGTTGGAGGTGTACATCAGTGAGACTGATAGTAAAGGATAGAAAATAAATCAGATTTATAGCGAGCTGCTGTTGCCACTTCTGTGTGACATCTCTACCCTGCCCGCAGCATCAAATTCGCAAAAGACGGTTGAAGCACTAACAGAAAAGTTGTGTTTTTTTGAAGCACTCATCGCAGTGCATTTCTTATGTCAATCGATCTTATTTTTGAAGTGCTGAGAAATAAACATGTTACTGTCTACCTGAGTACTCCTTGCAGGTCTAATGGCCGCCTGACAAAGCAAGATGGACGAAGGCACACTCTCTCTACGGGGGGAAAAAAAAAATCAATTCTGAAGCAGAAAAGTCTCTTCGGAGTACTTCGGTCAAAAGAACGGCATTCATAAATTTCATGTCTTCTGTTTTAGCAATTTCAGAAGCAATTATCAGAGGTCGAAATGTTGCTTGCGAGGTGGATGTTCTACAGCAGTGTTTCCCAACCTGGTCCTTGGGACTCACACACGGTCCACATTTTTGCTCCCTCCCAGCTCCCTGCCAGACAGTCGACATTTTTGCTCCCTGCCAGACAGTCGACATTTTTGCTCCCTGCCAGACAGTACACATTTTTGCTCCCTGCCAGACAGTCGACATTTTTGCTCCCTGTCAGACAGTCCACATTTTTGCTCCCTCCGAACTCCCTGCCAGACAGTCCACGTTTTTACTCCTGCTTGGTTCAGGTGTGTTGGGAGCTGGGAAGGAGCAAAAATGTGGACTGTCTGGGGGTCCCTGAGGACTGGGTTGGGGATCACTCTGGATGTGATGCCAGTGTATTTGAAAGCACACACTATGGATAATTTAGGGATGCCACCTTAGCTAACGGCATGCTTTTAGACTGCATAAGAAAACCAGAACAACTATAGAATCAAGCCCACAACCCTGAAGCTGAGGTCCTAACAGCTAAGACACTCTTTCAACAACCATTCTCAACAGTCCCTTCTGGAACTGCCCACACTGGCAGTGGTTTTTGAATCAGGCCTCCTCTGTGGGATCAAAGGGATGTTTGCATCCCAGGCAGGCTGCAGGCTTCTGGAGCAGGTGAATGTTGAAAGACAGGCAAGACATTTCTTGGTTCCTCTCTTGCCAAACCTTTGCTTGACTGCTAAGGGACAGTGAAAGGAGATGAAGGAAAAAAGAAATGAAAAACAACAGATGTCCTTATAGGCAGGAGACGGAGGTGAGAGAGAGAGGGAAGTTGAAATTAATTAAATGCTGAAATACCCCCCAAATGAGAAAAGGGCATTGGGTATTCCAGTACCCTCCAGCTGTGTGACGGCACTGTGCCACAAATGACCAGCCAATGCCGTTAGCATGCCTGCCAGAACGCAGGGAGACAGACAGCTCGCTACCGCCCGTCTCACAGGCTCTCGGGATCTATTGCCGGTACCCTGGAGGAAATGGGTGAGGTTTCTAGCAGCAAATGGGGTTCAGACTCCCTCTCCTCTCCCGCCCGAAAACACCGACAATAAAGACGGCTGTGCAAGCCGCGCTGAGCGCTGGCCCCCACACAACAGCCCCGGAGGCAGATTTAAAGATGTCAGAAGCCGGGGGCCATGCCCCCTCCCCCACCTGCTCCGAGAGTCGAGGAATGCTTCGCCTCATTGCTTCGTTACCTTTTGTTTGTCCTTAAGCATATCTTCTGAGACACGAGTGATAAATCTAGATATGGTGCAACCATGTGACTCGGTGGGGGTGGTGGTTAAAACCCATACAGGCCCAGGGGACACCGGTAGATAACGAAAAACTTCTTTAAAAATAAATGCTGCATAAGTAACCCCCTGCTCAGCAGGAGGACAGCGTGATGAATAACGCGTGGTGTTTAGGTAGCCTTAAGCAGCCGTCAAGCGAATAGCTAAGATCAGTCTGCCGTCATTTGAGCCGCACTCTAATTTGCCGTCTGCGTTAAATGTGGATTCCGCCGCGCAGCACACATGTCCGTCCGGCTTGCCGCTCCAGGCCGGGCATCATTACGGTATAGTGGTATCACACGGGAGGTGTCCACCCAAAAGTAGGGTGAAGAATGCTGTTCTGCCTTTGTTTTTCCTTGTTGCTATAGATACAGTGACAGATTGAAAAATCTACTCTGCCAGGCTTGTTTGGAACTTCTTATTAAAGCCTCTGGTGTAACGGTAAACTTAACGGTCCCTCGTGGGTAATTAAAGTGAGCAGCTTCCTCCTTTCTTCCCTGTGCTGCGTTCTCTGCTGACAGACGTGGAGATGGGCGCAGTGCCGGAATGGGGGAAGCTAGGCAGTACAGGGGCACGAAATATCACGGGAAAGTAAATTTGTATGTTTATCTTGGTCACGGAGGTAGTTCTTACACCGCCGGTCACCGCTTGTTATCCATGTTCTGCTGGAAGATTAGAGATATTTACAGAGATTCATCCATTTTTAAAAAAAATATAACAAGAGACTTTGCTCCTGCCTCTTGAGAAATAACTGTTACTTCTGTGCTGAGATACTCAATTGTCTGTCACGGGCGAGGTGGGTCAGGGGGCGGTTCACACATTGGGATTCTGAGCAGTTAAGTGTGTTACCCTTCGGTCAATCTCTGCTCCTGTCTTTCTCTCTATCCACTGAAGCACCTCCAAAGTCCCTCTTGGTGAGTGACCCTGTGACAGTGTCAATCCGGGTTGTCCCACTGGCTGCCCTCGGAAAAATGAAGGAATCAAAAACGCGATGTTGGAGCTGGAGACTTCCCGGCAGTGACACAGCAAGGAGGCAGCAAAATACGGGATTTGCGGATGATCCAGAGCACGCCGCACAGCCTGGGGTCATCGGCACTGCACGTCCTCCCTGCTAATGTCAGCACTGCAGTAAATCGGTGTTTATTTATAATCATTTAGCAGATAGGTCACTGACACACGCGGTCTCATTTAGCAGGGAGTTCCCCTGACAGACGCCAAGTCCCAGAGCAATCAGAACTGCCCTCAGCCATCCAATGTGGTCGTCTGTAGTGTTTACTTCACCCAACAGTAAGTCTCTGTCCCCCATTTTCCACTATATCTCTGACCTTGAGCAGGACGTATGGCAACAGTAAAAAGCTCTGACAGCTGTGGTGCATCTCATTTACCAGTGAGAGGTTCCTCCTCCTCACTGCTTGGGTCAGATAATGAGGAGCTGAATGAGAAATCCTTGGGTGGCTATGCCTGTCCCCTCCTTGCTCCTGTGGACCCACCTTGGCTTTGGGCCTAATAGCCGCCAAGGGTGATGGATCAATTCCTCGAACTTGTTGCTCCTCCCCTCGTCCCGACATTGGCACCACTGCTTCTACAGCTGTAGCCAGCCCGAAAAGGCAGGGGGACTCAAACTAAGGGGTGGGGGGATGCGTACTGGCCCTCGGAGATCAACCTCGCATTAAGACCCCGTTCTCACATTAGAATGCGACTCAAAGGTGTACGCCGTCGAATCTCGATGATTAAACCACTGGAGGTCCACTGGAAAAAGGTGGCCCGTCATGGCAGAAATTGCCCAAATGAGAGAGGATCATGCTGGGATTAAAACTATTGCAAGCTCCACGCTTGAGAAACAAATCTCAGTTGCTGGCAAGTGCAGTCTGTCGCGGGAAATAAATACAAATCCCTGAGTGGATTCGAATGATTGCTGCCTCTGCTGATGAAGAGGAGTGGCGCTTTGGAATCGCACATAATTACAGGTAGGGCGACACAACAAAAGTGTTTCGGCTACCAGATATTTCCCACTCATGGATGCTGAAGGAATGGAAAGGGGGGGTTGTGTGTGTAATGAAGCGTGTCCAGCACATGGTCGCTAAAAACAAACTCTCCCTCGCGTAGGAAAAGCTGCTACATGGTAACAGCCATCCCCACGCGCTTCGGGTTGACAGATACATCAAATGAACACGCCTACCGGGGCGAGGAAAACCGGCAGCGTACAGACTGAGAGAGGGAGAGGACCTCTATCACCCGACAGGCCACCCACAGTTCCTTTTAATATGGAAAAGAGTTCAGGAAGAATGGTGTTATTTTTTTTTTAAAAAAAAAACAGCATTTTTGCTGTACGTGTTTGGTGAGTCAAAGAGTGAGCGAGAGCCCTGCGAAAAACCCTATTGGGCACACAGAGGAAGGAGGGGCCATTGGAAGCAGAACCAGAACAGATATTTCTTTTGACAGGCGGGAATTTGCTGCGGCGGCGTGGGCGAACGGCTTCGTTCGGGGAATGGCTGGATCTCGAATGTTCCTCTACTGATAAGCCTCACAATAGGTGGGGCCCATCTGAGGCTGAAACATATTAAAGAGTGTGATCGAGCTCTGTGTTTCATTCTGAACGTGTGCTCTCGAGCTATATGCCAGTAGCCTGGTACAGGGACACGGAGGATGCGTCAAACCCATTCAAAAGCCACAGCCAGTAATATTGAGGCAAGAGCTATGGACTGTATTTGTGAGCTGAAGGTTCAGAAGTTTTGTAACGGTGAACTAGAACTGGTGATGACTTACTCCTGTGAAAGACGTAGTTGCTAATGAAGAATATCAGCTTTAAAATGCTGTGGGTTTCCCTTCAAATTTCATCACTGCTTATCCTGTACAGGGTTAGGGTTAGGGTTAGCTTGGCTGCAATCCCAGGAAGTACAGGGCAGAAGATAGAGGACACCCTGTGTAGGATGGCAGACTATCAAGGGGTGCACAGTCACACACAATTAGGCATATGAACTCACCAAACTGGAAATATGGTTGCATGGAGCAGGAACGTGGTGACATGGAGTAATGTGGTCACATGGAGGAGTAGTGTGGTCACATGGAAGAGGTGTGTGGTCACATGGAGGAGGAACATGGTCACATGGAAGAGGTGTGTGGTCACATGGAGGAGTAGTGTGGTCACATGGAAGAGGTGTGTGGTCACATGGAGGAGTAGTGTGGTCACATGGAGGAGGAACATGGTCATATGGAAGAGGTGTGTGGTCACATGGAGCAGGAACTTGGTCACATGGAGGAGTAGTGTGGTCACATGGAGCAGGAACATGGTCACATGGAGGAGTAGTGTGGTCACATGGAGCAGGAACTTGGTCACATGGAGAAGCAGTGTGGTCACATGGAGCAGGAACTTGGTCACATTGAGGAGCAGTGTGGTAACCTGGAGGAGATCAACATCTCTGAAGGCAAGAGTCCATAATGCTACCATAACATTTGTAATTACAACCTCGAAAAGGCTGCACCATCCCTCACATCCCGCAAGCAGTAATGTGACCATGCCTTCTTATCTGCTAGAGGTGTCGTGTCAAGCTGCACGTAGTAACAGAGTGTTAGGAAATGGAAAAAAATATGGGAAATCACCAATCTGTCTTAGTAACACGGAGAAAGGAAAACCGTCAGGCAAAACATCTGTCGGCATCTGCCTGCCATGACAGAAGCTTCAGTCCCAATGTTTCCTAATATTATCAGTCAATGATTTCCATCTATTATCTCCTGTGTTCTTTTGCTGCTGCTCTGCAGGCTGGTGAAGAATGAATGTTTAAGCGGCATTATGTAACAGAAGACAATATGTAACCGCGCTGTCGAAACGAAAACACTTTGTGGCGCGAGCTTACAGCTCCAGCTACCATCTCTCTAACGCCCTCTGACAGCTTCTCTGCTCTTTAAGCTCCTTAGAAGATAAAATTGCTGTCAGACGTATTGCAGGCAATACATGAATATGTTCACTTTAATATCGGGTAATTGTGACGCCGACTCGCTGCTTGTCAGCATCGCCTCGCATGACTGAGCGATGACTTGAAATTGAGTTGAAATTTACAAAAGAAAAAATTGTTCTGGGTTTGTGCGGTATCATGCAGAAAAGTACAAAGTCACCTTTGAATTTGTCTGATTGTTTGAAGAATGTAGCCTTTCGTTGTCTTGCGGTCGAATGAAAGTGCTTTCCCATTATTGATTACCAATCCAAATATTTCGCGCAACCTTCTGACCCTCTATTGGATAAGTGACCGGAACGTGGGTGGGTGGACATTTGGTTAATTCACTAGGCAAAAACGTAAAAGAATTACATTTATTCCAAGCTGCTGCTCTCTTAGTTAATTTATTTGTAATTAATCATATTATGTAGAAAAAAAATTATTGAATGGAGGCTGTGACTTTCCACCTTCGAAACTGTGGGTGTGATTCCTGCCGTGTAGTGAACTGGAGTCATTAAATTGTCTAAAGTGTGAGCTTGTTCTTTATGATTGCCTGGCCGTCCAGGGAGTGCCCTGCCTCATGCCCTTTGCTTCCTGAGAGAATGTCCAGGGTTGCTGTGACTGTTGCCGAATAGAAACATAATTCTCACTGGGCGAGCTTGGGTACACCCCTGAACTTTTTCCGAATCTTCCATCTTCTGTCACTGTGCTAATGTTACAGCAGTGCCTGGTGAAGTGACGGATAATCCACGTTACAGCAAAAAAGAAGAGACTGACACTGAACAAAAAAAAATATAAGAAACAAAAGGAGCCACATAGGCAGGTATAAAACAAGAACTAAAGGAGGGAGCAGGGGAACCACTAGGGCCAGAAACTGGGAAACAATGGGAGATGTGATGACCAGCGACACCTGCTGGCCAAATGGGTAGATGGCTGACTGAACGGGGTTAAGATGAGGACCAATACTGACAGCTATGTGTCCCTGTGTTTGCCAGGACCACTGGTAAGGTCCAGAGTGTGCCCAAACCTTCAGGCACTCCTAGGGATCCTCAAGGGGTAGGGGATACTTTGAGAAAAATGGTTAGCATTGCTAAGTGCAGGTTCACAAAGGACAATTATGGAGATCTCTGTTCAAACGGCACCACGTTAATCTGGGGACACTTGCATCAAACATAACACTGTTACCTGCTATACTTGGGAATCAGTAAAAATATCTCTCTCTGCTTGGTCACTCTTGAAAAACAGGAGCCAAGAATGGTGACGTTAAGTGTTTCCTTCCTTCTCCTAGTGACATTCCCAACAAACAGTCTGTTTGGCATTATGGTTACATTTCTTGGTATGATTTGCACACCTGCCAGTCACAACACTGCAGGGTGATGCTTTTAGATGGATCATGCATAATCTTTCTAGACATGGAACAGAGATCTCACCTGGGTTGGGGTTCTGAGCTGGAGTGAAGACGGGGGAGTATATTTGGGCCTGGATTTAGAGTTTGACCTCTACTCTTTAAGAGGAATGTTTGCACTGTGAACTGCACTGCAGACAATAACAGCACAAATAATCAGGCTTGTGGGAAATACCGTGAAAGGGAGAGGTCTTCATGCTTTCTTAGAGATATCTTAGCAGCTTCATCCGTCCATTTACGCACGTGGAAAATCCGTACTGGATAAGCAGTATTGGAAGATGAATGGCTATTGTACTGTCCATCCCTCTTTGAAAACAGTTACTCAGGTGAGCCTAGCCGTGTTGTCAGTTTAAAATCTGTTTAGCTAAATTTTTTTAGACTGAATTGATTTCCACAGCGTTGTCATTTTCAAGGCGTATCCAAGTCACGTTATGGAACGGAGGCAATATATTCAGTGGCATCTTGGTTTTCTTTTGTCTTACATGTTAAACATTCGCTAAATATATCTGTATTTGCAGAAGTTCGGAGGGGAAGAAGATTGTAATTCCAGGGACCCCCGCTTGTAGAACAACGCCTCAGAGATTTTTCCCTTCATCCTCTCTAGTTCCCATCATGCATCAGAAGCTGCAGGGTTCCCTCCGAAACTCTCCTTGTACCTCGACTTAAGAATGTCATTAGGCCACGGTGAAGGAAGACCTGGGGATTTAACAGAATCAGTTAAAAAGATTTTGGTTAATTTTTGGTGCCGGTCGGACGGTGTGTGTTACTACAGAGTGACGAAGCAGATCTGTGTGTCGTAAACATTCTACTCCTCCTGTTCTGAACTCATATATCTAATGGCTTTTCATGTGAAAAGCAGCCAACTCAGATGACTACGGAGGGGCTGTATTTCACTGACAAGCAATGCATTATGGGGCCATCAATCGCTGTATTACCTTGTGTGGAAATAAAAAAAAAATGGAGGGAAAAAAATCCAACCCTCCTTCCGGGCAACTGAGCAGGTGGTCTGGGCTGCTGATTAAATATCGATGCCGCGGAAATGAAACACAGTAAATCATGGTGCCTGTTTCTCGCGACAAAATGAATGTACAAGCAGGCCACATTTGTAAGGGCACCTTTTCCAATAGAAACAATTAATATACACAGCAGGCACCGTGTATCGTTGAGACGGGGGAAAAAAACGATTGCGGACTGCAAGGGGAATCCGGGGAAAATGAGATGATATTGTTTTAGGGGACTGCAAGTTCCCGAAGGAGCAACGATTTGCCACAAGATGAATGTCTTGATTTTATTTATATTGCACATGTTAAATATGGAAAGATTACCTCGTGTCTTATTCATGAGAGCAACTCAAACAAGTTCTTTTGCTGATGTAGGCTTTATGCTCCCATTTAGGAAAGTGCTCCCGTTTGATCACTTATTGTAAGGCAAACCGGCCAATTACCGTATCTGGTTGTGTTTTGAGACGATTTAGGGACTGACATAACAAAAATGCACAGCTAATTATACACGCTACCCTGTAAGAGGACTGATCTGTTTACCCAATTAGATGAAAAAAAAATGAGAGAAAACTGGCTCTTTGGCACAGGCCAAACAAACAGCAATATCTAGCCGGACTGACGGAACTACTTCTCCAAGGCAACCGTATTTTCGGCGAGACGGGGAGGTGGTCGGGCAGTTCATCTGCTTTGTGCTGGGCTGGATTCCGAGAGACTCGCAGTGAGAGCATAAGCACGCCCTCTAGTCCTGCGACAAACCCTGGCACCGTCCACGCATGACGAGTCTTTCATCAAACCGCGGCATGCCCGGTGGTTTTAAGACAGTCCTTTCCCCTTTTCCTCACTGCAATAACAAGGATGGGAAACTTCCGGAAAGGCTGCTCCTGAGGTTCGGAAATTCTGCCGTTCCACGGCTTTTACCACGCAGATCAGCGTCGGGAAAAAAATAAAAAGAGGAGGAAATAAGGAAGACACGGTCCCGGGGCCCGACTGGCACTCGGTAACACATCCATTATCTCAAAAGCCTAATTTCAGGATTGGTTACTGCTCTGGCTCACCTGAAAGACTTCCAGCCAGGGTCTGGGACCCCATGATAAATCCCCGAGGTCGTCTTCGGCCCAGGTGCGCCAGGCCGCGGTCTTCCCAGTACGCTTCACTGCCCCCACTCATGACGAGCTCAGCTGCAGATCCGTCTACTTAGGGCCTAGTGCTACTCTGCCTGGACCATGGCCTGCAGTGGGGATCAGTAAGCTGGAATAAAAGGGGGAGAGGCTCCACAGGATGGATTTGCTGCTGTCACCTCTGGTTAATTTAAACATTTAATGAAGAACTTTTAAATGGACTGGCATCCTGATCTTAGTCCCTGTCTGGTGACCTGTGATTCCTGGAATAGGCTTCAGGCTCTCTGTGACCCTGTACTTCAAAAGAAATTATGGAAAATGGATGGATAGATGGATGGGTGGATGATGGATGGATGAAGTCTAGAGCAAGAACATATCTGATTCAATCTGTCAGTGCAAAAACGACTTTTGTGATGTTTACTGATAAGAAATCATCGGTGTCATTTTCAAAATACAATATACAGAATTTGAACTTCAGAAGTGAGTCGAGCGATACTGAAGGACACCCGAAAGACCTAGAACCCAAGAATGCCCGCAGAACATCAGAAATCGGTGAGCGCTGCTGAGACGTATGGAGCGGAACGCGGAGACGCGACACGCGGACACATAAGCATTAACCAGGCCGCCGCCCTCGGGATGGATTCAGCACACTATTCCGGGTCCTCAGCTGACGGTAAAACACCTGCTCCAGCCCCGTGACCCTGGAGACGGCCCAGGTACACGTGTTCATGAGGACGCGGTGATCTCATCTCTGAGACAACTAGAGGCGCTCAGGTTTGTATTTAATCTGTAATGGGGGGGGGGGGGGGGTTGTACGTGCTCTACGAGGGCCTTTCAGGAGTGTTTACTCGGGCGAGGCACCCTGCCGTTTCAAAGCGGCTCGTTTGTTAGCGAAATGTCAGGTTTCCTGTATCTGTCAGCGTGCCGCATGGATTTTACTTTTGCTTGTAGTCTTGCCAGTCCTTTGACCTCCCCCCCTTCCGTTTCAATAAAAGCTGCATTTTTCCTGCGCCTCGCATCTTTCAGTCCAGGATTCCCAGTCGGCATGCTTGGGAATCCCTGGCTGGAACAGCTAGGTGAGTATGCTTTGTTTGGAATACCCCCCACCCCCCCACTGCAGTTTTCACACTATTTTGCCACAGAACATGGTCAGTGGGTGGCACTAAGGAGCTGGGATGGATGAGACCTGTGACAGCGTCATGTGACATAAGCTGGCAAGTTAATTGGCCCTCTTCCACTGGGATATGTATATGGGATGAAACTGCCAGGCCACTGACCCAACCTGAAAGCTGATTGGCTCCCTGAGTACCTCCTCCCCTATCACTCACCGATTCAAAACATGTCATTGACTAATGATAAGGTCAACCCCTCTGTATGAATTATGGCCTCTCCTGAGCTCCCAACTTGAAAAAAATCCTAGAATCACCCCTGTCCCCAAACCTTCCAGCGGTGCCATTAACTCAGGCTGCACTGTGATGTTCCGCCCAGTGCAGCTCTGCACTGCTGTGCCAGCCCTTTTAAACAAATTGCACCTCTAGCCTTGAGCTGGCCGCTTTGACAGATGGGATGAGAGCAGTGCGTTGCTGTTAGCAGAGTGGCCCTGTCAAAATGGCAATCCTTATATTTCAGCTTTCCGGGAACTTCTGGCCACTTCCCTCCGCCCCACCCCCCCACCTTCCTTTGCCAATTTGTGTGATTTAATTGGAGGATTTACTGCCCAGTGAAAGGTGAAGGGTTGTCCAAGAAACAATTTAAGGCCTGTGTAACTGTCAGCACAGTTGAACGGGGTGGACATTACATAATCACTTTTACCTTTCCCTTCTTCTGGCTGGCTAGTTTGGGTTTTTTCCCCTCCCAGTTACTCCAGGACAGAATAAAAGTATTGAAACCCAAAGAAAACAAGCCCTGTCAGGGATACAGTACAGCTACACCTAGGATAAAGCTATTTGTTCCTTAAAATTTGGAGGTTTTGCGAAGGCCTGTTGTCGATTTTGACTTGTGAGCTCCGTGAATGACATCTAATTATCTGATAAAAAAATAAAGCAATGCAATGCAATCGCCACATCCATTTGCCAAGGTGTGTAGGAAATCCTACAACTCATGTCCCGAGGCACAAGGGAACAAATAATGTCTCCCTGAGACCCCCAGGGACCGCACAGGGTCCTAATGCATCTCTCGCATTGTGCTATTGTCAGGCACATCACCGGACAGCTATGTGACACGGCCCCGGTTGGCCAACCAATCAGATTCATGAATCTCTGAGAGAGCTCAGTTTCAGGACTCATTAGTTAGATGAAGTTCAAGTAAATATCAGTTCCAGGTAAATACTCCAGGGTGTTTTTTCCTCCCCATCAGACGCGATGGCTTGATGTTCAGGATGCACCCCAATGTGTGCGACTGGAGCACTTTCGTTCTCTGTGGTGCGAGGCTGGTGCATGTCACCACACAACCAAGCTCGTGCAAAGAAGTAAAAACATCCACAGATTTTAGCTCATACTCAGTTCAATTAATATTCTGTTGCTATTGGGGGAAAAAAAAACAGGCCTAATAATCTGGATATGATAGCAGTAGGTAGGTCTCAGTGGAGAGTACTGAGTTTTTAAGACTGCAGTGATTATCTGTTTAACTGGCTGACACTGTTCCTAAAAGAGAAACACGCTATCAATCGTCATGGACTGAACTCCAGGAATGATCGGCGGAATTAAGTTTTCTTGCCCACACATTAGAGGGTTAATCGAACGTACGCTCTCCCGCCATTCATCCCGGGCCTGGTGACAGCCCCCGCCACCTAGCCAACGCCTCACTCTTCCGCTCTCCCCAGATTTATTCATTTTGTTTCTCAAGCGGCCTACAGACAAGTGGCTGTTTATCAAATTGGCCTGTCAGAAAATGCCCAGAGAATTAATCAAAAGCTTTTATCATACCGAAGAGTTAACTTCCTTCCGCTTTTAATTCGGTGAATTGGATTATCCAGGTCTCTAGGTAAAAGGATTGGAGAGGAGAAATGGGTGGTTTTAATATAAAACATCCATTTGTATCTTTCACGTACTGTGCCCATGCCCTATTTGGCCTGAATTCAAAAGCTTTGGGGTTGATGAAATTATGCTCAGCAAAATGTAATGAGAGCTTTGTGAGTCAGGTATATAATATTAAATGTCATCACTGCTGGTTTCACTTCCAGATCAATCTGAGAGGACTGTTGATAAAGTGTTGGGGCTGTTTAATACTACGCATTTACACTGTGACAGTAAACACCCTGACCAGACGAGACCGACCCGGCAGTGATTGAAGACCTGCGTGAAACATGGAGAAGCAAAGGCTGGCTGAGTGAAGACAGGGCCGGACATGAGATGCAGTGTCAGGCCCTGAGGAGATGTGCAGGCCCTGTGCCTTTACAGTAGAGCAGTGTTTCCCAACCCAGTCCTTGCGGGCCCCCAGACGGTCCACAGTTTTGATCTCTCTCAGCTACCAGCATACCTGCACCAGGTATTCGGTGTTCTTGTTTGGCCAGGAGAAGGAGGGAGCAAAAATGCGGACTGTCTGGGGATCCCTGAGGACTGGTTTGGGAAACACCACAGTAAGGGGTGCTGGAATGGGATTGACCTTGTGGTCTACAGTACATGGTGCCTCTAAACTGAACAAGGACGTTCTTTAAGGAAGAAAACAGACAGAAAACCACGTATAAGAAATTCTTCTGTAAGATACCATCCATCCTTCTATAAATGCTTAGTCAGTACAGAAATGTGGTACTTTTGTAAGATCCGTGTCATTTATTAATGTTTAGTCATGATTTATAAGACAAAGCATTCCTACACATACTTGCTTAAAGGTTAATAAAAAACCTTCTGGAAGTTTTAGTTCCCAAGCTTTTAGAATCACAGGGGATGTATTCTGTGTCGTTTAAATATTTAAATGGAAAATCTACACTGTACTCAGTATCTTCTGCAAAGTTCGGCTCCACGGTAAGAGAAACCTTAGGCCGAAGCACTTTTTCAATTTAACAATGTTCCATCTTGCTACTTGTAAAAAAAAAATGTCTGGAACCTCCTGAACAGTGGAGCACGGAAATGGTGGAAAGTTTCAGGCCAAAGTGGGGAGTGTTTGCCAAAAGCTGAGGGGGGGACAGCCTTGGCAGAGCGGTAGCTGGACACCCTCGGTAGAAAAGCCGAGGTTGGCGGGCAGCTCCGTAGGCCTGGTTGACTGGCGGCACAGGGACGGGAACGGGCAGCGTAAAATCCCACTGTTTGGCCACAGTGCTGGCGGGGCGACTGATGGGTCTGACGTGCGGGCAGTCGGAGGGTGAGTGGTGGGGGGCGATCTTGACATCCGTCAGGAGTGAGTGGGGGCTGAGATTGATGGGGGTGGGGGCAGCCAAGGCCAAGAGGCCAAAAGGTAGTGGGGAGCGGAGGAGACACGTAACACGTCTATTCGGAAGCCAGAGGCATCGGCCTCCCGCTTGACGCGCCGACGTTGATGTTGATGGGAAGCGATGGGGAAGCAGCGTAATTTAATCCCTCCTGTCGATGCTCTAATAGGGCTTGTTATTAAGCCCGAGTGTCATACTGTTTGTGTCCATAGGCCTCTAAGGCCAACTTGCACGCCATCAGCTCCCGCTGTCCATTTTCCCACTCTCGGGGTGGGATGGGAGGGGTTACCCTGTCACCGAAAGACAGCCTGGGCATATCAGTAGGTGAAATACAGGCTAGCACACGAGCAGGGGGGGGCGGGGGTCATCCACCACATGCCTCAGGCACACGGGCTGATTGCTGACCCTAGTGCACGTTCATAGTCACCGATACTATAATCAGCACTATGGGCTATTTCACATCATCAGCCACCCCCGCCATTCTGAAACCTCTACATGGCCCTTCTGGTACAACATATCATTCCCCGAAAGCAAGCGGCCTTGATGAGCACCAGCGATATTCAAAAGGGTCCCTCGTGTCATTCGGTCTTTAATGTTTAAAAACCAGTCAGTCGATAAGAAATGCAAATTAATCCCGGATAAAAACAACCAATCAAAGAATCCCGCTGAATGCTGATCCCGCCCCCTTTGATGTGAGGTCACACAGGCGATCGATTATGTTGGCTGATTCCTCGCCATGCCTTGTCCGACATCTTATAATAAAATTATATTTCAACAGTCCGTACGCCGAGTGCTTAAATGCAGGGTTTTCATCTCGCTTTGAGCGCCTGAAATGTCTACAGCGGAGTTGGTGACCCCTCCCCCTCAGAGTCGAACTGCAGCTGGAAGCTGCCTCCTGGGGAGAGTTGGCGTGGGCCGCCGGGCCCTTCTGTGAGCCGCCCACATGCACCCCCAAGTTAATCACGCTGCCATTTTACCTCCATTCTACATCTCCTCCAGAGCTACCTGCCCAGAACCTAATCCCCTCTAAATATTGCTTCAGCTAACCCCTCTGCCTTCCTCTCCAGGTACCGAGATAACATGTAATGAGGTCCGTTCTCCTCCCAGAACACCTCGGCTTCTGCTTCTCTCCATTACCCGTCCACCCTACCTCCCCTCCATTGTTAACAGAACTCCCTCACTCTCGATTTCTTAATCGTGGGGCTGCCTTATCCTTGCATTTTCGAGCCTCGTCGCTTTCGGTCCGCTGTTTTCTCTCGCCTTTTGCTGATAAACTGAAGTGCTGTTGTTTCATTTTGCCAAGGAAGCATTGCTCTGCTGTAATCTGCGGAGCTGAGTTATAAATGTGAATGGAAATAGTGTTTTTTTTTCTTTTCCCACAACCCCAGAGAGAAAAATGTCACCTGGTGTGTGGTGCCGGGTGGTAGCTGGTGAGTCAGAGGGCAGGTTACTGATTTTAGAGCGGTTATAGCACTCAGGAGGGGGGCCGTTGGCCTCTGTGAGCTAACCTGTTAGCCGTGTTTGGTCATACGATGCTGTTCCCCCCTTGATCAGCATGGCAGTCCAGCTCAACGTTTCACAATCCGATCCTCGGGGACTCAGTCGGTCCACATTTTTGCTCCCTCAGTTCCCTGACAGACAATCCACATTTTTGCTCCCTCAGCTCCCTGACAGACAGTCCACATTTTTGCTGAGGAATCTGGGAGGGAGCAAAAGCATGGACTATCTGTGGGTCCCTGAGGACCGGATTGGGAATCACTGCTTTAGCAAATTATTAGACTCCTGTAACTGGCGTCTATCTTTATTTCATTAATCAGACTGAATGTGACTTTTAATTTATTGCCTCGGCTTTTCTAAAAAGTTCCACATAGTTTGACAGTAAATGAAAAAATTGCGACTTTATGACTAATAATGGTTATTTTGAGGGACCCTCACTGACAGAGTCTGCAACATCAGTA
Organism: Isichthys henryi; assembly: GCA_026776945.1. NCBI lineage: Eukaryota > Metazoa > Chordata > Actinopteri > Osteoglossiformes > Mormyridae > Isichthys > Isichthys henryi. The sequence continues at coordinate 7,886,853 of JAODJX010000053.1, read as the reverse complement.
TGCATTATAATTAAACTATAATTAAATGAAGTCCATTCGCAATTACCAATCTGGTAAACGGTGCTCCATCAGTACTTTGTTACTTTATGGATAATCAATGTTTGATGGTGTCATTGTTGCTGAATCGTGCATCAATGAGGAGGAGAAAGAGTTGCCAGATTTTACCCCTCTGAACTGGTCCTACTGAAGTAGATTTTGGAAACAACTAACTGTATAAGGCGTCTAAGCCGTCTAAACGACTCACTGTATAAGGCGTCTAAGCCGTCTAAACGACTCACTGTATAAGGCGTCTAAGCCGTCTAAACTACTCACTGTATAAGGCGTCTAAGCCGTCTAAACTACTCACTGTATAAGGCGTCTAAGCTGTCTAAACGACTCACTGTATAAGGCGTCTAAGCCATCTAAACGACTTACTGTATAAGGCGTCTAAGCTGTCTAAACTACTCACTGTATAAGGCGTCCAAGCCGTCTAAACAACTCACTGTATAAGGCGTCTAAGCTGTCTAAACTACTCACTGTATAAGGCGTCTAAGCCGTCTAAACTACTTACTGGCTCCTCCACATTTTGGAGGCCTGGCCCAGTGAATGGGGTTTCCGTGCATCTCTTAAAAAATTTCAGAGTCTCCGACTCATTTACCGGGATCGTTTTCGGGTGAATGTCATCTTGACGGGCACGTCGACATTAACTGGCCGCCTCTCATGCGCTGGAGTTAATTGGCTGAAGGGAAAGGGAAGGGGCAGGGAGAAGAGGGAATGAGACACGGAAAACAACCTTTCTCATGTGAGGAGACACACTGATTAAAGCCGGACGTGGAGCGTTTTGGCCAGTCTGCATGTCTCTCTAAGGTCGCACGTTGTCTTTTGATAACCAAAAATTGCCGAAACACTCCATGTTTTTCCTGATTTTCCCTCAATTTGGCATCCGTTTCTAAACGGAATATCAGTTTATTATGAAATCCTCTTCTCCAGCTTGCAATAAATCTACATCATTCAAAAATCGGCTTTCTTTGTACCTTCTATACCGAATAGGATGCAGGTCATTATAAGGCAGACACCCCATCACACACTAAAGGCAGCTTGGAAATGCCCGGAAAGCTGTAGTAATTCCCAAGCTGCTGCCCTGGTTGTGTGCGGGAGACAAGGATCGGAAAACATACCCCCCACTTGCATGTCTGGGGGGTGACATTCCCAAGCCGAAATGTCACCAGACCACATGTTTTTGGACTGTGGAATGAAACCGCAGCGGAATGTCTTCCGTGATTTCTAGAGGTTTCCATCTGGTCTAGTATGGAGGCCCAGAACCATCTCCCATGGAACACAGAGGGTTTGGTGCGCCCTTAACCACAGAGTTTCTGAAAAAGCCAGCTCAGAGACCGTGCGTAATCCCCAAAGCGTGGGCGTCGCACTTATCGCTGCGAATCATCGCGGCGCTGTTACCCGTGAGCATCATTGACCCCGATCGCAGGAAGATGACGCCATCTGATAATCTCCACGGAGGAGAACGATATCCCCACCAGTCCCCAGAGCAACATAACAGAAGCTCGGAGGATGTAATCAATACAGAGTGGCTGCAGATTGGAGACAAGTCATTCAGAAGCACGCTCGAGGCTCCAGGCGATCTCAACGCCTTACATACTATGATTTGTACTGAAGAGCCAAAGAAGGTTTTATTTTTCATGTATAGATGGAAAAGGGAAAAGAGCAGGACTGAAATGTACAAATACTTTTATAGCAGTAGATCAACTTACAGTGGATGATTTTTCGAAATACTCTTTCGCAAATTAAGTCATTTGGACTCCAAAATTAAATCTAGGTTTTATCTGTTCCAGACATGACCAGATGACTATTGAGTAATATCATAAAGTACATTATCATCCGCTATATGGGGCCTAATACCATCCCGTATTTACATATCATGTGGCATTTTATTTTCTGAGTGATGTATCAAATTGCTCCATAATGGTTGTTCTGTCAAATTGAGTCTTAATGAGGTTTTATCCCAATAATATTTCCTGTAGAGAGTAAAGCGCTTTCTTCCCAATTCTTATGTGTTCTCACTTTCGGGGATGTATGACTTTCATATTCTGCTTGCCCCGCACATGCCCTGTTTTACCGCCCCCCACCCCCCCCCCGTGAGGGAAGGGGTGCCCTAACAGGTGCCCCTGCCTCGACAGCAGTTGTGGTGACGGAGCAGTGGGGGGAACCATTTCTCATGTCCCGTCCCATGCTTGGGAGGAAAAAAATTCTGGGAGAATGGCAAGCCTCCAGTGTCTGCGAAAATCAAAGCTGGAGGGGAGGGGCCGGGGGGATCGGCGGTCAGAACCCCCACACCTGACGAATCGCAGATGGGACCAAGGTGAAGAGCAAGCCAGAGAAGAATGCTGGTACTTTCTGCGGAATGCATCAAAGAGGCGACAGGTGGGGGGGTGGGTGTCTGTCAGCTCGCCTTTTCATATCACCGAGCTCGAGCTGAAGCAACAAGCAACCAGGAACCTCACTTTCGCCGACAATGCATGGAACTGCGCCGCTGCTCCCCCCAACTCACAAAATGCTAAACCTAAAGCGCCATCACATTATAGCGCAGAACCCAAGCAAAAACCCAGATTCTAGTCATAAACAGAGTTAGATTCCCCTGTCCCCCCACCCCAGACCTGCTGTAAAGTGCATTTTATGAAGAGGGACGCCGCCATCAGATCTGCCCTGAAATAAAGCTTAAATTCATTCTAATAACGTAAAGAAGCATCGTTATTGACCCATACAAGACATCAGTATATGAGGTAGCATTTGCTGTATTTATGTAACCACTATTCTTATATTATTATCATATTAATGGAAAAATTACAACAACAGAAGGTAATTATTTTTCCAATGAAGTCAAAATGAACATGCCCTTGGTTTTCATTTGACACCAATCCAAGGATAAGAAGATTGATTCCTGGAAACAGTGATTACAGTGATAGCATCGTTATATCCAAAAGAGAATGTGCGTGTCTGTCACCCTACAATTCCATTTTATTATTAGTTAATCAGGAAGACAAAACTAATTTACACTGTATGAGTGCAAGTCATATGCACCTGTAAATTTATGCATAAGTCATGTTTTTTTTATTATTATTGCAAATGAGTCTGTATCTCATTGTCAGGCGACTGCGTGATGAGACACTGAAGCACTGGCTCCAGATTAACCTGATGTCACGCACTGACAGCGATAAGTAAGGAAATAAAACACTGGGGAGGGGGGGAGCAATGCAACAGATGGCAGCCAATGGGAGCAGGCAAGTGTGACCCCAGTGAAAAAATCCAATATGTGACCAAGTCTAGTGCACTGCCCAAATGAAAAAAATGACCAGATATCCTAATGAAATAAGAAGAAACAGCAGACCTAACACCGCTGAAAATTGCTACACTCAAAAGTAATTTTGGCTTATGTGTCTCTCTACCACTGAGGGCTGTTGGGGAGAGAAAAGCTTGTGTAGGATGTAATAGTGCAAAATAAGGGCTACTTGTTTAATAGCAGGGAAATGGCTGCTTGGCCAGTGTGGAGCCAGTGTACCCGCAGTGTGGGCCTACAGCTGGGCCACAGAGCAGGTGGCTTCTCCCCCTCCACCCTCTGTGATAACATAACTCCCGGACTTCTGTCGAAAGCGCTGGATTTCCGGGTAAAAGCATGAGAGAAATCAGTGTGTGCTAACAAAGCACTGATGCACAGATTGGCTTTTATTTCTTGGAATGGTGACTGGCACCGTTCAGTCCTGTGCACTGGATCAGTGGTGACCTCCCAGTAGTATCTGTCAATGCCGTTGCCAGGCTTGGAGAAGTAAGAATTAACTGATGGCAAAATGCTGGGATAGACCTCAAATGTTTTTTTTTTAATTTCTTTTGATTGGTAAAAGATTCCTTTTGTTTTTTTTTGCGGTCTGACATGATCCTCCCCCAAGCAGCAGACTCTGCCGGTTGCAGACTCTGCCTGCTTTACAGTGAAGCCGCCTTATCTCTTTGGTTTCAGGTCTGCCAGCAGATAATAGAAGCAGGAGTTGCCAACTATAAATAATGGTATAACCGGAGAAGATGTGTGGTGCAGTGCACAGGCTGATCGGCATATGCACAAATCGGTATGATCCGAACAGCGAGTGCGGCATATGTTTGTTCTTGGTAATAGAGGTGCCACAATCATATTACTGTCTAATACTCCGCAGAAGTATTAGAAGACGCATTGGGACTTTCCGAATATTCATTCATCTTTTTGCAGTACTTTATATGGCTAGAAATGGTGGGAAAGTACAGGATTAAATTTTTGCTAATAAGTAAAACCTCTGAAAGTCTTCCCAGATCCTCTCAGTGATGGAGACATCGCGGTTTCACCACCGTTCAGTAACATTGCCAAGAGCTGTTGGGGGAAGCCTCAGACAAATTAGCACACATCTGATGGTATTATATGATGGTAAGAACAAGACAGCAAGCGCTGGAAGAGTAATATTGCATGCAGAAGCTGAGTGAGAAAGCATAACGTGCGGCTAACTGCATCTGAGTCAGCTGAATGGAGACCTCACCACATCCCCCTAGGTGACAGAACACACGCATTCATCAACAATGGACGACATAGTCAACAGTAAGCTTGATGAGGTAAAACTCCTTCCTGTCGCAGAAAAGCCGTAATGAATTTGTGCCCTGCTGAGTAGTCTGATTAAATTCCTTCACTCATTAACAAGATCCAGCTTGGCAGTTTCAATGCCTCCACTGAGGCGGGATGACAACCTGAAGAGCTACCGCATTGCCCACATGATTCTAAACGGATAATTAACAGCATAATTAATGGAGTAATTAATAAATCATGAATTAATTGTTGCATCACCAGATTAAACCATTGAGTCCATCTTGCTAAAAAAAGATGGTTGTGATAGGAAGAGACAGGGAATATCTGTAGGATTCCTGATTGTGCTTAAATTAGAATTTCTTAAGCAAAAGATCTTCTCAAAATTTCTTTGATTTCCATAAACAGAACATGTCACCCTCGGCGCGCCATGACTAAATCACTGTGCATTAGTCCGTTATTCAAAGGCACCTTCTTTTCCATTATTTTTCATTTGAACTCAAGCATTTATTCATGCAAAAGGAACAAAATTAAGTATTAAAAAAATCTCCAGAATGTTGTAGCCCAACCGCAACGAACTGTGAGTAAAACGGAATCATTCGGGACGCTTAGAAGATGGCAACAGTGCTTCAGAGAAAGACGTCCCATCACTTACTGTGTGTCTCGCCCTGCTTCTGCCCGAAAGACGTCCCATCACTTACTGTGTGTCTCGCCCTGGTCTCTTCTCCCCGTTGGAGTGGAAAAGGGGCATGAAAAACACACACAGTGTTTCTCTGACCGAGGGGCTGTGACAGGCTCTGTCCTACAGCAGAAAACGTCCAATGCATCCTGAACCCTCCCGGTGTGTACGATGAAATAAATTACACTGGGGGGGCCTGACCGCTAGCTCCGGTGTGCTTTCACCGGGGCCGCCTCCCCACGAATTTTTAAATTTAATTAAAAGTGTGGCCTTAATTGATTTTGAAGTGGGGCGACAACAAAAAAAATCAAATCTAGAGCACCTGTAAGTGTATTGACTTTCTGTTTCTATTAGGGGCGTTAAGTGTGTTCTTTCACAGTCCATCCGGGCGGTTCATCTCAGGATCCCCATCACCCTGAATCCTGTACAGGCTGCATAAAACGGTCAGTAGACTGGTTTGCTAATTAGCCATAGCGCTTGGCTAGGCCTTGCCCAACAATCGTGAAGCGAAGTCACAACTTTCCAGGAGTCTCTCGACTGCCTCCTTCAGTCTGAAGGACTAGAGTCCATCACTTGGGGTGACGGAATAGTGCCAATCGCTCGGGGCAACGAAATAGTGCCAATCTCACCGGGCAACCGGCCATGTGTTTTTTTTCAGGAAGCAAATGCTTCTAGAGGAGTGTTTGACTCTGGGGAGTCACAACCTAGAACAAAATTCTAATCAGCACGTCTGCAATTTCTCCATTTGGCTCACGCAGCAAATTCTGGTTCGAGAAAATGGCACTGAAGCGTCTCACTCTAATTTCGCTCTGGCACCGAGGTGATGGGATTCATTAGAAGGAGCACAGAACGTGCATCGGTCTGCATGCCAACTCTGCTCTGATGTTTAGGATAGATTTTAAGCGGCCACCCATGGCTGGGTATCAGCTGCATGGCAAATATGATTCACGTGGCGCCTTTGAAGAAAAGAGTGGAGATTTACCGATTGCATTGTTATATGGTAGTTTTTGGTCTTTGGTGCATTAATTAAAAAGTGACACATATTTCCATCAAGGTGATCTAACCACAAAGCGAAATCGTTAATCTGGCTTGGAAGCAGAGTTTGTGTGTCTGGGCTCATTTGAGGAGGTCAGTTGGTTGCCTGCTGGTGACATCTTAATACCTTAAGGAATAATGAGTTGAGAACTGACAAGCGATGCTGTTTGGTTATTGGGGAGGTAAATGGATCACATGCAGCGACACAAGAAAATATTTTTTCTTATATTCTAAGGTTGAAGGCCTGAGAACGAGGCCTCATCTCTTCTCTCGTCTTCTGCCCTTTAGCTCGGTCCCGTAGGTAGCCTGTCTTGGTGGCACCGGCGACTTGAATCAGTGCTGATAATGTCGACATGTCCATTGCCTGCTCTCACGGGGACTTCATGAAAAAGGCAGTTCTGGGCCTGGCAGTAATGGAAGCGAGAGAGGCGCACAAACAAAGCCGAGGTTCTCACCTGCCCCAGGTGGCGTGACAGATCCGGTTCAGTGCAATTGCTCTGCAGCACCGTCGCTAAAAAGCTTGCCTGCGTAGAAGGCAATCAGAGGTCGGTTGGTAGGAGAGTGTATATCCATGTAAGTCTGGTTAGGCCATACTTAGCAAATGCCCAGTTTGTTGGTTAACCCTGGTCATGCATTCAGATACTGTACTTCTCAGTGTTGAAAAAAGACCTGAATCATATCTACAGTTTTAATAACGTCAGAGCTCAAGGTGGGAGATAGGATGCGGGAGGGGAGGGGGGCACTAGGTGAGCTTATTACGTTTGTAGAATACGCATACATCCAGACAGTTGCATCCAGATTTTGCAGTCTTCACATACGGTTTTATGTTTAAAAATGAAATTTCAAATTAAATAAGCATCGTATTGGCTATGAAGATGGGGGTTGCCTTGACAGGCCAGTGGGGTTGTCTTCCGCATCAGCTGCTCCTGTCGTGACGCTGCAGTTTGACCTTGCGTCAGCAAAACAGCACCACCAGCATAGTCTCGACCGGGTAGCAGCGTACTAATGGGGCGCCGGACTGGCGAATGCCCGAGCACGTCTGCAAATGACGTGAGCGGGAGGGAGGGGGGCTGGGAGATCGCAGCGTGACTATCAAGGTGGCAAATGGAACATTAAACGTTGTTGTACTTGGAGAATTCCCAGTGCAGATTAAGGCCGAATCTGCATTTGGCCCCTTGTCCTGGGAGCAGTGACGTCTCACAGCGGGCAGGCTGTGGTGGCTCCAACATCTGCGGTCGATACGCCGGGGGAGGAATGAGATGGGTGGCTCAACGGGAAAGCCATTAAACGTGAAAGTGCCCCTGATATCAAATGAATGCACCATTGCACTGAAGCGGGAGGAGAGGCCCGGTCATAGGTGGCCCAGCCCTCGCAGCGTCGGGTTACTGATGAATTTTCTCCCCGCCGGCTTGCCGACGAAGAGCCGCCTCTGTAAAATTAAACAGCCAGTGTGATAGCAAGAGGCAGATCGCAACCTCTCCTTTCACAACGCAGCAGAGAGGAGAAGAGCAACACACAGACCAGATGGACTGAGAGCAACAGAGAAAACAACTTTACCCACTGCATCCAGCTAGGGTATTGTGGCTTAAATAATTAAAATCCCAGTGTGTTGAAAGACAGCTTTTTGGAGCATGTATTTAAAACCCCAGGATGTCCATGCACCAACCACCCCACCTGTTTCTCAAATTGTTGTTTTGATGTTGTCTGTCGAAAAGGTCACCACGGTGCCAAAACAAAAGGTTCTTTAACCCATATTTGTCAACAATAATGCAAACAAGAGCGGACATCTTTCTTTTGTCCAGTGACAGCTGGATATCGAACCCGTCTACCTCAAAAGCGAACAAATTAACTGAAGTTCTTGCTCTATTTCACGGCTCGAATCAAAAGTTTGTTTTGAAGTCACAGAAAAAACCAGGACATTATGCGAATTTACAACTGACAGGGGCAAAACAATGTAAATAATTCACAGTCACATAGTACGATGCATAGTGCTGGATTTTTATAAATAAAAACTTTAAATAAAAGAACACGACACAGCGGCACAGTTCATGTTCGGCTTAGATAGTAGAAAGCATAGCTATCATTCCATGTTAGGTTTTCATTAAGGCTACACTCGGTATTGAACGGTACAAACAAAAATACACTTAAGTGGCTCAGGTTTAAGCTTTGATGTGCGACGATCAGCGAGTAATAAATGTAAAACTAGGTAAGATAATTATTCAAATATTTAAAATACCGCAGGTTTTTGCCAGCAGCATGTCCGCCGTGTGATTTCTGGACATCGGTAATTGTGTGAGACGGACCTGCTCACCATGGAGACCATACAGTCCACACTGGGACGCGCCAATGAGAAGCCCAAACAGAGCATGACAGGTAGGTCAGATCTCATTCGCTAACAACAGTCTGCCTCCCATTTATGGACAGGCTGGAAAAGTAGCCAATTAGAAATATAGGGCAGACACACCACTGAAACGTCTGCTTTCATTTAAACAGAATAAGAAGCAAAAGGCCCTGTCAGACTTATAAAGACATATAAAGGTTACTTATGGAGCAATGGCAGCATCCAACACTGTCAGACTGTAATCTTGGTCTCCCGGTAAACAAACAATAAAATCATTTAAAAATCACTTGCTTGACCTTTCTTAAAAATGTCACCGCCTTCATTATTAATTCTTTTCAATGTTTAATTACAGTCAATCATCTACAAGGAACTTTTTTTGTTTTTTAACCATTTATTAAACGATCGTGCTGTATTTTTTATAAATCGGTGACTTGGCAACTGGAAAAAGGGTCGGCTATTTATTGGACTGGAACGACGCGTTAATGTTAATTATTCTTTTTCAAAATATGCACCTTGATGAATCTTTAATTCTTGATTTTATTTTGCTGCTGCAATAGCAGCTAGTCATTACTATCATTTGGTTTCTGGGAGTTGCATTAAACATATAACTTCAGATAGATTAATTCTGATATACAAACCGGATTCCAAAAAAGTTGGGACACTATACAAATCGTGAATAAAAACTGAATGCAATGATGTGGAGGT
>JAODJX010000053.1:7826216-7844259 GCA_026776945.1 Isichthys henryi | reverse complement strand
CGCCAGGTTCAGCCCTTTTCTCAGTCCCTATATCCCCCCCCCCCCCCACCCCCGCGCGGGGGGGGGGGGGGGTTTAACGGGGGTGGCCGAACCGGTGGGCGGTGGAGGGGGGGCGTGGCGGTGCAGAAGACAACATCAGAACATTTTCCTCGCGGCAGAGAAATCCAAAGTGACAAGGATGCTATTTGGAGTGAAAACTAGTGATCCACTACGGCCAGAAATTCTACAGGGCTGAAGCTTGGGGTAGCGGGAAGAAGTCCTTCTAGGTTAGCTCAAGAAAAGATAGAAACTTCACAATCCTGGTGAAAGTGGATGACTTTCACCATACTTTACCATCACCTTCTAAAGATAAGATTAAGCTCACTTTCCTTGCAGAGCAAATGACACAGCTATGCAACTTAACAAGACTATGATATTCGATGGCAGATTGTGGGATCCTGACCACATGACACACAATTTCCTAGTCACATAAAAAGTGAAGGTTTCAAACCTCCTTCCCTGGGATCTCGACGATAAAAGAAAATTCTATGCAGGCACAAATGACACTCTTACTTCTGATTTCTGTCTTTCACTGGATGTTTTTTTCCTTTCTTTTTCAGTGAATGAAAGTAAAGAACACAAAATGACTAACCATGAAAAGTTGTCAGTGATGTAGCGAGCATAGAAGATGTTTGCCATTAATAAAACAGAGAAAATACTTTCTTTAAGCAGACAGAACAATAAAAATTAAGCAGAAACCATTATTTGAAGTAAAATGAGTACAAAAGTTACAGCTGGTCTTCTTCTCAACATTTTCTTTGACTGCAAAATCATCAATATTTATGGTCCTATTCTACATATTCTACTACATTTGTTCTTCAATAAATGTCCTAATGGACATCATCACAGTATTAAATCGGAGGTGGATAGTTCAGGCACAGAAAGTAAAAATCCAGGCCAAGATTTTGCTTCAACGAATTAGTTGAGTATGAAGAGTTATAAGTACAGCGAACTCAACTGGTTGGTTGAAGCAAAGTCTTGGCCTGCAGTTTTACTTTCTGGACCTGAACTTTCCACTTCTGATTAAAATATAGAATTGTCTAGGTCTAATAACAATGTGCTTTATAATCATCATATCTCTGTCAGTGGCGAAGGACAGGACAGTCTAAACCAGAGGAAGCCCTTTTGCTTAAGCACGTAACCATAGTTAATGGACTGTAAATGGCTCATGAAGCCAAGATTTTTAATAACAGAAGAAAATGAGGTTCCCTCATTTAGAAACCGTGAAGTTTCCTTTCCTTTGGCATAACGTTGCTGGCTGCATTGTTGTTGATGTCTAAAACGTACCGTTGATGAATCTGGATTTCTCAGTAATGCTATTAAAAACGTTTATGTGATATTTGAATGGTATTGTATTTTGTTCTTTTCAAAACCTTGCTGTATATTTTAAGTTAAGGGGCAGAGATTTAAAACATTGTACATTTTGATCAGGTCTGGGCTGATGGCACGTTAATTTACCTATGAACTTGCTATACTCAAATTCCATCCATCTGTCCATCCATCCCTCCATCCATCAAAAAAATACATTATAAACTTGATATTTCCCTTCACACTTTCGCTTACAAACCGACAGCAAATTAGCTGGCTTAATGGCTATATATTTTTACACCAACAGCATGGGGTTCCTGTTTAATGAAACAGTTCCACATCACTAGTTTATTTTATGAGCAAACTTTCCACCTCCCTTTCCCGGTACAGTAAGAGAGGGATTAGAGTAAGGCGAAGCATTTCAACGCTGTGTAATGGAATCCTTCACCCCATTTGTGTTCCACAGAGGATCTCCTGGATCACGTCATTATAGGTTGTTACAGGCAGAGCTATTGGAATACTGTGCCCTTTGCTGGCAAGGGCAGTATAAATATTTTGATTAAAATTTCATGAACAAAGTTGGGCCTAGTCAAGAATTAATCTTTACCCTGAGCAAATTTCAGCTTGTGTAATAAAACTAGTAATAGTGAAATTATTATGCATTGTAACAATGGAACGTCTTATTATGTCGTTGAATTTCACTGTAGAAGACGTTCAAGATACCATATGCTAACCTTTTATATGCTTGGAGAAGCTGCATGATGATTATGAGATATTAATGAATGAATAAATCTTTCATTGTCTGTAGTAGCAGGTTTGCCAACTTTGGTCGGCTGGCTGGCATGAGATTTTCAATTCGAGACAAGTCTGCACACGCATTTACATGTATGTAAGAGTTTTATTACTTTGTAAATAGTCTGTAGGGTTTGCAAATGACTCCAGCGCTTTTGATGTGGCTAATTTTAGGTTTATAATGGAACAATATAGATTTGCTATAAGATTCCTTGCGTGAGCGTGACAGTCTAAAAGCGTGAGAGTCACCCCAGATGCGTGAGAGTCGGTAACTCTGAGTAGAGTGCAGTGGTTCTCAGGCTTTTTGCCTGGAGACCCCTCAAAAAACACTGCTCAAGTTCAGGGGTGTCAAAGTCTAATCCTGGGGAGTCGGAGTCCTGCACATTTTTGGGTTTCCCCTCATTTAACACACCTGATTCAAATCCTTGGGCTAATTACCACACAATTCTTGAGCTGAATCATTTGTGATGGAACAGGGAAAGAACCAAGCTACACAGGGCTCCGGCCCCCCCAGGACTGGGGTTTGACACCCCTGGTCAAGTCTGATGACCGTTATTGGGGGAAGGAGTGGGGGATTGGAGAAGGGTTCCCGGCTGGCAATATTCAAACAGATTGCTAATGATTATATTTATCACACAGTGAGGGGATTGCCAGTGAAAAATTATTTAATACTTTTTTTTTTTTTAGCATATTTTGAAAATAATTTGACAACCATTGGTACAGTGGGTATTCTATACCGTGTGGAGTTCATAGAGAGCCTCATCCTGTAATTACCCTCGAGAGGAGCACTTAACCTGAGCCGCTTTGGTGAAAATACCCAGCCGTGCGAATGGCTAAAAATTATAAGTTGCTTTGTAAATAAACACTGGCTAACTAAACGGCATCCTTGGCAGAAGCGCTAATACCGCGCATATGTGACTATGTGCACTGTTTGTCTGCTTGTGATGGTCCAGCTGGAGAGATTCTCCGCCACGCTTAGCATCGGCTGCACCAACACTATTTGTACCGGAGGTCCGTCGTCAAGCCGCCTGCCGGCTGCCACGTCGCTTCCGTACCCCAGCCGCGGCGCGCTTTCAGTGGCTGTAATTCCCACAGCACTGCATGCCCTCCGCTCCAACGACGACACCCCCGAATGTGAAATGCATCTCCAAATGCGGCCTCCTCTGCCAGTTTCCTTTATGCTTCCCTGATCTCTTACGCACAAATGTCTATTCCCAATAGTCACATACAGAAATGAGCCGGGAAAATATGGTGAATTCTGAATGTGCTCCTGTAGAACGGAGAAAAATTATTCATTTTCCTGTAGAAATTCACTGCTTGGAGAACAGTCCTGCTTCACCCATTTCGGGACATTAGGTCACGGAGTGGAGCATACACCTGATCTCATTGCAAGAATGATTTTAGGACTTTTTAAAAATTTGGGATCATAAGAGGATGTATAATTCATATAGAGGGACCAATCTTATTATTAGCCAATGAAATTTTTTTAATCAGTGAGTGACAGTAAGGAGGCACTCTGGGGGCCAATCATAAGACGATGTATAATTCATATAGAGGGACCAATCTTATTATTAGCCAATGAAATGTTTTGAATCAGTGAGTGACAGTATAGAGGAGGCACTCTGGGGGCCAACCAGTATCCTTGTTGCCCCGCCCTTGTATATTTCCTTATACTGGATAAGTGTCAAAGATGCTGAGGTACCTCAAGGGTCACTCATGGAACTTTTCATTTTGTCATATTACATCATTCCGGAAGGCTTCTGATTTCCTCCTTCGAGCTTTCTTAGGTCTTGAACGCCGATGTCATGTAGGAGTTAGTTTTCCTTCACCTGGTGACGGTCGGAGCCATTGTGGTGCTCTGGACGAGCTTCACTGCCATGTTCCTGGTCTATGGGGGTGGGGGCAGCTTGCTATGACAGCGAGCCCTCTGAAGATGGCACCCTGGGTGAGCGCCTCTGTCACATAATAGGCTGGCTGAACCTCTCCTTACTTCAGAAACTGTCAAGCGTCAAGACTCCACGTACAAGTGCATTGAAATACCGTTTTCTCCGGCCCCCATAAAACAATACAATGCAAAAAATATAGTATAAATATACATATAATTAGTATTTACGATTGATTTTGTGTGCATGCAGTTTAGTGTCACCCGTGGAATTTCTGTTTTCCAGTATGTCTGCGTGGTTACCCAACACCGCAAAAGACAACCCAACTACCAGCCCAAGTAATGCTGTTCTTCCCTGTGATCATCACTACCTGGTAATGAAGGCCCTCTCCGCGCAGTTCACGTCCAGTTGAAGGCCTGCCTTGTTCTTCCGCTTTTTTTGCATATGTCTATCTTTGGATTTCACCCGATGCCCTCAGTACCCCGTGCAACTCCTCCACTACTTAAGTGCTTGTCCCATGATCTGCCCTCGCTGTCCCCTCGCCGCCTTCCTCGGCTCATTCTTATTCAGCAGCGGAGTTCAAATCTCTGACTGCACAATCAAAGCCGCATGATCCCTGTTGATCTTTAGATCAATATCCAACTCTTCAGGATTTTCCTGTAGGATAACAGCGGTCAGATTTAGATAATAACTTTTTATGCAAAATACCGACCAGCCTCCTGCACCATTCCTGTTTTTTTTTAAGGTTATTCTAAACCATTGTAATATATTCATGAAGCGGGTGTAAAAACATGTAAAGGTTTCTTCTGAGACGTTACACTGTTTTAAATGCATGAGCCTCTCGTACACAACACCTTTGGAACTTTCAGCTGTAACAGAGAATTTTTTTTGCTAAGAACAGAAATAGTAATAAACATGAGAGAAAGAGAGGTAGATTCAAGGAATCCCAGGAAAGAGCCTGTGCTTTGATTCCTTTTAAGCATATTATTTACTTTCTTCCAGTACCTCTTTAGAAACCAGATCTGTTTGTCTGATACAGTAAAGACTTTGCAATATTGGCATCTGGGCAGAAAAATAGTGAAACACTTGAGTTATTGCGTGCATAATAGCAGCTGAAGTGATGTTTATGGTGCGACAGCTATTCTGTGAATAAGAAGCAGGTGAGCGAGAGTGTCCTTCGTCTGAACGCCGGACGGAGCGACATGACAGGAGGACTTGGCGGCAAATGAGAGACTCATGGCTTTGTTTCATTGGCTTTTCAGGGAAACATGAGCGGGGTGGGAAAGGGATCAGCACGGCATGCAAGTGCTTGGACACATGAAAGAGCCATTTGGAAGGAATAAAAGAACGCTAAAATAAGGTGTATTCTCTGGGGGGGGGGGGGGGGTGAGCATGGTGGGGGAAACAAAGGTAGTAAATGGTGATTAGTGGAGCGAGCTCTCCTCATGCTATGTGTGAAGTGAAGCCAAGAGGAAACGTGATCGCACGAGCAGGAAGCCCGTCTTCCTCAGGGCCACACATGGCGGGGTCCCCTGAAAAATTATACTGAATGTGCCTCCCCCTTCTCCTTACATTTTGGCCGTGGTCACCTGACTCTCCTAACATCCTCAAACTGATATGGAATTTAATGGGCTAGTGAGTGGCTCATTGAGCTAAGTCTCTATGGCTGTGATCGGAAGGTCGCCAGTTTGAGCCCGACCTCAACAGTCACATGTCCCTTGAGCGAAGGCCCTTGAACGCCAGTTCCAGGGGGGCTGCACATTGGCTGACCGTGGGCTATGACCCCCCCCCAAGCCATGGAGACCAAGATGGGGTTGGTGAGAAGCATCCCAGTGTACCTGTACTCATACAGTACTTATGCAATTGGCAAATAAAGGATTTATCATTTAAAACAAAGTGGCCTAAATAAAAATAAGTTTCATTAATATTACACCTAATCACCTGGGCAGTTTTTCTCAGCAGCATTCCAAGATGGATGTTATTTTTCATAGTCTTCCGGTTATGCTGTCGAGGTCTACACTCTGCGACTCTGTGTTTCACAGACATGAAATTCCATCAAACTAATGAATATTGCAGATTGATGCCCTGAACACCAGGTGATTATCCGACCAGCTAGAACTTTGATGGAAGCTGCTGTTAAGTCACTTTTTTCTCGTTTTGCAGCTTGATTAATTAAAATTAATAAATCTATGCCCGTCCTAGTCCACATTCATCAAAAGTATTAACTTATAATTGGTATTCTTACTCCGTATTTTGTAGATATGTGATGAAAGGATTTTATTTCAGGTTGCTCTCCTTGGTATAACATATAAGTAATTAGCAGAACTAAAAATCTTCGCCTGCAGCTAATTGGACCATCAGATATCAAGGCTGTAGATGGTTAGTCATTAACAATGATTTACTTCTGGTTATACTGGGGTCATGTGACTTTAAAGTGCAGAAAGAATCTCCTCCGTGTGCAAACTTCTGTATTTTTTTATATGACTGGTCACTGTCACTCCGTTTCTGGCTTCTCTGTGAAATTTAAAAATGAAATGAATACAAGCCCGAGACTCCGCTGTTTGTCTGAAAGGTTGTCTGTTGTACTTGCGTTCCCTGGTATCGGATGTCCTTGTAAGTGCAAAACTCTCCTCAGTCACTCAGAGAATAAATAACCCTTGGCAGACACTGTTGCTTTGTGGGCCCGTCGTTTGCGATGACTCACAGGCATTGAAATCCGACAGAAATCAGCATTCTTCTGTTCGCATGATGCAATAACTCTGACGGGCCGTTTCCTGGTGAATTGACCCAAAAAGACCTGCTTTATTCACCTCCATCCGTTTGTCCATCTGTGCATCTTCTATAACTTATTGAATTCAAGGTCACAGACAGCCTGGAGTGTCTCCCAGGAAGTACATGGCACAATAAGATTGACATACTGGATGTGATGCCAGTTTATCCCTGGGCATATACTCAAGCACTATGACCAATTTAGAGCTGCCCATCCAAACCTCGTGTTTTTGGACCGTGGGCAAAACATGTTAAAATAGAACACAGAGAACCTGCGACCTTGGAAGTGTGAGGCCGTAATGAGGTTCTAGACCAGGGGTGTGCAATCTTACCCACAAAGGGCCAGTGTGTATGCAGGGTAACCTTTAGGCCAGCAGTTCAAACCCAGGTGTCAGGGCCCTTCAGCCAATCAGTCCTCTAATTGGTGATCTAATCAGGGATTTCCAGCGAATACACAGCGGCCCTTTATGGATAGGATTGCCCAGCCCTGCTCTAGACCCTGAACCACATCATCCATTTCAAGATGAAGTTCTGCAGATCGTTCCTTCCAACTCAATGCCCTAAAAATCGGCCTACTTATATTACTCTTGATCAGATGAGCCTTGAGTGTTTGCTGCTATAGCCAACTGCCTTCAAACATGCCTGATATGTACTTACACACAACTTCCTTGAGTAATGCCTTTATAGTGTTTTAGCCAAGTACCGGCATTGATTTATCCAAAGCACGAATCAGCTTGTGACATTTATTCTATTACCTCCAAACTGTAATGGTTTAATGGTGAGATAGTGCCCTCCTTACTCAGAAGGTACCGGGCTTTCTCACCCAACACATCTCTATTTCATTAATCCCAAATCTAAGCCCACTTGCTTCCTGTAATTTAACTCCCGATAAAAACTTGATTTATTTTAATGTCAAGGTCATTCAATCCTTTAAACCCCATCTACATTAATCTGAGAAGGAATACAGCAGCAACCTACGAGTTATATTTGCAAAGGAGCTTACATATTTATCTCAAAAAGAGGATTTTGGGCCGCATTTTTTATGATCTTCGAAGAGGACTTGGGAATTTATTTATAATGGTCGTAAAAGTGAAATACCAGAAATGCCTATAAAAAACAATTGATCGCTAATAAAAAGTCATGGTTTTCCCCTGTTGAGTGATAATATTGACTTGTCAGTCTTGCGTTGACGGGAACAAGAGCTCTTTAATTGCCACGGACTGGAAGCGATGGCCGCAATACTGCCCGTCACATCAATCATTTAAAACAGCTTCAATTTAGACGTTAAATTAATGGCGCGTCGCGTCCAGACGCCTGGTGTTGCGTCGTGACTGCGCTGCGAGCGATAATGTATTAAGAGGAGCTCAGGGATCGCGGTTATCCGGGTGAACTCGCAGGTCGGCGTATTACTCACTGTTATGATGTTAAATGCAGCGCTCTTTGCAGCCACCCTGGTGCACGCTTCAAAGCTTCCCTTTCATCTCTGATGGAAGCTTATCGAAAAAGGATTTCTCCGCCGTAGTTAGAGGCAGCGGGCTTTCGGACCTCTAACCAGCCTTGCACTTTGCTGTTTGACCCGCGCATTTTTTTTTCTCCCTGCGACATGTTTCCCAGCAAGTTCAGAAAAATAAAATGCCCCCTTTGAATGTTGCTTTTGTCCTCTGGAGCACATTTCATGAACCTGAATAACGATCAACCAGTTCCGACGCTCAGTATTTCTCGGTAATTCTTGGGTTACTGGGTCTTACTGGGTGGATGACATTACAACCAAATTTACCATCGGAGTGATATTTAAGTCGCCTTGTTTACTTTATTTCCCTCCACCTTTGGTTCTCGCTTTCTTTTGTGATGAAGTCTCTCACTTCATGCATTATTTTCTGAATATATTACCGCACACAAAAAATACATTATTTAAGTACTTCATCCATGCATAATGACACATTACAGCTGCTAGGTACTTATCTGTAGAAATAGACAGATATGTCTGAATGGATATATGTATGTAGCCTATACATATATTCTGTGCATATATATCTGTCTGTCTGTCTGTCTTTCTGTCTGTCTGTCTGTCTGTCTTTCCAACCCTGCTCTCAGAAAAAAAAATATCAAGGGTTAGGTTTTCTTCTCCTAGCAGCACTGACCGCAGCCTTTCCTCCCATCCCCATGGGCTGCTACACCTCGTAGCCTCTTTCCAGTTGCTCCGCCCCTGAATCAAGGTTTGTCTGTTTTCCTGCTGTTTTCTCTCCAGCCAATGACATGTCTACGTGTCGCTCATGCCATGTCGAACCCGTGACCACTGAATATCAAAATCTCGTTCCCTTCCCCGTGCCGTGTGGTCACACTAATATTAGCACGTACAGTATGCTTGGGCGTAATGAGGAGAATGGATCGAAATCGCTTCAGTGATCAGAGACGCATGTAATTATTTTACATACCAGTCACATTCATTAACAGTTCATCTCTGTCAGAGCACTCAGTGAATTACTTTGCTAAATGTTTATGATTATTAAGCATTTAAAAATTCAATAAACTGCTGTTTAAGAAATGAAGCATGCATGAGTGTGGCCTTTTTCCCATATAAATGGGCTTCACGGTGCATAATGTGAATCTGCACTGTCAGCCTTCTGTCTAATCTCACTAGAGAGCCATCACTGCCCCCTAGAGGGTGGGGAGGGTGTGTACAGGGATGTGGAGGTGTCTGTGTAACTCTCTCAAGGGCAGAGACCAGGTTAAAGAAAATTCTAACACTGAGCATGGGACTGAATTATATATGGCAGGGATGCTTTCATGGCATCAGCACCCCCTTCAGGTTAACCACAGTCACTGCCCCACGTTCCCCCATGACCATCAGAGAACAGGAAGTTAATGTCCAACACTGTCAGTGTTTCGAACTGCACCATTCCTGACGTATTCCCAAGACACCGCTGGCCCCGTGATGTAAGCACGAGGCTGTCTACGATACCGTGCACTGAGACAGGGCTGCAATTACCCGCTGATTTACATATGCAAATCAGTGTGCAATTAAGCCTGTGGGATGTCGCTACGTGGAAGCTGTAATTAATAAGTGCGCCATACCTCATCTAAGAAGGCCCGAACGAATGGAGAGGAGTCATTTTCCATTCAAAGCATGACAAGATTCATAAAAGCACTGGCAGGAATAGTAAATGTGTGTGTGTGTGTGCGGTTGTGTGATGTATGTGCAACAGCTCCTAAACTTAATCTCCCAGAATGATAAAAAAACAGTGAAAAATATATCTGGCAAGAACTCATGAGATAAAAATGGTTGATTACTTAAAAACAAAACTTTCTACTAGTTTTCGGTTTTTATCTGTTTTTGAGTTTTGCTGGCAAGGAGTTGGGGATCATTAATTACGTTAATTGAATGGAGCGTCCCCACAAAGACAGCAATGTAAAAACGTGTTTTTCTTGTGTTCCATATTATGCATTTATTTACGGGCTTTTAAACTTAGCTTTAAGAATCTGATTCATTATGAAAATCAGTCATTTCAGTCCGAGATTTAATTAGCCACCGGTGTTCTTTGTGATTCCCACCTGCTCATTTCTGTCATCACCGGCTGTAATTACTAGAGGTGAAAATCGCCAGACTTTAAATTGACTCTTGGAGAGGTCATCTGATCCCCTCGCGTCCAAATGAACTCTGCATTCAAACGTCTCATCTCAGATTTTTGCCATGTGATAAATTACTTTTCTGGCTCACCGCTGTTCTTTAACAAGGCCGACGTCTGTCTCTGATATCGCTGATTGCTTCTGTAACACATCCCTAATGATCTGTTTTTCCGGTGCCTTCCGCATCCTGTAGGTGCTCCGTTCTATCGAGCTGAGTACGGATTTTGAATTTTTATGGATTTCCTTTATGCCTCTCCTACATGCTTGAACAGAAGGCGTTTCCTGGGATGTGCGGGTATCCGTGCATCCATGTGGCACAAGCGAAAATCCCTCTGCACCTGAGACCACATGTCTTTGCACCGTGGGGGGTGAACTATGGGGGAAGGGTATGTACTTAATGCTGTGCTCCGTTTGAACTCAGTAGTCAGAAATTTCAATTGGAGCACCCGCTGAATTCTCCTCAACCCCGACCTCAGAATTCAAGATGGGCGCACCCTTCATCAACAGAAGTGAAAACTGTAGTTATATACAGTTTATTAGCACCTGTGTCTTATTTGTGTTTCATTAAATTGGTGGCGCACTCAGTACTGCCCAATCGCTATCTGTAGATGTGTTGATACGGTGTTTGTGTGCACAAAATACCGTGTAATGTGCTGTTGTTAACTGCTATTGCTAACAATGGCTAACGATGAACCAGGCTAGAATTGGAGCCCGCCCCAGAAAGCAGGATTTCTTGCTTAGCCGGATAACTTGTCAGATTTAAGATAGTCTGGGTTAAACATAAATGTACAAAGATAAAGGCCATTTAAACTGGGGTACCTTGGACACTCAGGAAACTGTTAGCTGGACAGTGGCTTCCACTCTCTGCAGTTCATCCTAGTCATACAGAGGGTCACTTTCAGCACAGACCGAACCAGTGGCGCTGCTCCCAAGAGCACCATATTGGCTGATGCTACCTTTAGCTGAGTCACTGTGGCAGAGGTGACAACCAACTGTCTGAATGGAGCAGAACCAATTAGACACATTCACGAAAAATGAATTCATTCACTGTGCAACACACTAAATGCCACACTGTTTATTTTCGAGCCATTACAATGGAATTCCGTGCAGTACTTCCCCTGACATTCATTGCACTGTTACTCTTTACTGATGTTATTTATTTATTACTACTTTCTATGAATGTGTAAATGTAATTTTTTTCTGTATGTATTCAGGTACTGCAAACTTCATATTTCCTTGGGGATTAATAAAATATCTATCTGTCAGTCTGTCTGTCTGTCTGTCTGTCTGTCTGTCAAGGCCATCCTCTCTGGGTTGATGTTCAAGGCAGATTCCTTTTCCTGTTGTCCTTGTTTTCAGTGAAGGTCACTTGAAGCTCCCGTTTTCCCACCTCTCCTGGAAATGAAGTCCGAGGTTCACAGAAGTCACTGCCGATCCAGGCTGGATGGAAAGGCGTCCAGCTGTGGCACCTTTTGTCCGGGACGCTCACCGCCGATGTTAGCGGAGTGTGTGTAGCGACTGGCACGGGACTGTCCAGACGAAAGAAGATGTGGAAAAGGTACAGATTAAGTCACACATCTCTGCGATCTGTGACCAAAGGACAGTGAACGTGTGAAAAAGAACACAATTACTCAACCGTGACCCCCTCCCCGGTGTTCCGTCTTAATCTGTTTTTACATTTGAGATACTTCATTTTTAGACTGTTTTATCCAAAGTGACCTCGATGACAGTGGATGCGGTTATAGATTCATGTAGAGAAAACAAACGGCTAAAAAACTCGGAATCAGTAAATCCGCAAACTGCAGGCCTGATATTCGCACCATTCTGCAACAATATCCTAAAGGTATAGAAACCCCCCCCCCTCCCCCTGGGACCGTATTCGCAAAGCCAACGTTTCGGTTTCCCGTACCGCGGAGAGAGAATCAGCCTGTGTTCTGCATCCCGCTTCCATCATCCCTCTCTTTCCGAGGGTGAGTCATGCTTTCGGGCTGGAGGTGAGTTCAAAGCGAAACGGAATTGTGGAGGACAGTGCTCCCATCCAGAGGACGCATGCGGGGAAAGGCAGCCGCGGGAAGATCGCGGCGTACCTCCTAATGCAGACGAGGAGCAGAGTCACATGAAAACATATGCGCCCCATGTAGGTGAGAGAGCGGGCCGCTCGCTGGGGCCTGCACGCCTTGTGTGAGAAACCCGCTGCCTTGTTTACTTCCAATGCACTATGTGACTCGCCACTGAGGTCTCACACAAGGCTCAGGAGAAGCCCTGACAGCAAGGTTTATAACAAAAAATAGAACACAAACAGGTCACTCTAATAAGCTGAGTAAAAACCAGCCACAACTGGTCAACTTAACACTGCTGTCTCTCTCTATCTTTCTCACCAGCCTCCCCACCTTTCCACCCCAGATACCCAAGAGACCCAATTATAGTCCTAAAGAGGAGATCAGTCCAATCAGGGCCAGGTGGTGATCAGTTGCCATGGAGACAGGCAATCCCACCTAAACCCAGCCCCTTCGTGTCGTTCGGCCTTCTAGACTATAGCGGGTGGCTTGAACTTCACGATGATCAGAATGACTCGCTATGATCAAGGTCAAGACCCTTCTCATCCACTGCGGGACATTGCCTCATAGAGGATTAGTAAATAACTCAAAACATTTGTTGTCGACAGGAAACATGTGAGGAGGTGTGTGGTTATGGGTTCGAGTGCTGAAATGATGCTTCACATTTCTGTTACTTCATCCAGTGGTCTGGGACAGGGGCCCGACTGGGATGAAAAACTGGCCTGAGACTTTTGGGTTCCCCCGAATGCTGCTAGTCTGGTTTGGGATTGATGGACAGATTAGATAGATGGATGGATGGATGGATGGATAGATGGATGAATGGATGATTTCTCGATTTGGTGAAGACTAAGGGCCTTTTAATCTCATCTGTCCTCACAAAGTCTGTGGCGCTGTTAGCTTTTCTGGGAAAAGGACATTGGCGTGGAGCTCATCCATTCTGCTAATGAGCCAGTCAGGCCGGCGGCCATTACAATTCGGAACACGGACCGGGGGGAAGGGGCATGCAGGGAGGCAGCTCCGACAGTTCCACTACCAGAGTGAGCGGACTCGCTTGCTAAATGGCAAAGCAGGGGCCCCTTAAGTCTACCATGATGGGAGTGGAATCTAGCTGGGTGACATTATTACCAGATAGGATATTCCCTGCTAGGGCAGGTCGTAGCCGTATCAAAGCTATCGATTGGGTGCCTGTATTTCATCCTTCATTTAGGCTCATCTAAAATTTGTCTTACATCCAATAAAATCCTATATTGATCCAAGGAACATCTTTCCCTATTTTCAAAATTTCTGTTGAATACAAACAAGACATTAATCCACAGTTTAAATGTAATATTTCACTTTGTGTGTTAATAAATGCATGTTATTGTTAAAAATATAAATATAAAAAGGTAAATACATTCTTATTTTCTAATAAGATATATCTAATATGTTTAAGATGTGACATATGTTAAAGATTTTGACATTATGTGGAGCTTGGAGTTTTTGCTTTGTTTGGTCTATTTGTCAATGAAAGTGCAATGGGTGTGGTCAGGTCCATCATTGGCTCAATGTCATCCAATCCTAAGGTTTCCTTTAATTTAAAAAAAAAAACAAAAAACCCGTTGAATCAAATCAGAGAGGGCAAAGAGTGTATGATGGCTGTACTTCTAATCTCATAAAGAATGCTGAAACTATGGCACATGAAACAGATTTTCTTCACCCAATCAGACACTTCTAAGCACAACCCATTTATAGCTGGTCTTACATTACTGTAGCTTTATGTTCCGAAGTTATCATAATTAAATTTAAAATTTCAATTTAAAAAGATTTTTTTTTACCCCTTAGGATAGTTAAATCATAATGTGAAGAAGATGAGGCATCTCCGAACATAGCCTGAAACCTTTGATTTCCAAAGCAGGGTGTATTGATTGCCGGCAATTAGGAACATGGCCAGGCAAATTTTTCACTCTTTTCTCCATCACACTAAAGGTGGCTGGTTAATGGATCTGGGGGGTCTTTCGATTTCACCTAAATGGAGTCACGTCTGGGTGGTTTAGCACTGTGTTTCCCAACCTGCTCCTCAGGGACCCCCAGACAGTCCACATTTCGGCTTCCTCCCAGTTCCCAGAAGCAAAAATTTGAACTTTCTGGCATGGAGCTGAGAGGAAGCAAAAACATGTACTGTCTGGCAGGGAGCTGGGAGGGAGCAAAACTGTGAACTGTCTGGCAGGGAGCTGGGAGGGAGCAAAACTGTGAACTGTCAGGCAGGGAACTGGGAGGGAGCAAAACTGTGAACTGTCAGGCAGGGAACTGGGAGGGAGCAAAAACATGGACTGTCTGGCAGGGAGCTGGGAGGGAGCAAAAACATAAACTGTCTGACAGGGAGCTGGGAGGGAGCAAAAACATGTATTGTCTGGGGGCCCCCAAGGACCGGAGTGGGAAACACTGGTTTAGTGGTTAGCGCTGCAGCCTCGTACCACCACTGTTGGGAGTTGGGCTTCCTTATCGTATGTTACAATACTGGGACCCAAAACTCACCCAGTCCTCATGTAATCCAATGAAAAACTCTCATTAAATTTCCAAAACTCACCAAGTAAACAAATTTTCTCAAAAAGGCGTGCCAGATCACGACTTTGACATGAATACCCAGAATTATTAAAATTAGCAAGATTTAGGGGATAAGGAATAACTTCTGTTAAGCACGAAAGTAACCTATAAAAAAGACACTTTAGCAAATTTTACTTTAGCTGCGTGTTAATCTTATGCCAATCTCATACGAGAGAAACTCACCTGTGCCAAGTATGTATAAATATTCACTTTGCCATCCACGTTAATTGACGGCATGAACCAGCAGCACGGTTAGCAAAACAGTTCGCTGTTTATATAGGACTCAGGGGATGCATTAAAATTGATACATCCTTAACTATGTCGCTTAAAAATTTGGAAAATAATGCATGTTGGCAGAATGAGTTTCTTTCAATAAATTCTGCATTTTTGACACAACTTTATGCGAAAAGTGGGATGTTTTGAAACTAAAAATTATACTTTGTAATACTTGCAATATCTACTTCTAAGCATCATTAATGTGTTTCAAAGTAATACTGAAATGATCATCACATGTTATCTACATCACATGTTATTTACTTAGTATATACAGTAACATACATTAAGTATGTAACATATGCAAGGACCTATGCACAATACTTATACACTGTCTTATACACTTGATGTTCGGATTGTCCAACCCTTCTAAGATTGTAATTGAATTGTAATATAACTCGAACCTGTCTGCTTCTTTTGATTGACAGATATATTATTTTCGGTGAAAAGCTTACATGTGGAGTATAACATTCATTTTATTGCTTTGCATCTTTTCACTTTCAAATTTCCAGACCATACAGATCAGCAAAGACAATGGGACTTTTGAGCTTTATTGTCTCGGTATGTCGTTCTAACGCATGTTAGAAAAGTAATCAAAAAGTAAGGTTACTTTGACGAAGTGATCAAATCAGTCACATTACTTATTACATTTTTAACTGGGTAACTAGTAATTGGTAAGTAACCTTCTCAGCACTCCTTATTGTGGTTATTATCTTGATCTGCTATTGTACTGGCTCTTCTCTTATCGCTAGATAACTGTTCATAATATAGTTATATGTTCTAATGTTTCGTCTCTCCTGAAATTGTGTTCGTGTTTTGCTACAATGGCCGCACCATGTATATACCACATGTCAGACAATGACACAGACTACTTTGAAATCGGCCTTCCTCATCCGCTGAGTGGTTCTTGACCTGCAGCCTCAGTGAAATGTCTCACCGACGCACTCAATAAGCTCTCCTTTAGATCGTGATACCAAAAGTGGAGCTCAGTCTCAGTGTCGTGTTTGCGTCCCGGAACAAGGAATACTGGAAAAGCCTTATTCCCCTGGATTAAGCCTTACCATAGTATTTGGGCAACATTATAGGTACTATGAATGTAAATGGAAAAGTTATGAATTCAGAATGGTGGTAAGTGAAATATTTGCACTCCGCTTTAAGTAGTACAGTATTGCGCAAAAGTCTTAGGCCGTGAAAGTAAATGTTAAAAGTTATTTATCCAAGAAGTAAATGTAGACTACCAGTCAATAGCTTTGGCACACACTGAGATTTTATACATTTGCATGTTGCTCACTTAACATTTACGAAGAATACACACAATTTTCTTTGCTAACAAATAAATTTGCAGCACGTTCACCATTTCAGTACCTTTATTAGCCATAAAATGTCAGATCTTTGATTCAACAAAGTAACCTCCTCTGGCGGCTGTAACAGCACGGAAAATTCAAGGCTTTCATTCTACAAGGGACATTAAATTCTGCTCTGTTTCATGGGATAAAATGGTTGCATTTAAAGTTAACGGACGGCCTAGAGTTTGACGATGCCATCACCACACAACCAATTAATAGGATGTTAGACATGCACTGTTACATACTCTTCCATGTTATAAAGGAGGCTTGTTTTATTTGACTTATATTTTCATTTATAGTTGTTCACTCAACTTTGCAGTGCTTAAGAAGAATAAAAGAGGTAAAAACACTATAGTGTTCAAAAACTTTTGACTGGTAGTGTATATTTCCTCAGAAAACAAAACAATTTAACATTAGAGCACATACAAATTAACAGTCACACAATGAAAACTTTCAAGAATATCTTTGTTCTCCAAAACATGACTGGTTTCTTGCTCAATGGCTAGAAGAACATTGTTTTGTTTCCCAAACCTCTCCTCAGGGGGACCTCAGCCATTCCATTTATTTGTTCAGTTTGACCACTGGCTCAATTAGTTAAATAACTCGACGAGGTATTGATTAGCCAAACACGATATGCTGGAGGTCAAATCAAATCATTAACAGGCACTTTACATGGTTGCTCTAAATACTAGGGTGCCCTTTAGAAGAGGTTTTGAAATGCAAAGATGACACACCATCTGGCAACAGAAATATTCAAACCCCTGTGATGTAGGATGACCTTACAACGTGCGAGTCCAGCAAAAGTTGAGTTTCCAAAACACTGTCAGCGCACATGGCTGAGAAAAGAAGCTGAATCAGTAGGGACCAACAGCTTTTAAGTGCAATCAGAGTCCCAGAAAACCTCTGGGTCTTTTTGGTCTTGTCAGTTTCGATTCTTCCCTCCCCCCAAGTGAAGGAAAGGGGGGGGGGGGGGGATGGCTGCCGATTTAGCGAAACCTGTAGAGAAATGTCAGTCTCGGTGAGAGCGTATCCGCCTTTTTAACGACCAGTGATGTGATACTTTGTGTGGGGTGTTGCTCTGGTGTATATATTAATAAACAGCAGCCTCCCGGACAGCAGCTATCCTACCGGATCTGATCGGAGAGCTATTTGCTGGTACCGGCTGTTCCTTTATGGACACAATGCATCATTACGGTGTGAATTACACTGGAGTCCAGCCTATCCTACTGATGCGGGCGATCTTCACCTGAGTTCAGGGCTCGATGGCGCCCTCTGCATTCAGCCTTGGTCACCAGTGATGGCTCAGTTCTGATGTCAGCTAGTGGCCGATAAAAGCTGTAGACAGAGTGTGTGTTTGGGGGGGGGG
>JAODJX010000053.1:7745539-7765551 GCA_026776945.1 Isichthys henryi | reverse complement strand
GGACTTCAGTCCTGCTTCTAGGAGCCTGATATGAACTGTCCTAGCAGTGCACTTCACACCTGCACTTAATGTTTCCCTGTCCTTTTGAAGGTCACTTGATGGCATCCTCCGATTCATGAGGCACTGTTAGATAAGTTAACGGGGATGTTTGACATTAGAAAGTCACTTCCGTCCTCCACCTGGCTGGTTTCTGGTCGTTCCCAGTGTCTCCTGCTTCACTTTGTTCTTGTGTCCTGCTGTATTAGAAACTTTCAACCTGGAAGCAACCAGCTATGTAGCTTTCTGACAGCTGAACCAGGATTAAACCAGGATTTAAAAATGCAGATTCGTTTTTAAAATATAACGTGGTCTCTTAATTTTTTCCAGACCTGTATATTGGGCATCCATTTAAGATTGTTTGAATTTGAACTTAAACTATTATACTTGGGGAGTAACTCTTTTTTCTTAATGATATGCCTGACAGAAGTCTTTGGAGGGTTCGTCATTAAGGGCAATCTTGTACTTTTAAAGAACAAATGCGGTTGCCAAGGGCAAAAGGAATTTTTTTCCCTTTTCCTTAAGAGAACAAAGTGATGTAACAAGAAATGTTCCACTATTGAAATTCTTTACTTGTCTCTTTTTCTACGCAATGTTAATTATCTTGTTCTTCAGACAGAATTGTAATTAGTGTCTTCCTGTATAACCGATACGTTTCTAAGGTGCACCGGTTTCTTTTATTACTACATCGTCTAATTACCGGGGTTTTTTTGGTATGTTTTGTGTCTTTAATATGCCGTAAAAGTTCTTTTTTTCCCCATCAGACATTTTTTTTAAATAGACCACAGACAAGTGTTCTAACCTTTTCATTGGTATGACCTGAAAAGCAAAGCAGATTGAAAACAAAATACTCAAGAACAAGGGCAAATGTCCGTAAAGTTTTTCCAGCAAATCGCGATCGATTTCTTAGTCATGACGAACGGCCTGATGTAGGTAATGCCTTTAGGAAACGACCGAGAGTGAGCTGAGTGAAAACGGTGACACAAAGTGAAGACATGGAGCTACATCGGGCTACTGAATGAGAAGCCTGGACTCTGTCTTCACCTGTCGCTGCTGAAATCTGGATTTTAATCCTTTGAGTATTCGGCTGCCCATAGACTGTCCATAAATGATTCCCAAGCAAAGAGGATAGAGCTTTGGCAAACAGCGCACAGAAATTGCAATAAGCTGTTGTGTAAACACATGATTTCCCAACGTAAATGCTGGCTTCTCGTCCTCATTCCCCAGTGCTATCAACTAAAGTTTGAAAAAAAATACCCTGAAAACTTTAGTGCTTTATTCCTAGGTAGTTTCAGCCTGGAGAATGGTGGTCGTCTTTTTTGGAGGAGGTGTGCGTCACGGTAGGTCAGGCCTCTGTGCCAGTGATTGGAAAGTCGCTGGTTCGAATTTCATGCTTGGCGGAATATTCACATTGCCGTTGGGCCCTCGACCAAGGCCCCTAACCTCCCGAAAAATACCCTAGGGACGGCAGATGAATGCCTGATTTCGGACCCCGAGCTGAGTGGGTAGGATGTACAGAAAGAACTATTGCAATGTTCTTGCACAAACGGCGAATAAAGCACCACTTCATATAGTACATCTCGGCTCTTCGTAATGACGTGGAGACGAGACCCTAACCCACGTGAATTGTTCCTACGTGCCGCTGTTACGTCACGCAGAACTTCGCCCCCCGTCTCACAGTTACCATCTTCAGCCTCAGAGGACCACAAGTTTATACCTGGCAGGCCAGTGTCTCTGATAAAAGCAATTATGTGAAGCTGTCGATTGACTCACCCGCCTCCATTTATAGAAGGTGCTAGAAAAATCTTAAGGGTGAACAACAAGGATGTTGCACGCTATCTGCTGACAGGGTTTAGGGTTGGAAATGGAAAGAAATAAACCATATGAAATAAACAAATGCTCCCAGTTAAAATAATATGCAAAAAAAAGAATAAATAAATA
Source organism: Isichthys henryi (assembly GCA_026776945.1). Classification (NCBI taxonomy): domain Eukaryota; kingdom Metazoa; phylum Chordata; class Actinopteri; order Osteoglossiformes; family Mormyridae; genus Isichthys; species Isichthys henryi. Next base: position 7,763,574 of record JAODJX010000053.1, on the reverse strand, counting down.
AATAAATAAAGTTGTATCAGATGTCTCTTCTTAGATATTGCTTGGCAAGTGCAATAGCATGGCTAGCCCTGGATGCTCTTATTTGCGGATTGGGTTTATTTGAAAATAATTATAAGTTTGCTCAAGTTTACTGGTGGAAAGCCAAACGCTTCAGGGTGATAAAAGAACTCGCTGTCCTAGTGCTCCTCTTCTTCTCCTCAATGGTTAATTTGCAGCACACAGTACTCATAAAAAAATGCTGAGCTACAATTAAATTGTGCTTTATTGGTTGCTGTAGAGGTCAATCGCCGAGCGCAGCGATAGAGGCGTATTAGGAAGGGGGGAGCGAAGCGCTTTCGAGATGAAGGCCGAGATATTACTCGCAGTGATGCTTTCATGATGAAAGGCCCGGGAGGGAATGGAAATCTGCCAAAAGACGGCGATCCCAAAAGCCCTATAAGTTTTAGGATTTCTTCGGAGATGCTCGGCATTTCTGGCCATAAGTGAGACAGAGAGGGTGTAGCCTCCAGGCAATCCACGCCCATTTGGACGAAAAACAAAGCACAGCATATACATTTCGCACCTAATTTTTCCGGTTTGTTTTTGGCACTTATGAAAAGGTATCACATGACCCGATTGCATTTCTGTTTAAACACAGCCCTGTTTGATAAGATACAGACGTGCCTTGTTCTAGCTACTAAATTAGCCTCACCTTGATTAGCGGTGAAAAAAAAAAAACAGAAAATAAATAAATAAAGAAAGAAAGAAAGAAAGAAAGAAAGTGTCATTGTTCATTAAATATGTATGCGTGTGGATGAATGGACACCTATAGCCATTCGCCGGGATTCGGTTTGTCTTTCATGTATCCCTGTGGATTTCCCCTCAACTGGCACGAGACCAAAAACTGACAGACAATTTTAACGTGTCACTCATACTTACGCAATTGTTTAGCGCTGTTTGAGGATAATAAAAGGGGCTCGCATCAGACAGCCTTGGGGCGCCTTTCCGAATTCTTCTCAGCTTCTGCGACACAAATTGAGATGAGCCGGGCAGAATAAATTAGGATTCCGCTTGATCCATTAATCCGTAAAGACAGTGGCGAGGGAACTGGGAATATTGATTGTGCCTCGGTTGTTGACAGTGTCGGTATGGACGGGCTTCCCTGGAGAGTGTGATGCTGTTTATTGCAAATAGTCACCTGGAAGAGCTGATGAAAGATAACTGAGATGCTCAAGGGGGGTAGAAAATATAACGATAAGTTTAGCTATGGAAAATTTAGCTGATTGCTAACGTCACTGTTTGAAGCACATTCTAGTGTTTTCATTCATGTTTTGAGGCCTCTCTGCTTTCCTCCCAAGGAATTTGACCCGCGAGTTGCGAGGTCGTCTCAATTGCCGCTGTGATGTCACACCTCCCTGACATGGCTCATTGTGATGCATTCAGCGCAACCGAGGGCTCTGCATTACACCGGATGTCCGCTCAGGGCAGCCGTCTCCGATTTACCGCCAAGCCGTCAGTCGTGGCGGCGTCCGACCTGCCGGTTTTAAGAGTCACCCCCGTTGCAAGCATCCCTGTGCTCTCTGCTCTAAATGAATCTCTTTTCTCAATGGCTCAGGTAACCCTCTTAGGCATGGACGAGACATGGGCTGACCCCAAGACCTCACCCAAGTTCTGCGAGAGCACCGGGGCAGTACTCATGCGAGCCTCGTCAATATTGCATGATGTTCTGATTGGATCGTGTCGGGACATTTGCCTCACACCCCACTCTTCAGGCACTTGCTGGAACAACTCCAGATACATTAGAGGACCCAATGTGTGGGGGTGGGGGAGGGGTCATGGTGCCTGTGTTTTCTGATATTTATGGGAGCCGAACTGGACGCTTAGCTCTTTATTTCAGTTCTTCGGGGCGACGGTGGTGGTCACCACCAGCAAACAATGTCCATTTTCCTGACTCACACCAAAAGGAGTCTTTTGAGCAGCTGGTTCGTCTCGGATTAATTCAGAGTGAGAGCCAGAGTGTTCTGTTCCTGGGGAACGTCACCTTGGTGATTCACTCTTTTGATTTAAAAATGTGAAAGGAGAAAAAAGCGATGTAGTGTAAGAAACTCCAGGCCTGCAGGATGGCAAGCAGATACACGGGAGACTGGCACTGAAGGATTCGATGGGGGATTTTTCTTGGAATATGAAATGGGGAGGGGGAGGGGCTTATTGGACTGAAAACATTGCCTCTTTGCTCGGTGCCCGAAAGACTGAAAATGGCCCCCTGTCACCTAATTGGTACATTTAACTGAGCAGGATCCCCCCCCCCCTAGTCCCCTGGCTCCTGAAAACTCTCTGCTTGGCCCTGGAAAACATTTATAGCAACCGTGTATCCCAGGAAGTTCCCATACCATGGCGACCCGCGATTCTGCGTCTTATCGTCGCCGAGACCTGCCGTGCCCGGCAGCAGATCCAACGGAGCATAAAATATCCTATATTAGGATTCGACAGAGACACCGTGGCGAGACGCGGTGCCGAATTGGCTCCCGGGGACACGGGCTGCGAGCTCGCCAAGGAGAAGAGCCTCTGTCAGAGCCACCCCAGGATGACAAATGTCAGAGAGGGGCCGGCGCTGACTGATTAATGCACTCTCAGAGGCAGCTGTTAAATGATAGAGTGGCGATGCCAGCCACAGAGGAATGTCACACACGAACAGACTCCGTAAATTGCCTGGATAATCCACACCGGCATGCAGGTAGCAGAGCCAGCTGTCGAGGATGGGACGAGTGAATAGGGGGGCAGAGCGGGGTGTCACGGAGTACCTTTTAGCATAGTTTGCCACTGCAGGGGGGCGACTATGCTGGAAGGAACCAGGACATTCTCTTCTCGTGGTTCCTGAGGTTTTTCTTAGTTGGCTCAGGACTACAATCATCCAGGGAACAGTTGAAGGATGGATGGAAGATTATCCTTGGTCTCTTCATATGTTTTATTATGGACTTTTGATTTTAACTCATTATTTACAAGTATAACCTTTCATAATAAAGGCTGTGTTTATCACCGGGACTGAAAGGTGATGTCATTATGATGTCAGTATGAGGTATATATTCCCTCTCAGATGACATCATAACCCTAACTCGAACTCTGCTGCTTCTCAATCCACAGCTGCAAATCAGGCTACCTGAAAAAATAAAGTGAATTTCGGTGCATTTTCATATTAGGGCTGGCAGTCCTACATCCACGATATATAAACTACTTATTACTGACACGAAGATGCATTTTCTGTTCATATGATCCAATTTATGGCCAGTGAGCCCATTCCTGCAGTCCAGAACAAGACATTAAGTGAAGATAGCCATGGCAATGAGAATACATTAAATGCATTTCATACAGTCGGCAGTGTCATATCTGCAAGCCAAAGAAAAATTTTGAATTATTATTCGCGTTTACATAGCATAATGTGTTTTTGAGATATTGCTGGAGTGTTTTTCATAAAGACGAGGGGAGAATCGATAAGAATGAGAACCAATGAGAAGAGAAATGGAGTAAACAGAAGCTTATTATAAAATATCACATATTTGAGGAATGAAATGTGTTGATACTATATCCCTACTGTATCTAATATGGGGTATCATGTATTTCATAGGGGTAATACGATGGCGATTCTGCATCGCAGATCGTGCAAACTAAACACTTGTGTCAAACGTGTAATTATGACTTCCGTGGCATAAATTTAGGCTGAAGGTTCCTTGGGGTACAAAGCTGTGTGCCAGACTGTACTCACACGGCCCATAATGCATTGCTAAAATGCCTATGACTGTGAACTGCTCGGGACATGACTTTTGCGGGTGGGTTACATTTCAGCCGACCGCCAGCGGGTAGGGGGACGACATGGAGCAGATGAGGAGAAAATCCAGGTCTGGAGATAAGAGCGCAGTCTTCCGTTATTTCGGCAGGATTGATTTCGGCCATCTTTCATCAGAAGTCTGTCCCCGACTGTTCATTCTAATCAGTCGCTGATAACTTCTGACTCCGAAAGCAGAAATCTTCAGCGGTCGGCTAAAACTGATCTCTTTGCTCTGGTGACTTTCCCGTTTCGCGTGAGCAGCCCCTGTGGCACGAAGCATTACCAAGAATCCCATCTTCACAATCTCAATCAGCGTCATCATTACAGTTATCATTATTACTACTAGTAGTAATATTATACATTATAATTCGCAATAGTCACATTGCGATATTGTGAAACAATATCTTACTTACACTGTTAAATATCAACACAAAGCAATCTCTTTGGATGACGATGATGTTGATTGATTATTATTATACATTTAAATTAGCAATCTAGGTATTATGAACCAATATATTTTTTCTGCCATTGACTACCAAGATAAAAAAAATCTGTTTGGATAAACCCAAAATACAGTAGAACTGTCAGAAGACTAAATCACTTCCTTTAGGCTTATTTGAAATATTGACATCGTTTTATTTGTGTGTTATATTGTATTCACCTCACTCACTGGAGGTCACATGGTTGCAGGTGCGGTCTACAAAAGTGTGGGCAGGATTGGAGAGGACAGGGTGAGCCACTTGGCTGATGGTCATGTGACGGCTCACAACTGAGAGCTAGAAGAGAAAGATTAAGACCTGCTGGAGACAAACGAGAGAAACTTATAAGTGCCAGAGAGAGAACAATAATATTGACAGAATGCTGTACCAGAAAAGGGACACAGCAAAATCCCCCCCACTCCGCCCAAGCTCCCCTGTCCCCAGGGGCTGGTGGTTGGAGGTTGTTAGGCGTATTTTTTGGATCCAAGTTTATTGAAGCCAGGAACAATCAAGTGCAGCCTTACCGCAGACAATCGGCCCAAGAAAACGTTGAGCCGCATAATAGAGTGAATTCAAGGGTAAAGAGCAGAGATGCCAAGAGGACAGAGTCTCGGCTGCCCCCCGGGGGGGAATACGGCTTTCCTGCTCCTACCTTGTTTTCAAACTTGCCATCATGCGCTCCGTTCGCTCGGATAAGGATCCTCAGCCAAGCCACCTTCCTGGGTCCAAGGGCGGATTTTCCAGCATGTCGGTGAGAAGTTCTGACCCACATGATGGGGGTATGGATGGACAGGAGGACATTTAGTCTTGAGCCCAATACGAAGCTCCACCCCCCAGACAAGTATGAATGAATGTTATATTTATATAGCATTTTACAGAACCAACAGGCATTCAACCAGCTCCCACTGTACAGCCCCCACCTGGATGATGCGATGGCAGGTACTCTGCACCAGTGCTAAGGTGGTGATAGGGCAGGAGAGAATTCACCAGTTAGGTATAGGAGATGATTAGGAGGCCAGATTTGATAGGGCCACAGTGGGCGATTTTAGCCAGGACATCGGGGTACCACTCCTACTCTTTCTATAGATGCCCAGGCATCTTTTATGACCTCAGAGAGGCAGGAGCTCAGTATTATGTCTCATACAAATGACGGCACCATTTTTACAGCACAGTGTCCCTCTCACTGCACTGGGAGATTGGGATCGACACAGACCACAGGATGGGCTAACCTGTCAGCCTCACCAACATCTCTACCAGCAGCAACCCAGCTACCATGGGTGGTCTCCAACCCAAGCACTGGCCAGACCCAAACCTGCGTAGCTTCAGATGGATTTCCTGGTCAGAACTGCAGGTGGTATGACTGCTGACAAACATCTAAGAGGGAAGGATATCCACAGACATGAGCAGTAATGCCAGCAGTACAGCAGAAATTACATTTTCCTCTGTAATTAAAAACTCGTTTCATCCATCGAAGAGCAAAAAGAAACAGAAATGGCCATCAAGGAGGCATTGAACTTTCTGTTCGAACTAATTGATTTGTTCTGTTTCAATTCAATTACAAGGAATCGGTTATTAGATTCCAGTTTATAGTTTATCTGGGGGATACAGGCACAAAGGCAGGAAACGGGCCTCTTTTATTTCACAGCAAGAACAGTCCTCCGGCTTCAAACCGGACCGTTTATGCCTGGTAATTTTATTTTTCTGAGATGTCCCCGTGATAAAAACCCCCCCTAGTTTGCTATAAAGCACGGAAGATTCCGCCAGCTACCTAAACGCTAACTAAATTTCTCGCCTGTCATGTGAGGTAGAGTCGCTAATCATTGTTTATGCAGTTATTAATTGAAATGTCTTTTAATTACATTTCACAAATGGGATAACAGAGAAGGGATGGATAATGTTCTGGGTGTGAGGCCCTGGTGGAGACAGCCCCCCCGGCGGTGTAATATTATGCCCCCAGTATATTTACGCATGCTGCCTTTGTCCTTTAATTAATGCTCTGGAAACACACGTCCGAATTCAGGCAAGGGCTGTTTGTTGTCATGGCGATTTAAATAAATGAGAAAATAAAACGAGGACTGGGGCGGCGGGGGGGGGCTGCATGGTGACCACCCGCCAAGGCGTGACACCTCTAATGGCACCTCATGCTGAGCTGCCCCCCAGCGTGCGGTGGGTGCTCCGATTGCCACACATCTGCACCCCCCCCCCCCCCCCCGAGGCGTCACTATATCCTATCACTTAACGGCGTGCGGCGGGTCGTGGGGGTACCGATTTAAAGGTCAGACACAGGTCAGGTTTGCCGATACGCCGTGGCATTGGCACCATTCCCGAGCCGTAATGTGGTGACAAAATAATACGCCGTCCAGGGAGGGGGGCAGAACCTTTTACCGTGGTCTCAACTGATCGGCAGCTCCTACTCTTGGTCTCTTCATCGGAGGGGAGGTGTCAACACCCCCGCCCCACCGACACCACCCACCCTAGGATCCCAGCACTATGATCTGCATATATCTCACATGTGCCAAGGGGGGCTCAGGGACCCCCGCATTTGGTCACCTTTTACCCATAGTTGCTACTGTAGAATCCCCCCCCATGAGCGACTGCAGTGTGCTCTGGCTCAGCGATGAAATACGATCGATTCCAATAGCCTCGTTCTGTGCCCAAACAAGCTGCCCCTGATCCCAGTGCCGGATCCTCCGTCTATCTGGTGGTCGCGGTTTCCCAGCCAGGTCTCTGCACGGGGACTCCCCCCCCCACCCCCCACCCCACTGTCGTTTGTTTACATCCTCCTAGCCCGGTATCCCTTAGGCAGGGGCCGTGCACACAGGGAGGATCGGGTTCCGGCCACACGGACCGTCAGTCCAGCAGAATGAGCGTGTGCGTGTGTGTATGTAAGGCGGGGTGACGGGGGACGGGGACCAGGGGGAAGGACATTGATGACAGAGCTTCAGGTTTATTTGTAATTTATCAGGGGAGAAAACATGCTGACACCGTAACAGGTATGGAGTTACATTTTTAATGGCAAGCAGTATATGTGGGTATAAACACATAGGTGGTAAGAGGGACGTCTGGGAAATTTTAAAAAATCTCCTTCCCTTCCTTGTTTTTCCAGACGTGGTTTTAATTCACACTCTGTGATCGCCCTGGGAACTAAACTTAATTGTGACCGGTGAGTCTGCAGCCCGGTCTATCTATCATGCGTAATGCATAAACCCTTTAAGGTCCGGTGCATGTGCCTGCACCGCTGTTCCGTCTTCCGCCACTTGGGGGCACTGTAGCATCAGGGTGACCCCCTCGACGGTAGCCACCGAAGAGAGACGCGTCGATCCGAGACGAATGGGAACCAGCCGTGAGAAGTACATTCTAGAAACGCTGCCTGCTTTGTGAGGAATCTGTGGAAAGCAATAAAGGCTTGAGCCGGGTAACAGCTTAGCTATCTCTAAATTCTTATAGGCCCCATCAATGGCAGCTTTGCTTCACATCCTATAGTCAGCATGAGTCAGACACGTGCACATTCTCCTCAGTGGCACAGAACCGCAGCGTAGACACAGAAGTAGACTGACATTGGTTACAAACCTGCCTGATAGCAAACTACAGGGAAACCCACGCATTGTGTCTTGTATGAGGAGCAAGTCTTTATCCCGCAAAACTCCTTTATTTATTTTGTTTTCACGATGGCGAACCCCAGACTAGTCCAGGCGCCATACTCTGGCGTAGAGGATGTTTTCTGTGTGACCAGATTTAGAACCCTGCTTCCTGCCCTGTTTGTTGCCATTTCTTACGTGACACTCCGAGAGGAGGCCGCCAACATAGCTGGTGGGGTTCGGTTATACATCACAAAGCGATTAAAACATCCTGACGAAGTTTTTCTTGGCCCTATTGAAGAGTAACAGCATCCTAAATGGGGTGATCCCTGCAGTGTGCCCAGTGCATCCTGGGAAGCATCTGCCCCCCCCCCCCCCCCCGCCCTGGGCAGCTGCTTGTGTTGCACGTGGGTTAACAGGCTCTGTTCCCAGGATAGACTTCTGGCTCTCCGCGGATGGATGGATGGATGCAAAACAATGCAGTTAGTTTTACAGGAGAGAAAAAAATCATTCCATTTGACTCTGTGGTCTTGTGGATAAGTCAGCTGTTTTCAAGCACTCTTCCCGTAAGATCAATTTCCATCATGAGGACTGAGATTTTAAAGGCCAGACTCATACCACGTGGAAATCAGGCAAAGCGATCAATTTAATGTGCTATCTTTAGGCACACAATCTAATTTTTGCACAACTAGCAATCGGTTGATCACATGACTGCATCTGGGCAAAATGTAGTTTTTCACAAGTCACATGATCCGCTAAAATAATCAATATGGCAACTAAAGAAACGGTAATGGGATGTCAGTAATTATGTGCACAGTATCCCTTTGATTATGCTTCAGCTGTGTATTGAATCCTAGAGCAAATCACATTTCAACACATGGTAGCAGCTCTCCTGTGAGTTTGGCATCTAATTTGCTGTGATAACCACCCCTTACATTTACAAATAAACCTTTTTTAATCAGGGATGACTTGGCGGTTATTAAAAACCACCTCCTTTGCAGGGGCAATGTTTATAATTAGCCTGAGGTTTATCTATGAACGTGTGCGTTGTGCGCGTGTGTGTTTGTGTGTGTGTGTGTGTGTGTGTGTGTGTGTGTGTGTGTGTGTGTGTGTGTGTGTATCTGTGCGCGACTGCTGTATTAAAGTAAATGTGGCCTTCACGGGCCTCGAAGAAGGTGACAAATAGTTCCTCCAAGCCATCTAAGTCATCCTCCTTGTGTTGAAAGCAAGGCCCTATTTTATCCCTGAAAATGTCCTTGTGACAAATTGGAAAGGTTAAAGATGGATAGGACCTGTAAATCCCAGGTGTACTGTGGTATTGATCAACGCAGCGGTCCGGCCCTGTGCCTTATGAGCCAGCGATGGTGACCCGCACACGGATCATCTAACTGTAGAGGGCCTAGCACTGGTGCTAGGGCTAATGCTGCTGATCTCTGACGAATCACCCGTCTTCCCAGTGCCGCGGAGTCTCGGGGACTGGCCACGGATTCTTGCACGGAGTCTTCTCTAAACAGCTGTTAGCGCTGCAGACGTTAGCACCACATAGATAAGAAACCTAAGTGGTAAGAAGGTAGAAACTGCATCACTGATGTTAGCGACATTAGCGATTTTATCTGTGCACACGTGCATTTGTTTATCAAGGTAATGACCAGTGTTTATAGGAATCGATACCGCAGAATAATCAGTCCAATTAAGGCCTCATCTGAGCTGCTGCTCTCCAGTACTGGGAAATATGACACAAATTGCCCCCCTCCTCTCCAATCTCTCATAGTAAGTGTGACTTTAAACTCTGGAATCAGAGAGACTAACCTCTGGGGCATCTGTACGACTGATTTCAGCTTTCTGACAGTGTCTGTTGTGTGTGAAAAACAGCACTTTGACTGGGGGGGGGGGGGGTCATTCCGTTTCAGTCTGTGGCCTCCCGGGTAAGCCAGTGATTTCCATCGAGTCTGCCGGGGCGTATCGCATGTAAGGATTTTAGCCGTCAGACAAAAAAACACGTCTGGATCCTAACGATCACTGGGAATGAGAGACAGACCAGCACCCGGTAGCCTTTACGGGTAGCTGTTTGAAGCGGAAATCGCCGGAATCTCAGGTCGTTATGAGAGAGAATGAGGAAGGAGGAGGTATGAGCTTGTAAGGTCATTTTTTAGACATGCAGTGACTTCGCCTTCTCACCCGCCTTCGGTAGAGGCCGAGCCACTCTGCGGTTACACCGGAGTTAATGAGGCCAGTGAAGATCACACAGGCTTTTCACTGGTCTGCTCTTTTGTGTGTGTTTGTTCAGTCGGGCTGTAATGGGTTTTACTGGGGGGGGGGCTGCCTGTCTCAGCTCTGACAGACCCACTGGTTGGCTTTGGACCACAGAAGTATCACGAATAGCCACGTTTACTGTCACACATAAGCTACTTCAGCACGTTCTTTGCGCCTGGGGTTCTGTGATGTTTGGTACTGGCCTGATTCATACTCATTCACAGAATGAAGAAAAGGAGATGATGGAGACACACAGTCACACGTCCAAGCTCTCTCTCTCTCTCTCTCTCTCTCTCTCTCTCACACACACACACACACACAAGTTTGAAATTACATGCTTGTGAGGATTCTCAATTCATTTCTATGGAAACAACCAAAATCGGAATCACAACACCCTCAACCCCTACCAAGCCCTAACCTTAACTATAATTAACCAAACAAAACGCAAGACTTTTGGCATTTTTTGGTATTCTGATTGCAGTCACAGATGTTTATAAAATTGAGTTTCCCCTTGTAGGGATTGGAAAAGAGGTTCCAGCAATGTCAAGATATCAGGTTTCTGTCACATTACAGGAACATTTGGTCCCCACAATGTAATATATATGTGCTGACAAAGGTGACACTCATGCACACTGAGCCGTCCCTGCCCAAATTCAAACACATTAAAAACTACTAAACTGCACCCTCCTCTTTCCCCCTCCGCCCCCCCATGACCAATGTGATTGACACCCACGGTCTCCAAGCTGTCGTCCTTCGAAGTCCCACCTAGTTATTTTCCAGCACCAATCTGACTACTTAGTTTTTCAAATGATAGTGACACATCATTAGCGTTGTCGGCAGGTTCGGCCGAGCTGCGATGGGCCGATAAACCTCTGCCCTTTGGGAACTCGCGCTCTCTGCTAACTGAAGCACGGAGCGGCTCGGAAAACAGCTTTGGCTTCCCCCTCGATTCATCCTGAGATGAGCACTCGAGAAGACTTACACAATCTCATGCCAAACACTAGTGCTAGTTTACTTGAAAATATTCGGGAAAAGTACCACTGATTGCTAATACAGCTGTGTGCCCTTGTGATGAATGTTCGTAATAAACAGTATTTTTATTTTTGTAAAAGATACCACTGGAGTTTTCACCTCACCAGATCTAACTGTGCAACATAGCCTTCCAGTGAAGGCTTGTACATCGGTGTCTTTAGTGGAACCAAACGTCCACAGAGAGCACTGACATCACTTTGACACAAAGCGGATCGGCTAGTCAACCACAAGGAGCCTAGAAGTCACACGCAAGAAAATTTCAAGTATGCCAACTCTGCGAGTACAACAAACATGCCCAGTTCACCAAGTCACTTCAGCGTGCATCACAGGTGTTACCTGGACTGAAGAGGCCTTTTTCATTGAAATTTCCTTTGTACGACAGCGGTAGAGGACTGAGGACTCAGCAGCAGTTCAGCGTCTTTGAGTCGCTTGGGGATTTGCTCAAGCGCCGACTTCATGCAGCTTCCACGTTTCTGATCCAAACCCTCACCTAGCTTCAATGCCATGCCCTGCTTCTTTAACCCTTCTCAGTGATGCTGTGCTATCTCTACATCTACACGCGACTTATAGAAACAGAATAGATCTCTTCATGATTTTTTTAAAACTCCAGGCACAAAAGAAGCCGTAAACCTGCAGTGTCTGAACAGTAAATCTGTGGGCTTATGCGAGCTCTTATACGAAAACCCTTTTTATCGTCTGAATAGCCCAGGCAAAGAGCGAAGGAAATATTGGAGGACAGGGGTGTCTTTAAGGTTCAATTTTATTTATTAGGGGGGGGGGGCTTTCTCAACCCAAAAGCATATAGTGTGCTGGTCAAAAATGTGGTAGAAGTTGCAGGAGGTCCTGTCTTGTGTCACCCTTCGGAGATCTTCAGCACCCTTTAGAAGCGTTAATCCAGCCACCAGAGGATTTCTTAACTCTTGGATCGAAACATCAGCCGAGCTGCTCTGAGAATAATGACCCAGCTGGTGGGCAGAAGGTAGGTTCTCAGCGGTTTAGATACGTGGGCTTAACTCCACAGGGAGACCACCTGCATCTAATGAGAGAGAGTCACATGAAATGCATATAAGAAAAGATTTTAAGAGATTAAAATGAAGGAAAGCATAATATGAAATTGAAGGATTGGCAGAAGATTGGAATCTCATTTGGGGCATATCCTAGACTTATGCCTTGCGTTGCTTAAGATAGCTATAGGCCATGAAGTAACCATGACTGGGATAAGTGGATGGATGGATAGATAGATGGATGGATCGATTGGTGGATATATAGTTGGATATATGGATGAATGGAAAATTGGGTGGATGGATGGATATTAAGGTGGATGGATGGATATTTGGGTGGATGGATGATATTTGGGTGGATGGATGATATTTGGGTGGATGGATGGATATTTAGGTGGATGGATGATATTTGGGTGGATGGATGATATTTGGGTGGATGGATGATATTTGGGTGGATGGATGATATTTGGGTGGATGGATGGATATTTGGGTGGATGGATGGATGGATGGCCATTGGTGTTGAGATACTGTATGTAGGGTCTAAGTATGTGGGCGCACTGTCAGTTTTACTTCTGCTCTCTCATCTGCAGGCAGGGGGGGTCCCTTCATTTTGGCTCCTGCCTCATACATCCCAGGTGAGGCTCAGGGAGGCTCCATAACAAAAGAAAGAAAGATGAGAGCTTTTCAAACAGCTGATATAGGAAAAAGTCGAGGGCTGCCTTTCATTTCCCTGTGAAAAGGCGCCAGTGGACGGTGGACACTCGAGGTGGATCAACACGAGTCGCTCATCCGCCGCCGCTTTGAACCGTGGCGACCGGCCCCAGCATCCCGCTCGCAGCATCCCGCTCGCAGGACGGCAGGAAGCTGTTTCAATTAAGAGACAGACGTGCTTGAAACGTGAGCCGTGCTCCATCTGCATCAAAGAGACGCTTCTGACAGGCTGCTGGAAATCCTGAATGAAGAAAGATCCAAGCTCTGGTTTTTAAATAATATATTAGTGCAGAAAACATTATGGTTTCAATAGCTAATCATGGAGTTTGTTTAATTTAATTAGCCAACAAGTATTTACGCAACGTAAATGCATTTGTTAAAGATAATAAGGAAATTATGTAAGTTACGTATCCCGTCCAACATGGGGTCTCATTTACTCATGTAGGATAAGTTTAAAGGAGTTGTATGGAGCTAAGTACATGATGAAATGCTGAAAGTTCCTCTGAGACACAGGGGGGTGGAGTGAAATGACTTTGTCGGGGGGGGCGGGGGTCGCAAATGTTAAGCGTACTGTATGGTAGGCCGGCTCTGAGGCTTGGGAAGGGGATGTGGGCGAATTGAGGATGCCTGGAAGAGCAGAGAGCACAGCAACCACGCAGCAGCCGCATGTGTCAGGAGGCCTGCAGTCCCTTTCCAAGGCTTCAACATGCACCTCCATGCTGCACTTGCTTCCCCAATCCATCAACACAAGACCAGCAGCATACGATGCGCTTCGCCGCACGTCATTTCCGAGCCGCTATTCACGCGGGATGCAAACTCTGACCGCGAAGTCGCAAAATGGTTAACGCGAAGGGCCGCTCGATTAAACGAGGCCTGCCCTCGAAACGAAGTCCTTCATTCGCGGCACGTAGTAATAAACACGGTGACCGAAAAAACATCGAATGTTGTGCTATGACATCCATGAGCCAGTGATTGCAGGGTAGAGAATGAAGGAGCGAGAAGATGATGTTAGCTAGCTAGCTATCTAGCTATCGACGTTAAATTGCTAAAAATCTGCCAATATGAAGTAACCCATACAGGTGACCCTCATGAATACAAATGTTAATTAGTGCAAACATAAATACTAGTTAAAAAGATGACTTCATGCAACATCTTTTCATTGGTCAATTAGATGTCAAAAGCTATCAGTAGAGACAGGAGATTGTGACACGTATCGTATAAAGTCACAATTGTCGAAAAGTAAACATGCACAGCTTTCAGTGAATGGTAAGTATATATCTATGAATTTTGATTTTTCCTTCGTAGGCATCTGCAGCAGGCCGCAGCATCATGCTTCTGGTAAAGCTGATTTATCCAGGCTCACGGGACTAATGGTACCGTGAGTCTGGCCAGCGCACAAGATGTTCTCACAACTGCGCTGTGTGACACTGCTCTATACGACATCCTGCTCCGCTTACTACATCTCCCTCTGCCTGCTCCAAAGAAGCCGTGTTCTTCTAGAAAGAAAAAAAAGCAGGGCTTCTGAGGCCCAAAGGGCCACAATTTGTAGTAATTTGCGGAATGTACCACTCCTGTGACAGAATGGTCTGCGAGTCACCCATGTGTGACTTTCCTCCCTCCATAGATCCATTTTCAGAGCCCACCTGAAGTAATCTTTTTGATGGTGGAAGGTGTACGACTGTTGTCCCCTCTTCTTGATGCAGTGCATGCTGGGCATTTGGAAATAACTGCGGGCTGCTGGAAAGCAGATGTTTCATCTCTGTTACAATACAGACAGAAAATAAATTACAAGGTTGTTGGGAACCTGATCAATAAGAACTGTTTTGAATAATTGAGCATGTAGTGTAAATGTTTTCTTTGTTTTCTTGGTTTGTGTTTTGTTTTGCTTACTTGTCTGTACAGGATTATGTTTTGAGATATTTAGCTGTTACAGTATTAAAACGCACAGAGTCTTTGTTTCCTCCACTGAAATGCATCATTTCAGAAAACAAACCTGGAAGCTGCTTTATGCGCTTGCTTGAAGTATTTAAACGAAAGTAATTCCTCTTTGAAAGAATGCGCCCGAACACTCGAGGAAAATGAATAACTCTTCTCCTTTTTAATTGCGCTCGTATCATTGCCTGCCTACGTATGTGATTATGACCATCGACGAGGGATTGTGATGGAAGACGTCGCATTTCTCAAAAACACGCTAGTCGCCGACCAAAACAAGGAGTAGCAAAAACAGGCTCCCACCAACTAAACTTCAATAATCACTGTCATCATATCGCGTGTCTTTTCCAGTTTTTATATCCCAAAGTACCTCTCACTCTAAACAGAACGAACAATCGCCCAGGGCGGGGGGACATTTTAATAGGCCGTCGCAGGAATTCTTATTGACCCAACGGACTATTGTCTTGAGAACTTCGGCTGACTGAGCCTACGAATCCGACGAATCAATGCGACACGTGCATCTGAAAGCGGGGAGAGCGACGTGATGCAGACGCTCACCGGAATGAAATGCCTTACATGTTTAGGGGCTGCAGACACGGCGAATTATCTTCGAAGCACTTCTTATAAATGGAGACTCCTTCTGGCATGAATAGATGAGGAGGAAACGGCGTGGAAACGCAAGGCCGCCGGCGGGCTAGCTGGGGCCCTGACACTGGCTTCAGCAGCAGTAATGTCAATATTCTTCAGCCGTATTGGTCATGTTCAACTCATCTACTGATGAGCCATGCGGTTGGGCAGCTTCAGCCCCAATCTCATGTCCGTTGGGGTCGAGATCATGCCAGTTCAGCACTAAAGTCCTCAAGCCAGTGTTTCTTAACCCGGTCGTCAGGGACCCTGAAGATGTTCACATCTCTGCTCTCTACCAGCTCCCAGGACACCGGAACCAAACAATCAAGCAATAAAGACGGAATACCTACATTGCTTGGTTCAGCTGTGGTGGAGTTCCTGACAACCAGGGTCCAGTAATGTCATATGAACTTACGCATGTGTGGAAAGAGAGCAATTCTGGTCAGGAATGTAATATTTTACACATGGGGCTTTATAAGTTTGCCATTTTTAAAATCTTCAGTAATGCCCTTAAAATAGAGAACGAGCCTGCTTCTGGGACCTGAACTAACAACCCTCAGGCTAAAAATGTATCTCGTTAGCACCACTCATATAATACGTCTTTCCATTTGTGACATACAGCCACAATTTGTTGAGGCTTATATAGTCTCAAGAGAACAAGCTTGCTTCTGAGACTTGAACCAACAACCTTCAGGCAAAATGTGCACCTTGTTAGTGCCACTCGTGTAATACAGCTTTCCATTTGTAGCATACTGCAACAATTTATTGAAGATTTTGTGATATCAAGGGAACAAGCCTGCTTCGGGGACTTAAACCAACAACCTTCAAGCAAAAAGTGCGTCTTGTTAGCAATGCTCATGTACAGGCACTGTTGCACTGTTGTCTCACAACAGAACCGCACTGAACTGAACCGAGACTTGTCCACATCACATACCTGAAGCATGA
The DNA here is from genome assembly GCA_026776945.1 of Isichthys henryi. NCBI lineage: Eukaryota > Metazoa > Chordata > Actinopteri > Osteoglossiformes > Mormyridae > Isichthys > Isichthys henryi. The sequence continues at coordinate 7,747,214 of JAODJX010000053.1, read as the reverse complement.
CACACGCAGAATATGCACTGTGTGTTCTGGGTCCTAGCCATCATACAATCACCCATGTCGACTGTACGACAATGCCGCTATCACCTATATCACGTTAACACTGTTGTGCTATATGTAATCCATTATACCATTCAATATTGCAGATCATGATCATTATCTTGTAGTAATACTACAACTCTCAATTGCTGCCTTTCTCAGATGCGATAATTAATCTCATCTGAAAAATTCCTCTGATACTTTATACTGTGTATTTGTATATAGCTCGTATATGCAATTTATTTTTTCCTTGAAATTTCCTTTAGCTTGTACAGTTTTTACTGAGGCTCCTCACAGTACATATACAGTGACAAAGAAATATCGCATCTTCTGGGATTCGAACCAACAACCTCCAGGCTAAAAGTTCATCAATAAAACACAGTTGTTTGTTTGCACTACTCACGGCTCACACACATCTGTGTGACGTGCCACTGATGCCAGTGGCAGGTTCTGTGCTCTGTTATGTATGCTTAAGGAAATATCTGATTAGCATCTACAACAATAGTGGATTAATTTTGGTGTAATGGCATCAAAAAGCAACCTGTAATTCGGTTCTTTCTGTGCTTTGGACCATCGCTCCAACCACTTTCGCAGCCTGGCTCTCACCCTGGGATCTCCTTTCCCGCGTTACTAGAATAGGATATTGCTTTTCTAATCTTGCCCACAAGGGACGCCATTCATGTATTATTTTCCAATAGCTATTTCTCCAGTGAATTGGCGTCAGTGCTGCACTCCCCAGTTTTTAATGTCGTATCTCGGTTTTTACGACAGGGGGAGCAAACGAGGGGCAGCAGGCAATACAAACTATGCCTGACACCACTTCATTTAAATCGAATTAAAGTTTGAGGCAATGGGGGCATTTAGATGCCTGCGCCCCCTCCACCCCTGAAAAAAAAAGGGAGGGGGGCTGGCACACTTGTGGGACAGCTGCCGTGGTGGACACAATAGGCTGGGGACTAAGTGAGACAGATTAGCTTTGCAGTGAGGAGCATTCTATGCACAGGGTCTACAATGGAATTGTAAATCACGGTGGATCCTTTCACTAGTGCCCCCCCCTCCTCCCCCACACACCCCAGATGGGGCAGCATTTCCCTCCTGTGGCGTGACCCAACCCAACTGCCCTCCCGCCTCCACCCCCCCCCCAAGCCAGATGTCTGACAGCTTGTCTGGGTGGCTGAGAGTAGTCCCGAGTCTCGTTCAGATCTGTTTAGGAGGTTAGGAGTTTCTGACACGCTTAGCTGGGGTGAAGGGGAGAGGAGGATCTCAGTATTTTTTCCACCCAGCTATAAACGACAGGAGAGTAATGGATGTCAGATTTTCGTGGCCCTCCTATGCACGTGGGGGCGCTGTAGAGCCCGAAGAGGGGGAAGCACAGAGAAGGTTCATTTTGTCCATGTTACCATTTTTTTTTTTACCTGTTCAGGAACGTATTGGCTTTTTAAGTGGACAGAAAGTCTGTCTGTTACATAAGTAACACTTAATTAATATATCCATCCATCCATCCATTTTCCAAACCGCTTATCCTACTGGGTCGTGGGGGGTCCGGAGCCTATCCCGGAAGTAATGGGCACGAGGCAGGGAACAACCCAGGATGGGGGGCCAGTCCATCGCAGGGCACACTCACACACCATTCACTCAC
>JAODJX010000053.1:7722195-7742716 GCA_026776945.1 Isichthys henryi | reverse complement strand
TAATGAGGAACAGGGAAGAGGCCCTTCATTAATGAGGAACAGGGAAGAGGCCCTTCATTAATGAGGAACAGGGAAGAAACCCTTCATTAATGAGGAACAGGGAAGAGGCCCTTCATTAATGAGGAACAGGGAAGAGGCCCTTCATTAATGAGGAACAGGGAAGAGTCTGGCTGCAGGTTGCTAAAAAGATGCATTTCACACAGGTGCATAACCTATAAAATGAGAAATGAGTGAAACTGAATATTTTGCTGCGGTCTCTTTAATATACAGCTCTAGAAAAATGTATTTTGCATGACATTTAAAAAATAAATAAATAAATAAAAAAAACAGAGTCAGACAGTCCCTGAAAGGAATCGGGGTTAAGGGCCGTGTTGAAGGCTTCGATGGCGAAATCACTCTGTCAGTGCTGGAATTTGAACTAGCGACCTTTGGGTCACAAGTGCAGCATGGTAACCTGCTGAAGCACACAGCGCCTTCCATAAGTAGCACCTCTGTGCACCCAGTATGTCATTCAGGTAGGTTATGGTCAAAAGCTCAGGGCCCCTCTGCTCTGCTCCTGAATCAGGCTGCGTCGCTCCTGCCCTGATTCTGTTTTCCGGTTTACCCAAAAAGACCGGGGCCTTGTGCTACAAACTCATCCTTTCTGATGTGATTTTACACAGAAATGGAATATATTCCTGGTCTGTAGTCCTGTCCATTATTCCGCAAACAGCAGGGTGAGCCAGATGGTTAGCGTATGATATGTCTTTGACGAGAACTTTCAAGACGTGTGCTTTGTTTGAGCCTGGTACGTATCTGGGGGAAAAGGGATATTCGGAATCCTCAGTTTAGCCTCACCATGTTTTAAAGTCCTTTTAACCTCATGTGTAGCTCTCAAAAGCGAAAAGTGAGCAGCAGCATATTTAACTATGAATTGCACTGAACAGAAGACTTCAGAACGTCAAAAGACCCTTAAGGTCAGATCTGTTTCCTTGCTATGGATGCCAGCCTTAACGCTTGCCAGAAATGTATTCCATGAAGACATGTAGTCTGACTCCTTTCCTTTTAAGGGAATAAAATACAATGAAATATAGATAAAGCTTAGTTAAAGCTGAAATGATCGAATTTGTCAGGCAGACACACAGGAAATGCAGCTGTCTAATAAGAAAGACCGTGATTTGACTTGATGTGTTTTTAGATAAGCTGCTCTCCACTCTCTTGGTGGTACAGAGCCCAGCACGATTCGACAGAGAGCTGACAGCTTCCCGCTGTCAGAAGACACCCTTATTGTGCCCAGTGACGCCCGCAATGCCAGAGCAAGAGCGAACCCGCTGTTACTCTCTTGTTGGTGACTCATCGGCCGCTGACCAGCGCCATGACGGACTCTATCCCAGAGATCCAGGGAGAAACCTGTGCCGTCAGACGGCCCAGCAGACTGCAACAGGACGGTTTCCGGAAGGACCTCTATGCTGCCAAGAATGCCATGTTTTAACGAATTAGGACTTTAGGGGGAAAAAAAGCAACTCATTTCAAAAAATCAAGCCGAACCTTAAGCGTTATTTAACAAAGTAGCACATAAATGTAAAAGACGGAGGTAATATTAATTTGGCAGCGGTTCTCGTCACGGTCATTCCTCGGCGTGTTTCGAGTCTGCGGACACAGGAGCTTAACAAGCCGGACATGCACGGGTCCCAAAAATCAGGAGGACTTCGGCTGACATGGGGGAGACATGCGTTTATTTCTGTATCCACATCTACTTGCCTTTTCAATTCTTCTGGCTCGACATTCCTGTCTCTGGGCATTTGCCTTCCTGCAACATCACGTCTGGCAGGGATGGGTAAACAGTGAAATATTGATCGCCGTTTGGGGGCGGAGGGGGGGGGTTTGCCTGGGGATAAAGATGCAGAGTATGGCGCATGGGGAGCCGCGAGGGGGCAACAGCCTTCTGTCACGCATTTCAGCCACAGATGTTGGCGACAGAAGCAGCACATCGCTACATTTGCAATTAAAGAGCCCCCCACCCACCCTCCAAAAATCCACACTAACCCCCCTCACCCCCACCACACACACACTAGCTCTCTCCCACCACCCCCTCGCTCCCAGCACAATCCCTGTGCCAGTCAGTCAGCTGAGGAGAAAGTTCACATTTTAAATTTTAATAACCTTAGAAGGTGTGAGAGAGGGCCATCAGTTATCTTGTCGAGGGCACATCAGCCAAGACCGCTGCCCCAGAGGCTGCAGGCAGTTGGCACCGTTAGCATTTTGCCGCAGACCAGATGGAGGCTATGCTAATCAGCCGGAGATCAATGGCGATGGAGACCGCCGTGACCCGAACCTCGCTCCCCCGCGGCCAGGGATCCGAAGCCTGCCGTGTGAACCAGACTCCCGGCCATTCATCGCGGCCTGCTAACAATCGCTTGTATTAGGTCACAATAGAGCCTATTTATAGAGCAGTTGGAAGGCCTTTGTGCTCAGTCCGTTTGTTTAAGTGCGACTCGTCACAGCACGTGGGTTTGCTCATTACGGCGGGTTCCCTTCTCCGCCTAGAATGAAGACATGCCCTGAAGCAGCTTGAATTATTAAGTCCTAGCATTTGAGCCTGAATTAGCTTCCTCCTGCTACTATTTTGGCACCTCCATTTTATTGGGTGGCACCTGGTATTTCATGCATTTTTCGCAACATTGTGAAAAGGGCACCCCGTGCCAGACCACCCGCAAATCCCCCCCCCACCCATTCTATTCCGGGTCCCCCCTCCTTGAAATCCTGGCATGTATTGCCATCTTGCAAACAGCGTTGCTCGCTACCTCCCAAGCTTTTACAGAGGACAAAGAGACTCTCCGTTCCGAGCATGGCTAGTACGGCTAAAACACCGAAAGATCGTAAGACACGTTTTCCGATTCAAAGCGATTTTAATCGCCGTCGTTTGCTGTTTTAACATCGATCACGGACATGTCCTCTCCGGATGAATCACGAGCGTTCCCACGGTCCCACAGTCCCTGAAATGACTTTCCGTCAATGTAATTAACTGCTACGATTCGTCCAGCCCTAACATTTGACGTCTGAACTCCACAACTCTGAACACATGGCGCCCACGTCCGTGGAATGGGGAAGCATTCCATTTTCGTGACAGAGTGCCACTTAATGGTAATGAGGACATTTAATGGCCCCCTCTTCAAGCGACACTCTTCAGCTGGCGTATTCATACTCTCCCGCGAGCTAGCTGGAATGTTTGTTTGTTTGCTGTATAATCAAAACAAGAGAAAAAGAACTGCTTTATTTCATTTGTCATGGCTGCCACCCCTGCTGGATTGCACTATAATTTCAGTAGTTTACACATCCCGGTGATGTGTCAGCAGATACTGGCGGCCATGTTGTCATTTACAGCCAGGGGGCGACGGTCAACGTTGCTGCATGGTGTATAATTAAAATAAATGCTGCTTGTCTGGGCCCTGGTTTCTAAACAGGTGGAAGGTGCTTTTCACTGCATCCACAACCATCTTTCTTGATCCTAAAGAGTCCCTCTCCTCTGCTTTTACTGCCCTAGAACACGTCAGTGCTCTCTCTACTTCAGCTGGTAATTACTTTATTGGACTAATTATTTGGATAGTAAGTCACCTAACGTGTTGTTCTCTGTATCTAATTAAAGTGTGTTCTAACATCATCCAGCATTTGGACCTTTAAGGACAGGAACTCTGTTAATTAGGGGGTGTCCTAAATGCTACCAGTTCCGCTGCCCTTAACAAGGGTGAGGTCAGAGGTCACTGATTGGCTGTTAATTACCGAGCCATAGAGGAGATGCGTGTTTGTGTCTGAGCTTCCGGGGGACTTTCTGTCCCGGTGGTTGGTATAGCACCCTGTTAGCCTATCAGAATTCAATGTAAAAGGCGACAGTTTTACTTTCCTGGGAGATTAAATATGCCAGGTCCAAGTGAGCTCTGAATCTGGAGATGGAATTAGATACTCTAATGAAGCCCACGACCAATCTAATCCCCCCAACATCTTCTGTTTGATACGGTTAGCCCGCGCTAATAATTTCCCAGACGGGCGAGTGGAGCTGGCGTCCACCTTTGGTGAGCTGATTGGTAGCCATGCACCTCCATTCCCCTCTCTCCCGCTTCCAGGGAGATTGGATTTGCAGGCAGATAGCGTGCGGGCATGACGGAGCGCCACAGGTGTCCCCATGAGGTTTTCCTGTGCCGCTGTGAGGACCCCCTTCCGTCTGTCATGCCGTTTTCCAGCTGGGCATTACCGACTTCTCTCACCACATTCCACACTCTATTAAATGCATGAAATCTCTTAAAAACAATGCAAAAAAAAAAAAAAAGCCCTATCCTGTATTTGAACTTTTCTTTCACCGAACAAATGGCATTTCCTTAAAAAGAAAAAAACTCTTCATATAATACATTTTTATTAATTCCTATGCGGCTACGTTTCATCAAAAAATCAGTCCGACCAACCTGCAAAGGCCACAAGTAAACGGACATTTTGGACCAGATGTCGGTGAAAATATTAAATTAAATTAATCTCAGGACGAATATTATTACGCTGGATTGTTTGATAAAAGTTTTCTGAGCTTTTGATTCGGCATATACTGGCGTGTTCGTTGCATTTCGAGCCTCGCCCGCTCACGGCAAATTCATCTAACCGCCTGAGAATATCCCTTTAATTACCGCACAGCACGTAATAAACACAATCAAATGTACAACTTGCCAGTCTTCAAAACATCAATTCAGACACAAATCTTGTAATCATGTTGCACTAATAAGAAACTGCCTAACCCAGGAAATGCAAAGACATCCGGAGAGGTCCGTGCCGTGCACCGTCACTTCAAAGGGTTGGAATTAAAAGGAGGGAAAAATGCCTGCTTGTTTTGCAGGTGGCTGAAAAGCAGGATTCTGCACAATAAAATGAGATTCTAAGGACACTGTAGTCAATAGGATATGGTCAAGCTGCCAATTAGACTTGTCTTGGTGTAGAAAACCCATTTTCTTTCAAATGGCGGAGAAATCTAACTTATTTTTGTTGTTATTATTATTTTTTTAAGAAACAAACAGGGCAGCAATTATAGTTAGAGAGCTTTCATTTCCCTGGAGGCAAATATTTGGCTTTTTATTATAACTGGCATGAAAACAATATCCTGCATGCAGGGGGGACTTTTCATGTTTTTAATTTAATCCACGTCTGACTTTCAAATTCAGCTGAATGTGGGGACTGCATGCTGTCATTATCGAGGATGATGCCACACTGGAGTCAAACCGAATCTGCATAGAGTGAAAGCTGCTTGAATATCTAAAGAATAGTTTTATTTAGGCTGCAGGGTTGCGAGGAGGCTGGAGCCCAAATGACGGACCTGCACTTTCTGATAGGAGACCTTTAATTGGGTGCATCCAGGTAATAATTAAGTATCTTATGGTTTCCGTACACACACACACACACACACACACACACACACACACACACACACAGAGGCAGTAGTTTGCTTTGCAAGCTTTTGGACTGTGGGAAGAAGCAGAAATACCCAGGAGAGCAGCATGCAAACTCCACACACAGAGGGGGGGTAGGATCAGAATGCCCCCGGGGGTGATTCTGTGGGTGTGGTGCGAACCACTAAACCTTCACACCCCCACCAATGACTGCCTGAAAAAGCATAGGTACCACTTTAAGCAGTTATCATAATGCATTATAAATACCTTCATTATGCGTTATAATGCATTCATAAACACAGCTATAACAATTTATAAAAAGACATAAACACATTATACCCATGTGTATAGGAAATATAGTTAAATAAATAGGAAATAGTCATTGACAAAGTAAGAAATAATCATTTTGAAGTTAAAATAATAATGATGTTCATTATTTTTATCAGAGTCCTCCATTTGCAGCACTGACAGCCTTGTAGACCTTGGACATTCTAGATGTCAGTTTGTTGAGGTAATCAGATTTCACCCCGTGCTTCCTGAAGCATCTCCCACAGGTTGGACTGGCTTGATGGACACGTCTTACGTACCATTCGCTCAAGCTCGCTCAACAGCTCAGTAGAGTTGAGATCCGATGACTGTGTTGGTCGCTCCATTATACACAGAATACCAGCCAACTGCTTCTTCCCTAAACAGTTCTTGCACAGTTTGGAGCTGTTTTTGGGTCATTGACCTGTTGGATGATTTTGCCTCCAATTAAGTGCCATCCACGGGGTATGGCATGGCGTCACAAAATAGAGTGGTACCCTTCCTTCTTAAAGATCCCTTTCACTCTGTACAAATCCCCCACTTTCCCATCACCCAAGCAGCCCCAGAACATCACACTGCCTCCACCATGCTTGACAGATGTCATCAAACACTCCTCCAGCATCTTTTCATTTGATCTGCGTCTCACAAACGTTCTTTGTGATCCGAACACCTCAAACTTAGACTCGTCTATCCATAGCGCTTTTTTTCCCAATCTTCCTCCGTCCAGAGTCTGTGTTCATTTGCCCATCTCAGTCTCCTCTTTTCATTGCCCACTCTGAGATATGGCTTTTTCTCTCTCTTCAGTGCCTCTTCACAGTTGACGTTGAGACTGGTCTTTTGCGGGTGCTATTTAATGAAGCTGCCAGCTGAAGACCTATGAGGCGTCTGTTTCTCAAACTACACACCGTAATATATTTATTGTCTTGCTCAGTTGTGCACCAGAGCCTCCCTTTTCCTCGCCCCATTGCATTTAGTGCCAGTTTGCGCTGCTTTGTGAAGGGAGTAGTACGCAACATTGTACGAGATCTTCAGTTTCCTGGCCATTCCTTGCGCAGAATATCCTTCGCTTCTCAGAACAAGAATAGACTGATGAGTTCCAGCAGAAAGTCTTTTGTCTCTGACCATTTGCAGCTTGTAATCGAACCCACACTTGCTGATGCTCCAGATAGTCTGAAGAAGGCCAGTTTTATTGCTTGTTTAATCAGCACAACAGTTTCTATCTGTGCTAATATAATTGCAAAACGATTTTCCAATGATCAATTAACCATTTAAAATGATAAACTTGATTTAGAAAATACAACATTCCACTGGAACGCGAGAACTGTTGCTGACAATGGGCCTCTGTACACCTATGTAGATATTCCATTAATCAACAGCCGTTTCAAGCTATCGTAATCATTTATAACATTAAGAATGTCTACACAGTTTTTCTGATTAATCTGATTTTATTTTAATGGACAAAAAAACTTGCTATATAAATCTGTATTTATTTCTTCCGTCCTGTACCATCCTGTCATGTCACGAGGTGAAACTGAAGATGTGGGAGCGGGGATTCAAGGCAAAGAACCGGGGTTTATTAGCGGAAATGGAAGAATTAACAGATCTGAAAATAAACAAAATCGAGGTGGATGAAAACAGGAGAGGCTAAGGCACACAAGACCGGGGACGGCAATGTCAATGACAGAACTGACTAACACAAGCCACGGACGCACTTATACACAGGGCTAATAAGGGATCAAACAGGGGGCAGCTGGGGTTAATCACACGAGGCTTGGAAGGAGAGGTAGGACAAACGATTAGCGGGTGTGGCTTGTTAGGGTCATTCCACAGAGGAAACTGGAGGGTTAGGCAGAGTGGGACGTGACACATCCAGCCTTTTTGTTAGTGTAGATGTAAGATGTTTGAATTGCATGGATTTCTCTCTACAGAACCATCAAGGTTCTAATTTTATCTTATCAAAAAAATTCAGATCTTATCTCAGATTTATCAGAAATCAAAGCTTTCCAAGAAGAGGTCACTTAAAAATAAACCTGATGTAACAGCAGTGCCAACAGGCCAAATGCATTCCGTTTGTTAAAAAAGATCTCACTATAAAAGCACCTGTCTTGTTATAAATGCCACTGTGGGTTCCAGAGGCACTGCATTAAAAATGTTTATGACTCACTGCCAGGGTTGCATAAGGTGTTCAGGAAGGTTAAACTCACAGTGTGGATAAAGACACAAACCGTTCCACAAATGGTAATAAAATCAACAGACTGGCATCTCAGGCAGCCGGAGGCTTCAGAGGAAGTCAAAGAATTCAAAGGCAACAGACCAAAAAGGCTTCAGAGGAAGTCAGAGGCTCATGAGGCAATTAAAGGCTTCAGAGGAAGTCAGAGGCAATTAAAGGCTTCAGAGGAAGTCAAAGAATTCAGAGGCAACAGAGACCAAAAAGGCTTCAGAGGAAGTAAGAGGCTCATGAGGCAATTAAAGGCTTCAGTTGAAGTCAGAGGCTCAAGAGGCAATTAAAGGCTTCAGAGGAAGTCAGAGGCTCAAGAGGCAATTAAAGGCTTCAGAGGAAGTCAGAGGCTCAAGAGGCAATTAAAGGTTTCAGAGGAAGTCAGAGGTTGAGGCAAACATGGCAGTTGAGGGCTTCAGAGAAAATCAAAGGCTTATGAGGCAACTGAGGCAGCTAATGGCTTCAGATGAAGTCTGAAGCTTAGGAGGCAACTGAGGAAATCAGAGGATTTATAGTAAATTGCAGCACAAAGCTGGGAAGCTACCGCAGCTCTCATCAGTCCGTGTTTACATTGCTTCCCTACTCACTCCAGAGGGGTATGAGATGCTCGACAGAAATCAATTTTGCCACGGATTTAACGGGAGTTTAAAGTCGTCGGAAGCGGCGCGTTAATCGAGCTGCGTGTCTCAGTCCTCGGATTTACGCTCGCTTTTTCAGCCGAGTTTCCCTCAAATAGCAAAATTTATCTTTTGACAGATGGTGGTGAATAATTCATTGTTCAGTGTTTTCCAAAAAATCAACCTACTGGGACGTGACATATAAGAACTGTCAACGCTGTTAATATTTTAAATTGTTTCACCCCCCAGTGGTTGATCTATATTTTATACTGTGATGATACACCAGTGGTTTCGTTTTCATTTCTGCGAGTAGAGCCCCTAGCAGATGATGCTGGGGTGGAGTAGAGTGCTGTTTCCAAGGCTCATTCAATAATTAAAGACAAACACCTGACAGAACGTAAGTGTCTACAGATCTCACTGTTTCCATCAATCATTTCAGCCATAGGAGGCCTGGATGGGAGGAGTGTGCTATTATTTTTACAGGAGCAGTAATTGGGTTGTTCTCCTTCTGTGTTAATCTCCTCATGCCCTTCTTCGTGTGGCATTGTTGCTAATCTAGTCATCGTTATCAGTTTATTTGGCTGCAACAAATGCTGCATTTTTGATTAGAGGTGACCCAAAATACAAACCCGGACTTGTGGGATGGATTTTATGGCTCGTGAGTTCCAGATTTTGAATGATGCCACAAAGATAAAGAAAGATCTCAGAACAAAAGGCCGGGAAGCAGCCAGTGTATCCGAGGGCACAATTTAGAGGCACCAACTGAAGAGCAAATCTCCAAAACTCATCAGTTCACATTTTGCTGTTTTTATGATGAGGCCGACACTGACCTACAGTCAGGCTCATCATCATATGTTACAGTACTGGCAACTAAAACTCACTCAGTCCTCATGCAATACAATATATTACATTTCCAAAGCACTAAGTCTACAGAAATGATCACAAAAACATATCTCATGGACTGACTGAGTTTTGGAAATTTAATCTTTAATTTGCCTGAGGGACATGTATATTACACACACACAAACAGACACACACACACAGACACATGCACAGATATATACACACACACGCGCACAGACACACAGCAGTTTTGGCAACTGCAAACCAATCTGTATCGCAGAAATGTGAAGTTGACTTACACCAATGTACGCATGCCGCCATCTTCATTCCATTGGCGCTCTTACCCACTGTGGGCCATGGTGGTCTGGGGCGGGGGGGGGGTTACTCAGAACGTGGGGCCATTCATCAGAATATCATAAAAACAATGGAATAAAACAATCGAGGCAATTATTCTGCATGGTGACACCTCAATGACCAGCAACATATTACTGTAAAAGATGGAAGGGTTAGTTCATTGAAGTTTGAATTAATTATTAACAGTTGAAACGTGAAGCACTTCTTTAAATCTACCAAACGTGCCGCAGGAAAATATATTTCACGTATTTTCCACTAGCTTTGAGACTACGGTTTCACAGAAGCTGTGTGAACTGCACATTAACCTTGACAACAGGTTGCCTTGCAAATACGTGAAATGTTACAGCACCTTATCTCTCCCAGAAGGAGCAACACAGAAAAACAGCAAAGATTTCCTTTCCTTGGTTTACATGCCAAGATTATTGCCATTACGAAGACTAATTTAATGCAAGTGGTGTGTTTAGACCAAATCATCACTGTAATACATATATAAATAAAATATACGCAGAACTAAAGCTATCAAAGCACATATAATAGCCATATAAATCAAAATTAAAACAAAGTTTCTCTCATAGTAAAAGAAGTTAATTTTTCCATGCTCATGTTCCTACAGGGTACTAATAAGTAACGTCACCACAATGGGTTAATAATGTTCTATATAAAAATGAAGTCAAGATAACGGTAACATGAGTGTGAATTTGGTCTGCAGGCGTTGCCTTAATCGCAGAGCAAAGAGCCCTGCAAGGAGCCGAAATCCGATCATTATTTGTCGCTTCTTGACTTTTATCCGCCAGATTATCTGCTAAAATCTGGGAGAAGATATCAGGCAGCACTTGATAAATGGCAAGAGATGGATGTTTGCTTGACTTTGTACTCCAACTAGAGTAACAATAAGCAGCTGTCTGTGACGGATCTGGGGGCCCACGAATAATTGTGTAATTAAGAGAACTTGAGTTAACTCTTGGCTTTGATGGCTTCCATAGCTTCCGGAATAGGCTCCGGACCCCTGCAGCCCTGCATACGACTAGCGGGTTTAGAAAATGGATGGATTTTTGTATTTCTATATCTCCTTGGGGGGGGGGGGGCTCAGTCACATGCTCTCACTCTCAGATCCTTCTCCGCCCTTATGCTTCCATAGCCCAAATGTTACGATAATCTTCCAAGCCCCATAATCCAGAGGTGGCCGGTCTTATCCAGAAAGAGCCACTGTGTTTGTGGGTTCTCGCTGCAACTCCTTAATTATATTGTTAATTAGAGGACTGACTGGCTGAAGAGTCCTCACACCTGGGTTTGAACAGCTGACCTACAGGTTATCCCAAAAACCTGCACACACACCGGCCCTTTGCGGATAAGATTGGCCGCCCCTGCCATAATCCATCTTGATTCCCTTGCTTGTTTTCCATTCTGCTTTTATTCCACCCTCCAGCTATACCCCCCCCCCCCCAATCACATGTTCACTGTCCTAACCGAAGAAAATCTTATACGTGGAGCTGAAGTATAAAAAAAAAAAAGATCTAAGATCTTCATTAACATCCTCCCCCCCCCAGAGTGGTGGATTGTGATGGTAAGTGTGAAAAAAATGGAAATACTCTTAAACAAATCCAATCAATCCTTTGTGGATCTTTGTCCAGTATAACTTACTATCGTTAAAATGAGCAGTATTTCACGCATATGGTCTGCCGACCTTAATATGCCTCAACCCAGCAGCTAGCTGCACTATATAATCTGTGAAACACCCCCCCCCCCCCAAAAAAAAAAAATCTCTATTTGCGTTCAGTCCTTCAAGCAAAGGATTGACTGCAAATTCAGAATACAATTGTGTCCCAAATATCCATGTCCATACAGCACGCCAGGAGGACACCATGAAAATTGGTTGTCATGGACAGAGTTTCTGGCTTTCCAGTTTTTTTTCCTCCTTGCACAGCTCACTCTGGTCTTACTAGAAGTATGGTGAGATAGATGCAGCCAGGAGAGAAGAAGAAAAGAACGTGGGAAGGAGGAAAATAGGGAGACTTGGGGAAGTGCCTGGTGACCTAGAGTTGCTTTGCTAGTTTAGATTTCGGTTAGTTTCTCTAAGGTGTGACAGCACTGTGAAAAGCAGCCAAGTTTCCACATCCTAAGCGTCACTGTGGGCGCATGCATGACAACTGAAGCCAAACTCGCGGGTTTACTAGCTTGTTTCTGTCAAATATTTTCCATTTGATAGCGGTTAGCTCCATCCTAGCTACATTTTTATGCTAGTTTCCTTGTCACGTCGAAATAAAAAACAACGCGTCAGCAATAAAATATTAAGCGATGCAGATCTTTCATTGAAGCTGAACTTTTGTTGTATTGAGGCTGCTGTGACGTTAGAAGCAGACCTACACCAGAGAAGACTTTTTTAAACTAGAACTTTTCAAACTTTTCAGTTAAAAACTCCTGAATGTGATCACGCAACTTAAAAGTTCACATGGTGAGTTTGAATGAAGTGATCACAACATGGGTGTTAGACTATTTTAAAGCCACTGAATTGGTTTGAGCATTAGTAGAAATGGAAAGCGCCTTTCAGAGTCGGCATACAGCAGGTCATTCTCCAAAGAGATGAAAGCCACCAATCAGAGAAGAGGTCACTCAGAGGACAGCCACAGTCCTCTGAAAGACCCAAGATGACCAACGCACTGTCCACATCAGTAACAGTTTAAGCAGTTCACAAATCTGTTCTGCAGAGATTTGGGGAGAGGATCCAGTCAGTGAAAAATACTGTTGAAATTTTAATAATGCATGTAGAAGACACCTGGCATCTACGCAGAAATATTTTCTCAATCAATGAAAAAAAAATAACGGTATTAACCCAGGCGGCGCTATCTAACGTTAAGGTGGGTTTTTAGTTCACGTGAAAGATGATGCGTCACAGTGCGCGAAATGCAATGCAGGAACGGATGCGATCCTCCATGTTCTGTCTTTTAGCGCCAATGTGCCGGCCAGCTACGTACGTTCATGTCTGGCCTGGGGTGGCGCTGTAGAGCAAAGCTGCTCGTAAATTCACGCTTATGAAGTGTGGTGTGAGCGTTAGAGTAAATAAGAATTTCTCTAAAACTAACCACGCACACTGTAATTACAATATGCAAGGCGAGGTTAGTATTGTTAGCAAAATCTTTTCCAAGCATAAACTGAAATAAAATATGAAAATTAAATAAAAACTATCCGAAGGAGAAGTATAAATATTGCTTCTAAAACCAACTGAAATAATATAAAACAAACGTGAAATACTTCCCATTACTGTTTTTAAATACCATTTAGCTAAAGTAATGATTTGACTATTTTTGGCCTTCTCAAGCAATGCACTTCAACCATACAAATAACCGACGGCGCCACATCGCACTTTGTAGAAGCAAACAAAAACCTACAACTTTCCGTCCATCCCTAGAAATAAATTTAAAAAATCTAAAGTAAAAAAATATATAACTAAATAGATTTAAATCTTTAAAACGAAAACTAACGAGACCACACCGAAAACCTAAAAAAAAAAAATACTCTGTATTTCCAGACTTTCTCCGTTAACCATTCTTCAAATCTGCTAGCCAAAGGTTATCACAACGAATGGTCCTCTGGCTGGGCTACTTTATGACTTCTTGCTACTTTTCTCCTGGCCAATGAACAATCGAGGTTCGCTTGTGTCACTGAGCGGAGCCTCTTTTTAGAAATCTGCAGCCTCATGAATGGGATCCCTGCGTGACATCCAAGACCAGCCCCTATGATGAAAATTACATCACGGTTGATGTGCGCACTGTTGCTCTGCCACGTCTGCGTGAAGTAAACCTAGCCCTTAAATGGATGTTTATCAAGACAGAATGCAAAGAGTGTAGACCTATATATGAGAAAATGTTTAGAAAAGGCTGTCTCAATCTGCAAAAAGATCTGGAAAAGGGAGAGAGTTCCATTCATTCACTTTGGCAAAGTGTTTGTGCTCTTAATGAACGTTGACTTTCATTTTAAAAACAGCTCACTCACAGGTATTGAGTAGGTTGGGTAACACATGGAAAACAAATTGCATTTGAACCATGTAAAAGTCGAGGGATTCATCCAATAGGAGACCTGTTTGTGGGTTGTGACCTGTTTTTAACTACATGCATCAACGTAGCACTCTATTACGTTTTGCATTGAAAGCATCAAGATTACAGTTCTTGGAAGGAACTCTTACTGGTGATAAGGATCAACAATTTGTCCACACACGGAAACACACATCTCTGGCAAGATTCATCTGTATTCATGGCAAAACACTATGTAGACTGTATCTCTGAATACGATTTCTCTAATAAAAAATGGATTTCGATGAAAATATCCATCAGATTTTGTCATGGTGTGACACCAGGTAATTGAATATAACGATATTTGTCTTGAAGACACAGAAAAGAACATATGTAAATATTGTGTGTTAGTTAAGAACCCTAAATATAATACTTTTAAAAATGTTCTATTAAGACATGGATTTAGATCAGGCAGGAGATCTTGAAGTATCCACAAAGTTCTGCTTGCCGGTGATTTTATGTACAATTTCTCACATGTTTCTAGATCTGTTCTGAGCTTCTGTTCTCGGCTTTTTCTCTTCGAGTTCCCTTTCCCCTCAAGGCCAGGAACCTGGAGCGATCATTGGTTGAGTTGGAGCTCTTAGGCTTGCAGGTGACCTCAGCCCATAGAGGAGATGTACTGACATCACTGGGCTCAGACTTCCTGCACGCCACTGACCACTGACCAGACCACAGGGCAGTAGACCCACACTGCACCCATCTCCACATTTGTTGTAATGAAAACGCGCAGCCTCTCATTTGTGTAAGGTCAGCACCCAACGTAAATGACCTCTTGCTTTGTTTCCCTGTAAAGCCGTGTTCGGTGAAATTGCTCCAAATCCACATTTCGTGCTCCGTGGACCCCGTGACGGGAAAAGGCACCGTGTAGAGATAAATCAAATGAATTGCAGACTTACTGCAGAGATATTAATAAGTAATAGTTTTTTTATTAAAAATGCTTGGAATTATCCCATGGAGAAAGTACTTTCCAGCAGGGATAGAAATCTGATCACATGCTTACGTGGTGTTAACCAAACTCTTTTGGGAGCAAAGGGAAAAATAAAATAGCTGAAACAGTCTGGAATTAAGTTAAACTTCAGGATACAGAGGGAAACACAGCTTTATTAAAGGCAGGATCACCACGGCAACAGTAAGAGCAGCGAACAGGTAGTTTCAAATAATTTCATTTTACTCTTTAAATCGCTGTCTCCAGCCCTTCTTGTAAGTGCAATAATAATGGACACTTGGGTCTGTAGCTATATTGTGAAACTGTCTGGGTAAAATGGTGGACAGAAGCAGGAGATCTGGGCCTGGAAAGGGAACAGACATTTTTTTGGGGGGAAGCATTGTCCTTTTTAAATGGAACAGGGTGAAGAAGGAGAGGGAGTGACTGTAGACACGAGGGAAATATAAAAAGCAGATTGGACTTCGGCTGGCGACAGAAATCAAAAGCAGATGGATGGACTGGAGACAGGAGGAGCTAAAGAAACCACCAACCCTAACAGAGGATACCTTTAAAAATTAATTTTATTACTTATTCACATGAAGACAACTATTGAGTAATAAGAGACATCAAGCTGAAATATTATTATATGTGGAGAATAGTGCATCATATTTTAAAGTTCCACGATGTGCTTGGGATTCTAAAAAGCCTTCATGTTTATGGTTTCTCTGATTCTCAGCTCGGTCTGAACCAGCTCTGACTGAAGCAGCTCCCCAGGTCACATTCATTCCAAACCTGCGGTTGGTTATCTGACAAACTATAAGCCAAAACAAATGTTTTCTATTTAGATATTAATTTCAAAAAGACCACAGAAAACAGATTTTATATTAAACTTTGTAATGAGTCTTGTTTTTCCCCAACTTTTCTGATATTTTTAGATCTTGCGCATTATAATAATATGGCTTCGTAGTTTCATCCTTGAAGCATTGTGTGTGGTCGGTCTGCCATTCCGTTTCAAGACGATCAATCAAATTCAAGGCAGCTCTTAGCCTTCTAAGTGAAATCAGCCATGAAGTCTCATACATTTCCGAAATCCCTTTTCCGTTCCTAAATATCCATCCCCTCCATTAAATCTCAGGAGTCTGAAAGGCCTCTCAGCCACTTTTGAGGTAGTCTTCACATTTTTTAAATACTTCACCTATCTAGAAAACCATCAATTCAACCATCAAAATCAAAATGCTACATTTGCTTTTATTCAGCACGAACACAGCTCCAATTATCTGAGACTATTTAGAATATCTTTCTTCTATTTATAAAAAAATAAAAATAAAATACTTTTTTAAACATACACTTTTCAAAATCCTATTTTCTTATCTAAGGGCAAATCTCCATACATTGCATATCTACTAAATGCTCAATCCTCGGATACGACTGTTTTTCAGTGTAATCCAACTTTTGTTAAAGTTTTATATCTGTCGGCATATAATACATCGCAATGCTGAAGTGAATTTCCTACAGTTGCTGTGTCCCACCGCTCTTTCCTAGCAGATTTGGGGAGAATGTGTAAAAGCTTGTGTTCTCTTCCTCCACACCTACCCCTATAGGCTCAGCTCTGTGGATATCCCGCGCAGAGGTGCAGCCACATGCGATATAGCTAGCCCCCGGCGCTGCCCGGTTCCCTCTCCAAGTGATGCAGTAAATGTGTAAAGTGCCCAGGACCCACGCTGAAGAATCACCTCTCAGCTTTTCACACACCCGACTGCCGGTGCTTACATGAGAATGTCAATAATCTCAGACTACAACAGCCAGTAGGCAGCGGTCATGGAGAGACAAGCAGTAAAGCAGCATAAGCGAAATTAATCGCAAACACAGTAAAGCCAGCAAGGGAGAAACAGCTGAAATTATCGTGTGCTTGAGTATCTTTGGACTGACCTGCGTAAGACCCTCAATAAAGAGTTTGTTGTCAGAGCCACCTGGTTTAAATTTAGGAAACTGTGCACGGAGATTAACAAGAGTTGTGCAAAAGTGTTTTTTTCCTGCAAAAATCATTGTCTGAACATCCCCTCCAGCTCTATTGTGGCCTTAGAACGAGATCATCATACATCTCCTGTGAGATAAAAACTGGAGGTAATTATCAAACAAATCGCCAAAAGATCCAATAGGGAGTAAATGCCTACAACTCCAGAATACACACACAGATCAAGGCCTGTACGCAAGGATTCCCGGCTCTATTTAATTTCCATAAAATGGTATTGGCTTGACTGTGCCGGATAAGTGTTTGTAAGGTGGATTGAAGGGTGGGTGCAAAGATAAAACTTTAAATTCAAATACAGCGATCCTCTGACATTATTTATTGGCAGATTCCACTGAGAAAAATACTAAATGAGATGTCAGTTCATGCAGAATGTGTTCAAACCACACAAAGTACACAATGAGAAATACTTTTTCAGTATCAAATGGCCAAATTTCCTCTCATTTCAGTTAGTTTACTATATTTTGCATGCATTCAGTATCTTGCATGATAATCCATCCATTCATCTATCTTCACATCATTTATCCTGACCTGGCTGTTGGATTTTGCGCGCTCATGTTAATTAGAAATCGGGAAAGACAATGCAGGCTGTTAATCGGTGAGTCCTGACCTTTCCTGTACATGTTTATTAATTACTATGGGATTGTTAAAGACTTAAAATACAAAGTATATTATGTGAAAAGTGCTACCAGACAGCTTAGCAAACCAGTTGTGACACAGGTCCTCAGAGACTAGAATAAATCACAACATACGTCTAAGGTCTTATGGTATAATTCACACGAGATTATGGTAATTAATTTATGCTAATATACTTCTATTTTTAAGGCCAATCCTTGCATTGCGATTGCATCACCCGGAAGTCTCCCTGTGAACAGAGATCGCCTTGTAGCTGGCGAATTCCAGTACAGTGCTGTGACACCACTGATCACTTTCTTAGCCTTCCGATTGTGTACCATGCTTAGTCTTTGGTAATCATTCAGCTCTCCATCACAGTTCAGTTATTTAAGCTTGTCCTCAGTTATTTAACATGGTTTTTGCTAACACTTTACCCGAGGCGGCACAAGTAACTTTGTAACTCAGTTACTACACAAGTACAAATGAACAAATATGGTAACTCCAAAAAATATGTGCATTATTCTTGCCCCCTCAAGTAAAGTGCTAAAGTTCTTGTCATGTAACATTACCATACCAGGCATCGAGGCATCGGCTATTAAAACAGAATAAAATGTATTACTGTGGTTATTGAAATAAAAAAAAAATAAGAACTTCTGTTCTTTTACACAGCAATAAATCTTTTTAATTCTACTCAATAGTGAAGCATCGCTTGTTCTGGATTTAGTACTCATTTTGTACTCATTTAGTACTCATTTTCTGATGTTCATTAATCTGAAAAGTAGGTGTTCCATGACTCAGCCCTTCACCTATTACCCAACACCCCCAGGAAAATACGGGGCTGCTTGTACTGTAAGTAGTCGGCTGACATAAACTTCCAGATCTTGCTGAGTAGATCACGCCCAACTCAGCGGAGAGTTCCTGATGGTCTTGTCAACCTGCCCCAATGACCCTCATCTTCATCTAACACACGTTCAGGTAATCACTCCATGATGATTGTTTTGGTGGTTTCTTCGGCTAAATGGCGATCAATGTATGATTAACAGGGCATCCACAGCTAGGTGCGACAGCAGAGCTGAGGAAGACCTTCTAGTGACATTGTTCTCTACAGTTTCCATGACTTACAAAGGCATCTAATAGTGGTTTTCTGTGATCGCTATCTAACCTTTTTAATCCTAGGGACACAAAACTGATGGGACAAAGGCAGACATAATGACCAAAGTTAATCCCTCACGTGTTATGTGGAAGGCAGCGTTGATAAGATTAAAATTTAGTTACAGTGGCGTATTTATTAATTGGCTTGTGGAAATGAAACTACTTTAGTGTTTGATATTGTTTATATTAGCTGATTCTTTTATTGTGCTGCAGAATAATTAGACATGAAGTGTTATCAATTCTGTCATTATTACAATGATAATGGTTGCAGGCTGTTATTTTAAGCTGAAAATGATTCCACCGGATCCTTTGTAACAGACCCTATAATACAAAATACACATCAACTAATATCTTAAAGGGTTTCTCTGTTTTTTGCACCTTGAGGATGGTATTACTTTTTACATATTTATACAAAAATAATTTTCTGCAACTATTGATTTCAGGATCTCTAAATTCTTTAGTTTCTCCACAGTTTGGACGACAGAGATGCCCAGGAGTTCTGCGGCGACGTGGAAACGATCCTCTGAATGACACTAACATCTGCACCTTTCGCTAATGAAACCAGGTACAGAGACAGTAAAATAGGTAACTGCAGAAAGACCGAGACGGTTACAGACCCAAAGCAAATAAAACAGGTGTGCATCCCCATGCATTGTGGGAATTCACATACAGTATTAAGTGCGGGCTTGGTGCCCATAATCAGGAATTAAAAAAATGAGCATGATTGCCAACTAATAAATATCATCAGGGAGCCTGCATTGTCAAACGGAGATGATAAAATATGCCAATGCTCTGGCTTTATAAAAAATTAACGTTTATTAACCTTTTGACAAGGGACTGTAACATGCTTAGGACACCTGGCTTGTGGGTTTCCACAGGCCTGCTCTCCAGAGTAAACGAGAAGGCCAACCATCAGACAGCCAGTGACCTCCTCAAGAAATTCCTCTTTTAATTCACTTTTCTTCGGAAGGTCACACATATGGGTGACCCTGAACCCAGGAAAGACTCACCATAATAAACCCAGGATCAAACACAGGTGTGGATCCAGCCTGTTGAGTCACATTTCTGCGACGGGGAAGCTGCTACTATTGTACCGACGCAGACATTTTTTCAGTGATGGATGGGAGGAAGGGCGCTGTAAAAGGGGGAAAGTTATGACACTTCCAAGGGCCCCGGTGATCTAGGAGCCTTACAAAAATTTGCAACATAATTAGATTGTTCTGGGTTGGGGGTCTAATATAGTATATTTTCATGGAGCCCAAAATCTCTAGTGCCACCCCTGTTCACGGGCAGCCATTTTGGAGGAGAGGGGGTCTGGCTGATTGATTGGCTCTCGCACGGCGATGACATTACGGCTAATGCGTGTCCTGGGCGTACCACGCGCGGCCGGCTTTGAAAGCGATCCAGGAATATCAGCGGGCCGCCTGGCGGAGTGTGCGCGGGTCCCCAGAGCACGCCGTCACAGAGCGCAAGAAGAAGGTGGGCTGCTGTTAACCCAACACGACATCCATCTTCATTTCCACTGAGTAATGCAGGTGCTGGTGTCCGGCCCTGGAGGCCGCTTCTCCTGTTAGGGTGGTCCCCCCCCTCCCCCGTGGCATGGCTGGTGAAATACGGATTCTAAGGGGATTCTCACCGTACTCCCCCATTCCCCCGACCCATCTTACCATGTGGTAGCCCCTGCTTCTCCGGGGGACGAGATATGGGCAGTGTTTTTAAGGGATTACCTCAACCCCAACTCCCTATTGGTCGGTAAAGGCCGCATCTATTTTCCTCCCCAGCGACAGAGAGTCAGGGAAAGTCACGGAGGTGGGGGCACTAAGGCCCCGCCTCGAACGAGGTACTGACACTGTCAAACTCATGTGCACAACTTCTCCACCGCAAATCTCTATCGGTCAATGGAGGTCACATCTATTTCCCTCCCCAGCGACAGAGAGATGGAACAAACTACGGGGATGGGGGGACGGGGGACAGGGGCTGGCCCAAAACGAGG
>JAODJX010000053.1:7706826-7719509 GCA_026776945.1 Isichthys henryi | reverse complement strand
TTAGCTTCTGTTTCTCCTCCCCCTCCCTCTCAATCCTCCCCTCGCCCCTGAGAGAGAGAGATAGAGACAGAGAGAGAGAGAGAGAGAGAGAGAGAGAGAGAGAGAGAGAGAGAGAGAGAGAAATCAACCGCAGCAATCAAGGCAGGAGACAGACTGTCTCCTCTGTTAAAACAGTTAAGGCCTTATGGGATTTTTCCTGTCTTTTACACTGTCCTGCAAAGGCACCTGCTGCATGATGGGAAAGATGCTCCACCAATCAATTGGTGAGAGAGAAAAAGGAAAAAAAAAAACATCTAGCCGTTTACCTTCTGACAAAAATGAATGCATGCATTCCCTGGGGGGTGGTGATTAAGCAAAAACAAACAGAAAGACGACACTGATCTCTTGGAAGATACAGGTATTCAGAAGATACAGGTATTCAGAAGATACAGGTATTACAAACATGTATGGGCAGTAGGATTTCGGTGAAGGAATCAGAAGATGAAATCTAAATATATCATCCTCTTCTCGTGCTTCCATCTAGAGGCACGTAAATATCTTCTTGCAGAATTGAAGGAATTTCCCTCCAAAAAAACGCTACCAACAGTACGAGGGCTTCGGACGAGCTGGTGATGAACCGAGCGTGCCCTTCTTGCACAGAAACACGCACTGATCTCCCCTCTTTAAAACCTCTCGGATCTTTCTGGTGTTGGTGCTGGAAACTCATTCTACAGCCCGTCACACAGGGGCGCTAGAGTGCAAGAGAAATAGCAATACAGCTTATCTCTACTGAGGAAATCAGCACTAATCATGGCTTACATTAAAATATTACTTATTCTTAACTTTTAATTAAAACATAAAAAGAATAATTAGTACTGTATTTGTTATGTGGAAAATATTCATGCAAAAACTGAACATCTTACATTAATTTAAATGTTTAATAACCTTTTCAGTGAAACATCAACGTTTTGCGGTCTGAAAGGACTTTTTAATTATCAGCGTCCCTAAATAAATGTAATAAACCATTAGCATATCGATGGAGAAGCCTGACTCCTGACCTCAAAGCCAGCGTTTTCCATCTGATTGATAAG
This sequence comes from Isichthys henryi, assembly GCA_026776945.1. NCBI lineage: Eukaryota > Metazoa > Chordata > Actinopteri > Osteoglossiformes > Mormyridae > Isichthys > Isichthys henryi. The sequence goes on along the minus strand of JAODJX010000053.1, from coordinate 7,718,439 downwards.
TTTTCGATAACAGCCGAGCAAATAGCGTTGCTTAGGAGCGTTATTCCGGAATGTTCTCGTTCCATGTTGAAATGAGGTCAGTGCTAATTGCCAGGGTTTGCTGCCAAGCCCAAATCGATACTTGGCAAATGCCAAGGAGAGTTTTGACTTGTCCTCTGGGCTCCACCAACATGGTGGCATTTGCTGTTCCATGGCTAATCATGCCCTACCTACTGCCTGACTAGAAGCCGAGAGAATATGACAGCGTGGTGGAGGAAGGCATGGGTCTTCTGCCTGCAGCCCAGGCCATATTGAGCACGCAGATGCTCTCAGCCCAGGGGTGAGGTCCTCCCGGTGAAGAGACGATTGCTTGGAACCTCTTTTCATTTCACGGGTGCGAGACTGACGTCCATCGGAACCTGGCTTAGCGAGCTGCAACCTCCTCCAGTGCAGGAAGTCTGTTCTTCTCTTTGTCTAATTTCAATGTGCTACATTGTGTCACCCTTGCTTTTCCTGTCTTCAAGTACAACTCGAGCATTTTACCCATAAGCCCCCTCTTCAGGAAGCACAAAGGCTGAGATGCACAGCATTCCTCTGTCCTCCTGCCAATTGATGTTGAAACACTTGAATTTCCCTCTTAGAATCACTGTATTCTACGTAATATTTTTTCAATGAGAAAGGCCAACGGAGCTACATAGTAATTGAATTATAATCAATTGTCCAAACATGGAAACATTAAAAACACCACCTGTATTCTTATATTGAAATACCACATTCTTTAGTTTAGTTTCTAATGAGAAACATTTATACAGAAACACACTCAGTTGTTTACAAAATGAGCAACAGCTGTGTGACAGCAGAGCTCGAATATACAGTATATAGCGAGAAAATGAAACAAGGTACTAAATTAGATTTAACTAACAAGATATAAATCATACAAAAACTTGTTTTTTTACCTTTGGGTGAAGCAAATTTTCATTTTTTTAAATTTATTTTTATATAGCACGTTTCCCCCCCAAGGTGATTTACATGGGTGTACAATCCTGCATCATTTATACGGAATAATTCCAAAACAGGAAAACAGGAAGGAATATGGCCATTCGATTAGCCATTTATGTGGACATAGTGTGCTGCATGAAGGGTGTTTCGAAATAACTCTAAAAAGTTCTTTGGGCACAAGGTGGGTCAGCCAGTGAAAGCGTTCAGTCAGAGCGTAAGGAATTATTTGCCTGTGAACACCTGCCACACACAGATCTGACGTAACCATATTAGGGCAAAAAACTGCAGAATGTGATAGAAATTCCACAATATTTTGATGTGATTCTCTGATTTGGAAGAACAAAATGATCACGTAAATGTGCATACCCATGCAGATGATGCACGGCACTTGTAATAGCAGATGATTGGATCATTCACCAGGATGGACTTGAATGGATGATGTCAGCCACGTTTTTTAGTGGAATATTTGCCTTCATAAGACACTCCTTCGCTCGGCACGAAACAATGAATAAATATGCCCTCACACACCTGCAATCAGTCGGTAATTAGTGCGGTTTGAAGTGTCCTTGTCTCCTTATTCAAACAGTATTAACATCTCGTTCATTCAGCTGAATCCTTATTCAGGTCCTCTTCCATGGCCATTAAGGTGAAAGCAAAGGGACTCTAAGAGCAAGTAGCTATGGAATGACAGCCAGAACATCTGGTCGGTTGGAGATGTGCCCCCGTGTGACCCTCAGCCCTAGGACAGCAGGGCCAATCTCTCTAACCCTGCGGTCACATCAAATAGCAGGTATCTTAGATGTGGCAGCTCGGTCATTTATTTTGTAGAAGTGCTACAGGGTGGATGCCAAGGTCACATTCATTTAACTCCGACCGTCAGAGTAAAACAGCGATTTGCCCGAGGTTAAACAGTTCCCTACTACATCACATCTGTGGCGATGTGGAGTTTACGGAGCTCAAAGTCAGGCGTAGCTCAGCGGTTTGCATGTGAAGAGGGGAGGGGGGCTTCCATTTAACCACGGCATGAGAAGGCTGTGTGGAAGGTTGAGCATCTAGTATAGCGCCACTGTGGAGAGCTGTGTAGAGCTTCCTGTTAAATGACACTGTGTAGATGTAGCATAATGTTTTCAGTAGCATTTATTGCATTGTGCATTCATTTCTCAGCATCATCCATCCATCCATCCATCCCGTTTATGCAGTAGAGGGTTACAGAGAACTTACTCCAGGAAGTGCAGAGAATAAGACAGAAGAGACCCTGAATATGAGCTAAACATTTTTCATCTCTCGTCGTATTTGTTCACCAGAAATTTACAAGTAATTCATTCCCATAAGAAATTATAATGCTTCTTGTTTTAAATCATTGACCTTTATTCTAAAAATATGAAGAAAATCGATAGCAGAATTATATATTATTAAAAAAAAAAAATCATGAATGTCAATGAACATTTAAATGAATAGTAAATGGCAACGGAGATGAGATTTCCAAGACAACACACTCTATTGCAGTACACAGATTTTCTTCTTGCTAGTACAAAATAAACAGCATTTAACAAAAATATTCAGAGACTTTGGTACAATGTTTTCTACAATGACAACCTTTAAAACAGCTTCATACATGCAGATTCATAATGGGAGATAGTGGAGTTAAAACTGTCTTGAAAATGTACTGCATTACATCCCACAGCATTGTAATATACTGAAATTCTAATTGAATTTTTAAAAAGCTTCAGTGTTCATGTAGGGAGAAAAAAGGATTATGCAGAGGAGACGATGTACTTCAGTTCTTGGCTGTTCTGTTAGACTGATGAGCTTGTATCTAAACACCATCAGCAGAGCTTGGTGTCACACACTGCAGTGGAATTACATCCTGGACTCCACAGAGATCCACAAACAGGATAGTGGTTTCGTTGGAGATTTTCACGTGTATCATTAAATCACATATTTCTAGCAATCTGTGGGAAAGTTAATCGGCTTTACTGATATAAAAGTCATTTCTGGTGAGGAAAAAAAACACCGCTTTATAAAAAAAAAAATCATATTATACAGATTTTCTGTATTGATTATTGAATCATCAGACTTCTTTCAAAAAATGAAATGAATTGAGACAGAAGGACCAAAAAATGGATATAAATACACAAACCATTTCATTTTGGAAATTGCTTTTTTTGTGCATTTATGCATTTCCTAGGGTTTTGTCATGATCAATTGTCGCTGCTTTCTGCTCATGTTACAAAATATGACACAGTTTCCACGTATTTTCTAGACATTCTTTAACATGCATCATAAATATCCGAGTTCGATAGCCCGAGTCTATCACCAACATCAGAAATCCAAGACTGCTAAAAATGGCAAATAATGAACAGGCTGCCTAAATACATCATTCTCCTCATCAAGACTCCCACAGGTCAATTTAAAAGACTGAAGCAGTGGCCTTGATCCAAAGCCTAGGGTATGATTCGGGAGGTGGGGCCCCCATCCCTCACCTGTCAGAACGGCTCAGTCTCATTTGCCTCGAAACAAAGAACAAGCACGAGGACCCGGGTCCTTTCCTGTGGTGCCTTCTCGAGTGCCTGACAGTACAGCCTCCATAATCAACACTATGTGGTAGGAAAGCTGGCATTAAGTAACAGCTGGACTGCGGGGGTAGTGATCCCGAATCCCCATTACCAAGAGCGTAGAGGCAATTATATCTTGCAGTTGGCTAACAGTCATCAAAGCTTGAGGAACATTTGGTGGCCGCCAGTTAAGATCATGTTCGGTCAAGGAATTGTTCTACTATGAGAAAGACCTTTCTGTTTTATTTGTACGTCATCTGTGTTTTGAAGACAGCATTTAATGTAAACTTGGATAATCTTTGACAAAGAAATTTTTGGTCTTTGCTGGTTTTAGAAGGCTTTATTTATTCCTTGCAGCTTCTCTGAGCAGGAATGCTAACTCAGAGCAGCTGTGCAGGGCTTGAGTCGCATTGTTTATTCAACATAATCCCAGTAAGCATCTGCTGGCAGAGCTGGTGTCTGTCCCCACGATTCGTGAAACCGAGTCGGCACTGACCAAACACAGACAGGTCATCATGAACTCCCGATTTCCATCTGACTGTGGAAAGGTTGTGAAGGATGAGATTATGTGGGTCCCTTCAATAACAGCGCCAGACTTTGACGCCAAACATGGATTTAAATGAAATATTTTCGAGTATACAAGCAATTTGTAAAACAAACACTGCCGACCTGGTCAAGTGAACATACTAATATTTCATCTAATTCACCATGTTGAAAAGAAACAACACATAGGATGTTTTATACTTAAAGTTACATAAAATTGCACGTTTATGCCCTACAACCCAAACACATAACAGCAGACCTACAGTTTGCAAACAAAATTCTGCGTTTTTTTTTTTTTTATCCTGAAAACTGGCCATCGTCTATCCATTGAATTTGACACTTTCGTGTCTGCGACTGATACAATCATTTGCGTATGGTTTCATTGATATTCAACATTGTTTTTCATTTTGTCATTAGAATGAACCATCTTTACTTTCCATGCCGGGGGAACAACAGGCCAAACTTTCATCTCCCACGGAAACTAATATTTACCAGGGATGAAACCTTCTGGAAGACTTTGTTCTGTCCAAATGCTTGTAGACCCAGAGCATTTCTTGTGGGTGTTTGTCATGCCTGGTATAAACATTTATTTCAAATGTCTTGCCATTTATAACAATCCCTGTCACTCTCTCACACAGTCCAGTCAATTCTTTATCTGTATTATGGACAAACCACAAAGGCTTATTAAAATATAATGAGTATCCATTCTGCATAAGTAGCGCTTTTGAAAAGAATTTTCTTTTTTATTTTAGTTAATTTTTTTACTGCTTAGGTCTTAGGTGTCAATGCTCTATATTACAATATAACAACATCTTCTTAGCCAAAAGATTCAGTATTCTGATAAAAAAATAAAATACTCATTAGTGGACATTTTATTTTCCGTTTGAGTGAAAGCCAGCTTTCCTGGGAGCATCAGGTAGCCCAAAGCCAAATCGCGACCCTTAAATATTTAGCTCCATAGCAGACCTGAATTCCAAATAAAATATGGCATCACGGATTTGCTCCCATGGAGCAGGTAAGTTGTGATAGTAAAAATTGGTTATTACAGTGCAAATAAGCGTATTCCCCAATGCTGCATTTCGATTTAAGAGTGATCTATTACTTCTGATTACTCCTTCACCTTACCCCCCTCCCTCTCGCTGTATAAACGCAGCACATTCGGGGCAGACGGGCCCCCACAGTGATTTGTTTGCATGGATTAAATGTCAGATTTTGGAAATATGTTATTACCGTGGACTTTGGGAGAAGGACTCTGGAGACTTTCAAGAAAGATACACACCAGTGAGTTTTTGACATCCCACGTCTCATTGATTGTATGCATGTGTATTGTTGGGTTATTTTTCTCTACTGTGCAGCAGTAACTAAAAGTATATGACAGGTCTTTCAAGACAACAGTGGAGACTTCTCCTTATAATCATCCCTAATATACTACCTTAATGCTATAAAACCAAAGCTATGAACGCTGGCTTCTGTGTGTACAGCGTCCTGCTATTGCATGATCGGTTGTCACAATCATAACCTGTCACACATATTTATCGTACTAACTTTGCTTAGACTTCAAACTGAAAATCACAAAAGAAATTCTGACTTTCATCCATCCATCCATCCATCCATCCATCGACTGCCTATCCTGGTCAGGGTCACAGGGAATATTTCCACCCAATAAAAACAAAATTATTGCACATATTGAGGTTTATCAGAGACTAAACATTAAAAGTCTTTCATTATAACTTCTCTGGTTGAACCTCTGCTTGCATGCCCTCAGGTATTCTTAATTATATCTTTTAATTATATCTATATACCTAATACTTTTATGCAAAACCAGCTTACAATTTTCCACTTTACCCACTTTGCAGGTTAAATACCTCACTCAATGGTACAACAGCTACACCCCCCAGAACTTAATTGGAAACCTTCTGATCCGGCCCCTAACCTCAACCCCACACGCATACTTAAATGAAATGCAACTATAATTTTCACTCCAGGCTTACTGCAAAGACTTGTAAAAGCTTCATACTATTCAACAATGAATCAATAAGTAGCTAAAATGGTTATTTTTTAAATTAAAATATTTGAAGGAACCTCAGTAGATACAACGCAGGAGGACCCCAAACAACGAGAGACACGTGTGCTGCTGTAATCCTGAACTGACTTTCAGCAACTGTGCTATCTCTGATAATAGAGTGACACTCCCCCTGTCCTGAGTGATTACAGGCCTTCAACATCACACTACCCCCCCCCCCCCAGCTTCCTTTGATGCTGAACATCATCTGTGCACATGGTTTCTTGAGACAGAACTCCGATCAGCGCAAGCAAAAGGACATAAATAAAACAGATTCATTAGGTGTCTGTCTCTTATCTAGAGCGACTAACAATTGTTAATACATCAATAAAAAAAGGCTACTGTGCATTATTCAGGTGATGCTCGACTGAATTTTCGGAAAAAACACCAGAAATGTGACGGCTGGAGATTAATGGGGAGATAATGTACATGCAGAGATGTAGCAAGCAACTAGTTAGAACATGTTAATATCTGCTCGCTGTCGTGTCAGGCGGGACAAAGGACTCGAGGGCAGGCGCGGTAGCAAAATAAAAGGGGATTTAATTACACACACAGAACATAAATGGGAAATAAACCCGATCATGAGGGATTAAAATGGGAGAAGGAGAAAGGCAGGGCACAGGCAACATGAGGGTTTGACTGGACTGGGGAACACAGCACTGGGAAGCACATATACAGTACATACGACACTACTGAGGGAGCTAAGGAGAGGCAGATGGGAGTGAGGTTAGGAACAAGAGGCAAGAGAAATAAGTGCTGGGCATGGCTTGTTCGGGCTATGCTAGGGAGGAGACAGGAGGGTGAGGCGGGCATGGCAGGGAGGATGTGATACTCGCCTCTTGTGGAAGTCCTTTTCATTAAGCCCCCTAATAAGCAGCATTGACATGTAGCATTCCACTTATTTTGCATTTTGATTACAGAAGAGAAACGCACAATTTAAGGTGACTGATCCATGACCATTGTGAAAATAATAATAATTCTGCACTGCATAGCCATTATGGGAGTCCAAATGTCAATGTGGTAATGAGATCTTTATCCTTCCTAGAAGAGTAATTAAAACTGCAATGAATTAAAATACTATGCATAAATTAAAATGAAATACACTTTACAATTCCCAGTAAAGTGGCAGACCAGCAAGAATTTTTTTTTGATAACTGTTCAAACTTGTATCTGCTTATAATCTAGGGGATTTCTTCCCATAGAGTGCACATATTTTTGTATTGCTGTTGAGGATTTATTTCAACTTCCTAGGAATTTCTTGAATGAACGAAAAACTGCCTTAACTCCATGTGAAATGTAATAAGTAAAACCAGTGAGGTCTGTTCCCTCTGTGGTCCCCAGCATCTCCTCACCATCCTTGGTACTTCAGTAACAAGGAGAATAAATCCCTTCATTTTACTCTAGACTGATAAGTCTGCTGCACTGATTTTATATACCTGTACATAAGACCTCTTTGAAAGAAAGACTCGTGTTTCATTTTCATTTTTTCCCACCATGTGTTGTACACAACAATATGACATGCAACACTACAGCAATGAGAAAGAGCCACGTTGAACACTAAAAGAAGGAATTTTGTACATAATAAAAACTTCCTGAGTGGCGCAATTTTATTTCTTATCCACAAAAGGTTTTGCCCCAAGGTCTACAAGCACCACAGGAAATTGTTAAAAGGCAACAAAACAGACTGTGTCCATTGTTTAATTAAAGACCGAGGGAATATGGAGGAAAATAATTCAATCGGGTAAGTGTATTGATGCCAAGCCAGCGATAAAAGACAAATGCATGTGGTGCGGCTCAATTTCTACCTAAGTCAGCAGAAAAGTTGCATTGGGTCCAGCAAGTCTACTTTGCCAACAAAGTTTTTTTGTTCAAATTAATCTAAAAGTTCCTGAGCAATCAGTCCCACGCACAAAACACACAAAAGATACTAGTGAACACAAGGAAAATCCATGTTTCAGACAGGGAAAAACGTTCCACATATTGTATTACGAACAGGAGGAACCAGGCTAAATCAGGAAGTAGGTCAATTCTCCATCGTACAATTTATCAAGCAAGATTTATACATTTCAGAAACATTTTAGTTTACGGCATGCAAGCAGCATTTGGCAGCTTTTCTTTCAGCTACTGACTATTTTTTTAAAACAGCTGAATTTAACATTTCTTGGTTCACATCCTAATATGCGTAGCTAATGAGTCAGAAGAGATACGAAACTTTCGGTAAGTTTCCCTCAGGATAAATACAAGGTGACACTTAGCTAGTCTGGCTACCATATTAATATCCAATATATTGCGTATAGTTTCTAAGACTAAGCGCACTGCTGTGTTTCTCAAATAAGGTACCATGTAACCCCGGCAATTATTACTATAATTACCCCCAAATGGAAGCACAGGAGATAGTAACAGAACCATTTATCTACAGATGTGAAAAGCTTCCCTAAGGCGCCATTTTTCACTTTGTGCTGCATGAAAAGCAATTTGCCCAAGCAAAAAAAATATATAATACAAAAAGATAAGGATAATTGAGCAAAATAATTTTCTGAATAGGACAGCAATGTCATGTACCTTTAGTTTGTTTCATGCCTGCACATCAAATGCAGAATCTTCATTGTAAGGTTTTAAAGCAATTAAGTAAAAATGGGAAGATTACATTGTAATTCAGTTGTTTATAAAAATTGTGCGATTTATTCACAGAATCTGAAACCTGCCAGATAAATATGGCGTTTCCAGATTCATCCATCACCATCTATTCAGTATGGGGTCACAGTGATCTTACATGTCGTAACAGGTACGGATGACCTAGACTGGGTTGCCAGGTGAGAAACATTCACTTCATTAAATGGTTAATTACTCTATTGCCAACTCACATTTTGGAGATAGGCAAAATCTGTCCTCAAAACACCAGCAAAATTATCCAATAACATCACAAACCAATAAATGCTGAAGAAACTTTCCACATGGGGGGCCTTGATTGTTAATGTAATTAGCAGTGTTAAGCGCTAATGCTAATTAGCACAGATGAATGCTAGCCCTCTCCTGTGGGCTGCTCCCCTTGTTCCCACCACTGAATTCGGAATGTTGACAAACTAGCTGGTATTTTCCTGACTTCCAGACAAAAGGCACCCTCTGAGCAGCCATGTACGGACATGCTGTGGACACAGCAGCTCATTAATGACACATCTGAAAGAAAAACACATCACACATTTTGCTTTCCCCCAGACACACGATGCAAACACCCGCCTGCGTCACGAAACACAGTGAAGCCTTTCAAAATCAAAACAAAAACTGACATGTATCTCTCAGTGGTGCCCAGGAGAGCTTCAGATATATGTGGTGCGGAGAGGAACACGGGGAGTTTGTCAAAGGGAATCAGCAGGAAAGCAGATTAGACATCTTCTCTCTTTTCAGGGCCCAAGGACAATGTTTGGGACAAACTGAATTCACCTCCGTGTCGCTCGCAAGAGCAAAAGAGAGGGTGTGAATATGCTGGAGAGAAATGAGCGATACTGTTAATTCACTTTTTTTGGTTTATGTCTATGATATGTATCTGCATTGCTCTTCCAACACCCACACGATTCCAGGCCTGGAGTTTGACTAAAAGAAAAGAGGCAGATCTATGAGCTGTGTGTTAACTGATTGAAAGGATATAGTTGAATAAACTTCTCAGGCTTAACACTGTAGAGCCTTAAAAGGCAAGACTGTATCTCATCCTGCAAACTGACATTCCCCACAAACAAAATAGCTACAAAAATGGCGCCAACAATAAACCCACATAAAATGAAGCTTAGCCCCAAAATTATCATTCAGTTCAGAAAAACAGAAATATCACATGAGACTACACAGTGGGATTATCCACTAAACAAATGTAGGGCAGTACAGGAAGATACAGAATATGATCTATCTTTACCACTCCACATGCAAATGTTTCTTTAGCTAGTTTGTCAGGCCTCAGTAGGCAAACAAATCAACTCTGATTAGTGTTATTCTCAAATAAAGGAGAAGCGTTCACACTACTCTAAGACGTCATAACGCATTTTGTTCCTTTGTGACCAAAGCAACCCATTATTACCACACCACTGACCAAACTTTTACTTCCCTTTTCCTTGCTCTTTTATACTCCTGTTGTGAAAAAGCGCAGGCCTAAAAGGTCCTCCCCCCAGTGGTTGGAGTATGAATTACAAAGGAGACCTGGTGAGCAAACAAGGAGTTTGCCACACTGAGCACGAGACGAAAATTACCTCCATTCAGACTCCCACTGCACTTACATGAAGTGAGGAAATTTTAAATATTTTAACTGAAAAAAGTCTTTGTAAAAATATAAATTAGGATTATAATGGTTATTGAACCTACATCTGCGAGACACATATGCATTTCTTAAAGAGGCAAGTCATAAGTACTGGAACGGTGTTACATTTTTATGTTTAAAATTTACAACAGGAATGGGAGTGTCAAATTTAGCCATATAGGCCTCAACTTAATGTCCCCATAAACCGACCTGGTTTCTAAGGGACACACAAACTAGGGTAGGAGCTGAACCAAAGTCTTGAGGACCTGTAACATTAATCCAATAAGGAGGAAAAATTGGAAAATTCCACTGCTACTTGGATAAAATGTATTGAAAATGGATGGACAAAAGCCAGAAATAAACTCCCTGTATCACTGTGATTGCTGCATCGATATGCAGCACCTAGGAGGATGTCATTTTAATACTTGGCATGTCTGTCTATATCTGTGTATAGATTAAATATAAATGTACCTCCAAAACAGGTAGGAACTGTCTAGGAAAGGACCGAATTTTCACAGGTTAAACAAGGTTGCTTACTATAATGCGTGCTTCTATTCACAGACTCAAACTGGGTCATGAAAGAAAACACTCAAGACAATTGAACTAGGCCACGGCAGACTTAAGTTTCTGTGGGCCTCAGCTGACCTTGGACTAGTGCTACACAAGAGTGAACGTCTGCGGGAAAAAACGAGACAGACTGACACACTGGATTGTCAGAGCGGGACGAAAATCCAAGAAAATAAGACGTTTGTGACAGCAAATGCTATGAGAGCTAACAGCCATGCACATGAAGATGGCCATGTAGATATAGACCGGCACGGGCCAAATGAAGATGGCCATGCAGATATAGACCGGCACAGGCCATATGAAGATGGCCATGCAGATATAGACTGGCACGGGCAATATGAAGATGGCCATGCAGATATAGACCGGCACGGGCCATATGAAGATGGCCATGCAGATATAGACCGGCACGGGCCATATGAAGATGGGCATGCAGATATAGACCGGCACGGGCCATATGAAGATGGCCATGCAGATATAGACCGGCACGGGCCATATGAAGATGGCCATGCAGATATAGACTGGCAACAGGCCATATGAAGATGGCCATGTAGATATAGACCGGCACGGGCCATATGAAGATGGGCATGCAGATATAGACCGGCACGGGCCATATGAAGATGGCCATG
>JAODJX010000053.1:7691348-7706726 GCA_026776945.1 Isichthys henryi | reverse complement strand
CCATATGAAGATGGCCATGTAGATATAGACTGGCACGAGCCATATGAAGATGGCCATGTAGATATAGACTGGCACGGACCATATGAAGATGGCCATGTATATATAGACCGGCACGGGCCATATGAAGATGGCCATGTAGATATAGACTGGCAAAAGGCCATATGAAGATGGCCATGTATATATAGACCGGCACGAGCCATATGAAGATGCCATGATGTTTCTGCCTCATAGACTGGGAAGATGGAAGAGATCAACACCTGACACTAGACAGGCTATGTCTCTCTTAGGAAACAGTGCGATGTCAGCATGTAGCATCCTCACCACTTGCTTGTGCAGATATGTTTACTGGGTTAGTTGGGCCACAAACAAACACGAGGAGGTGTGGAATTGCACAGTCGTTCTTTTAATGTAGTCCTGAAAAGGAGCACGCTTCAACAACAGTACATCGATGTGGAACGGCAGAGTACACAATACTAGAGCATGGCAGGATTACATATATGACACTGGTAATGGTACACACAACAGTCGGGAGCACAAGTACGCACACTAACAATCAAGGGCTATTTACAGTACAGGACATACATAGGGCTATTTACAGGACATACACAGAGTTATATACAAGGTTCACGAGCATGCCAGGATACTCAAAACCCGGCAGTGCTACAATACTTTTAGACTGATCAATATGGCCATCATTTCAGTCGCCATAGCTAAAGAGATCTCAGTGATGTTGAGAGGGGTCATTGTTTGGGCACGTCTGGCAGCAGTCTCCTCGAAGAAAACCTTTTCACTGGATGAGCCCAAAGCTTCACAAAGAGCACTCTGCCAAAGGTGATGCTTCTGTCGAAGACCGAGGGAGAGACGTAATCCATTAGGGACAACTGGAAAAAGGTACATACCTTTAGACAGTTACACTGATGCACTACTTTGAGATTCAGAGCAAAAGAGACAGCAACCTCTGAGTCAGTCACTGCAAATATCTATCAAGTCATTTTAAGGCACAGTCAGAAAGGAATATTAAGGTATGTTTTCAGTATATAAATATTATACATCAATATATCCAAGCGATTAGTAAAAGCTTGGGACAGAAAGTAACATAATGTCAAAAAAATGCCCAAGGGATTTTCCTCCAACAGAACTACTGAAATAAAAATGAACACCAGATGTTATTTATTACAATCAAAATCATTTGAAATGCCCACCCATCCAGTTTTAGAATATTGGGTCCTTGTTTTGGGCTTATAAAGACCTACAGTAAACTTGGGGAACTCTTTAAATCCCTAAAGTGTGCCCCAAAAAGATTTTGGGGGAAAACATTAACCATGACATAAATAAATTAAAAAGCATCTCCATACGATAAGATGGGAGCTGTTTTGTGTATGAAGCAGCGGCTTCAGAGGGCATAAGCAAAGGAAGTGAATCACTAAGCCGAGGAGACCCCAGAAAAACGAGGCTGCTTGTGTGTTAGAACGCGACCTGCTCCACATTCCTCTCCCAGCACGCAACGGAACAACAGCGGCATAGGTGCCGTCAACAGGATTAACGTGCTCGCTGACCTACATCTCATGTGTGCTCCAGACCTCAAAACGCGAGCCGACGAGCTGGAGCAGCTGTTCTGGAAGCTACGGCATAAAAACCGCACGCAGAAAGCCAAATGGATGCGTTTGTGATTACTTAACAGCTGAAAGCTTAGCCTTTCGGTTTAGCATGACTCAAGAAAGAGGAGGAAGGTGAGGGAATTAGTCGAGGATGAAGAATGGCTCAAATAAATTGTGCCTGGCAAGAGCCGATTTAGTGTATAGGATCCGTTTACTGAGACTGAGATTATGGGAATATTGTAAATTTATAGTCTTTTACATTGAAAAATAATGGGGATCCTCTTGGTTCGTCTAGAAGAATCTTCTATTTCCTGAATTTGTGCTGATTGCTTTAAAATTTCATACGCGTGTCTGCATGACTTTAAGTAACCAAGTTTAAAGGAATGCTTGACTGATGGATGCAATGCCAGTGAAAATCATAACAAAATCATTTCAGTATTGATAGATGCTTCTAGAAAGTATATTGAAGCGTGGCCTCGGGGAGTTACTGATATTTAGGTAATACTCTCTAGTTGCATTACCCAATGCAAATCAGTCATGTGGATTACATTTGCTACTGGAAGCAAAATAAATGCACACAAGTATCAATCAGGAATAAACGCTTTAAAGAGATTTATAAAGGAAAAGTGCCATCGATTTCTGATTATAATTAACTGTGTATCTTTTTAAAAAAAATTCACTTGATTTTTTTTGCGCGTGCTGAACGACAACTCGGCACAGCCTTTCGAGGAAGGCAATCGGGAAGTCAAGTCGAGGTCTCGAGTTCTCTGGTTCATTGCTGACGCTGTGTCTCGTCCTTCTCTCTTCTGCACCCCTTGCTGTCCTTTGATACCTCGTTCCTGTCGGCTGGGCTGGTTTCCAAGCGCGTGCATTCACAGGAGGAATGGGGACACAGCGCTGCCTGGAACATTCCGGTTTCTCGAAGCCCCCTGTCCCACTGATGTTTCTCAGTGTGCTGTAAACACGAAGCAGGCAAGGAGAGATCTCAACTTATCCAAAGCTTATAGTAAGGATAATCTCTGAGACTTCATATTTCAAGTTGAACGAAGAAGCCAGACTGTTGCTTATGTTTAATAAACCTTTTTCCCATTTATCTTTGCGGAATTTCAAATATATATATAAATGAACTGTTCCATACCTTGCTATTCATCACACATATATTTCTGTTGCGCTGTTATTACAATCATTTAATTAATCTCCTATACAGTCTGGCCCCTCCCAGACTAAGACTGGATCTCCTTAAAGGATCTGCACTGGAATCGTAAAACTCTAACTAAAAATTCATTACTACACTTTCATTAGTACTGTAACTAATATCCATTATTGCACATTCCCTTCCATACAACTCGTCCATTTCCAACAGCATATTTTTTTTTATGTTTTTAAACAGTATTTTTGATTGCATTTTTCTGTCTCTGTCATATCTCAGTCGTTTTTAAATTGCCAGATTGTCAGTGTTTAAATATATTCCATATTTCTATTCTATTTATCACTGTTTTCATGCACTATGACCAACGAGATCATAATCTCATCTCAGAGTATGACCCATGGATCGTACAACTGAAGATATCAATAAAGATACTCTTACTTGACTTTTGACTTGATTTACCTTCAACTTACCCCCCAAGGCTATAAACATAACCCTTTTCAGGCCTGCTTTATAACACTAGGCAGCCCGCACTTTTATTCAGCGGCGCAAGGCTGTGTGCAAATGAAGGTTCGGCCTTCAAGCGGCACGCCTGAATCACGACACATCCCGGCTTTTGATACGCTCTCCATGTCATTCACTAGTACAAAGACTGGAGTTCATCAGATCACCACAGGCTTCACAAGCATGACCTGCACATACTCGCTGCCGTCCTTGGGGATTGGGTGTGACCCTGCTGTCGGTCATCTTTCATCGCTCAAAAGGTGGTGTTTGGCCATGCTTTGTGAAAATTATAATATACACTGTAATATGTAAAAATAGCAATGGAGTTAATCTAGTCTTCAGATGTTTCCGTAACAATAGATTGCGCTCGAAAGGAAGATCTGAGGATTAAAGCATTTGCCACAGATGGCTGTGATTTTTGTGCATTAGCGCAGATGCAGCATTCAAGTTCCCTCGCACCTTAAAAGTTTAAGGAAGGGTCTTCAGGAGGTAAGGCCAGACCTGATAATGCAAACCTGGAGACCACCCTTGCCAGGCATAATGAGGCAAATTATCTCACATGAAAGAGAAGCTGTTTGAAAACAGAAGGCTGTCTGAATCAACATGTTTTTAAGGCAGATTTGAAAAGTAGGACAGGGGAGGCAACGCTGATGTCCCTTGGCGACATTCTCAGCAGTCATGGGGCATAACAAGCGAAGACCCGTTCACCCTAGGGATGAGCTTTTCAAAGCTTAGGAGCTTCTGCTGAAGAAATCTCCATACATAATAATCTCGAGTTTATATTAAAAAACCATATTTACATAAAGCCGTTGCATCAGAGGAAAGCAAGCCAGAGAATTCGGCTAAGAATGTATTGTGTATTTAACACAATTACGACACGTGTACAATCACACGTTGATGCAAACATGATTTTGAGGATGCAGATGTGCTGAGGGTTCAACTAGAGACAGGCTATGTGGGTCTGTATGTTTATTGGCTGGAAAACATGGATGATTTAACTGACCAATGAAAATAATTCTACTGGTCATAGGTTAGGTTGCACAGAGGTGTACTGATTAGCACTGTCACCTCACACCGTCTCCGCTGTGGCTCCCTGTATGTGGAGTTTGCATGTTCTGTCTCTGTCATCACAGGGTTCCCTCTGGGTGCTCCAGTTTCCCCCCACAGTCCAAAGACATGCTGAGGATAATCGGAGTTATCAAATTGCCCATAGGTGTGCATGTGTGTGAATGGTGTGTGATTGCACCATGAGATGGGTTGGTGCCCCATCCTGGGTTATTCCTTGCTTTGCACCCACAGCCTCAGGGATCAGCTCCAGACGCCCCCACGACAATAAATAGGATAAGCGATTACAGAAGAGAGATGGTTGTGGGTTCTTATGTGTTTGCATGTGAAGCTTATTCTAAAAATACTTAAAATAGTCATAGATTATATATATAAAAAAATGTATAGAAAACCAAGTATTAATCATTAAACTTCTTGCTAATGTAATATAAACCTAAACCAAGAAGAGTTTCACTTATTGCAAGGGGAACCCCATGTAAGGGGGTGTTTTATGTGCATGCTATGTGTTCTGTGTGCACGGCCTACATGGCGTCTGTAGGCGGATGTCCCCGGCACGGGTAGTGACGACTTGCCAAGGCTCCCTTTTGGCCTGATGCGGCTGCAGGGCGCCATCATCGACGGAACAATCGCAAAGTCATTGGGAAGCACCTGGGGCCAGGTGTGCACATCTGTCAGGAGGCCAGGGGATTGTAGGAGACCGGGGAGGGGCTGGTCCACGGCGGGTGAGCGACGCTTCCTTGTACGAATTGCCTTGATCTACCTGCAAGGAACAGCAACCCCATCAAGGAATAATGAGCTCTTTGTTCAAAGACCCTCGCCTGAGAAGTTTATGTAGAGGACTGGAGCCTAAGTGAAAGCAGTACATTTTGTGTGAACACTCACTCTTTGTTGCTCTACATCTGCTTTTCCTTCACCAACCCCCCCTCCCCCAAATACAGATCTGACTTCCACTGAAGCCCCAGCACTGAAAATGCACACAGTGGTATGACTTTATTTCAGTGCAACAGAGGCGAGGAAAAGTTTAAATACAGATTATTTTATGCTACGGAGATGTTCGAAAATAAGATGAATATAATCATGGGAGGTCTTCTGTAATGCACTTGAGTATACAAACATTCCTTTAGAATAAATGTTATTAATGATGATTTGACGTGACGTCCTGTTTATCTTTAATATTTCTTGTGCCTCATGTGTGGGCTGGTCCACTTTACACGAATGTATCATTTTTAATATAATTTATGGAGGGTACGTAAATTAGTGATATTACACTCTCAACCACATGATGCATAATTTAGTCTCAGAAACCCAAATCACAGTCATCATTCCTTCAGTTACTATAGCTAGCTGGTCCTGCTAGCACGGGGGCAAAGTTGACAGCACGGTGGTATCGAGGTGCATAATGTGTGAAAAATGAATCTGATGCGGTTAGAAGGCTAGCTGGAACCCTGAGGCCTCCGTCTCACGACTGGCATGTCAGATGCCGTTCAAGCGATCTGGGAGTCAACGGGGGCACCGAGCCACGTCGGGGCCCAAAACAAGCCTCCCTTTCAGGGGTTCGTCCACGACATGGTGTCAGCTCACACACGCGGCAGAACCGCAGACCCAAAGCAAACAAATGACTCCGAGCAGCTGATCTCGCTCAACGAGGGGAAGTTCCCCCGTTAAGAAAACAGTAACATTTGTCTGGCATATGCTACCCCGCACGACGATATTAAAAAAGCGTCTTTTAGAAACCCTTCTGTTTTCTCTCGGATGTTTCCACTGCACCAAAGTCACGACACTCTCTACGAGAGTCATTCGTCATTGGCTCAGTCTTCTCCTAAGAAAATACCCACAGATAAAACACAAACTCTTTCAGAATGTCTAAGATGATCTATGTTCTTGACACCGGAACCCAATTGCACGCATTCATTCTTCCTGCGACAGAGAAGTGCAAACACTCATTAATTGCTTAGTTGCCGCCTGATAATCATTAACTCGCTATGAATTTATTAATTGCCACTAATTCAAAATATCTGGTGTTCATTCAATTGACCGTTCAGGATGTTAGCCTAGACGCTTGGTTTTTATTTTTTTCCACAGACATTCTCAGGGACTGTGTTTGTATACGAATAGTGCGGCTCTTCTGGTGTATTGAGAGGCTTTGAAGCCACTTATTAAGGGATCTTCCAGGAGGAAGGCTACCCTGCCGAGGGAATTGGATCCCTCAGGCATGTAACAGGAAAACTTTCTGAAGCACGGATTAACCCCTCCTTTCTCTAGGCGTTCCCCAGGCAACGATGGAACTGGGGCACCCTTACACCACTGCCCTGTTCTACCCCATACCTCCAGATTGACTGGAGAGCAGAGTTAGGGAGGAGTGAAGTGTGTCCGTGTGTTCTCCAAAACAGCAGGTCAGCACATTGAAAAAACAAGGCCTTTAGACAAGGAGCGGCAGTCCACCCTGCCTGTGCCATTCCATTACACTTTGATCTTCCCATGATCCTCTGGAGCAGGAGTCAGGTACATTACAAAAGCCCAGGATACTAATTGTAGCAGGAGGTGTGTTAGAAAAGGTGAGCTGTCAGAATGGCACATTAGCATTTGAATGTGGATGGACACTGAGAATATCAGAGGCTACATTCATTCCATGCAATTCTTTATTTCTTCTAGAGGATTCTGCATTAAACCAATGACCTTCTTCAGCTTGCCTGAGGTTGAGGTTCACTGCCATAAAAAAATGTATCCGGTCTCAGTGTGATTTTCAACATTTGAATATTTTGACGGCTGCAGTTGGTAAGAAAAACATATAGTGTGATATTTCTTTAACGTTGAAGGTAATTGAAGATTCCATCTTCAGACATTAAAATCACCCCTTTCAGGTTAAGTCCAACCCCAAGGAAAGAAAAGTTGCTTGAATACTGTGATCAGGCCAAGCTGGCTTAGGCCATTGTAACCCTGACCAGCCTTGGCCATGCAGAATAAGAATATGAATGAAAATTATTGTGAATTTGCAGTACAAAATGACTCTAATCGACTGAATCGCCCCAAATCTATATTTGGTGCAGGGACAGTAATTGTGTGCAAGCATGGACCCAAAGTGTAAACCAGTGAAAATACGATCATAAGCACTTTTATAATGACAGCTGTTAATATTTCATACGTTTAATAAAACCTAAGTTGCTGAAATAATGATCTGAGAAAAAATAAAATAACCTAGTATGTACTTAATGTGACACCTCCCAAACATAACTGATGCCCACATTTATGAGTTACATTATCTGTTATTTTTATTTTCTCTGTGTATTTTAGTTTGTCCATTAATCAAGACTAATTACTCACGCTGACATCAATTTTTGGCTTTTCATTTTAAAAAGTTAATAATATTCCTGAATGTATAACTGTTAGGTCGCTGGAGAAGCTCCTTCACATTTGTCCGTTGTCCTTTTTCCCAGTTAAACAATTAGTGATTTCATTACACCAAAGGCTCAAGCTTGACTGAATCTGATGACGACTGTTAGATTATTAACATTAGATTTCATATCACGTCTAAGCAATTTTCTATTACTCTGCTAATGGTCCCAGTATTTATTTTTGGCAAATGAATTCCCACATAATGAATAGTGTGTAATAATTGCTTCTATTAGGGATCGGGAGAGAACATATGCAGGTATAATCAAGCCATCTGTCGACTTGACAGAAGCACCGGGTCTCCTGCATTCGCGGTCTGTGTTCAGGTATTTCAATCTGGACATGAAGGTGTGCGACCCTCTCAGGCCACACAACCCCCCTAGCCTTTGGCATTTCTTTCAATTATGCTGTCGATAAACCATCTGAGGACTGCAAACCCGCAGAAAGTCGTGAGCGCCATCGCCGAGGTTGCCAGCGTGAGGTTGCTGTATTGTAGTGTAATTACACTGGGTACATATGATGATAGCAAAACTGTGTCACGGGTTAGATCACCTGTACCTCAGTAAAATTTGAATCCTTTTGGAGTAACCATTGCGCCCAAACAATGGGCAATTTATATGTCAATGGAGCAGGTCCACTGATGGCCTCTTCCATCTACCAAAACCTGCAATTACCCTAAAAGGTTGCATTTACCTCACAATCGATTTCTGCCTGTGGCATTACGTGCCATTGATCAAGGCGTGTGCACTAAACTGAGTTTCCTCATTGGATTAAAACACTGGTAAGAATACCAGTGATACGACACAGATTTGAAAGATAATTTTATTGACATTAAATAAACTTCGCTTCAGGCATTATTCTGGGCCTTAATATGATCTTATATTTTGTTATGCGTGTCTGTGAGAAGTTTTCAGAACCTTTGTGTCACCCGATTGAAAATTGTAGAAATGAGAAAACATGTTTATATATCCATCCATCTTCCAGTTGCTTATCTAGTACAGGGTCCCAGTGAGCCTGGAGCCTGTGGCAGCCAGCACTGGGAAGGGTACATCCTGCTTGGCGTGTCAGTAATTTACAGGACACACACTCACACAGTATGGGTAATTTAAGCGGCACCAGTCCGTCTAACCACATGTTTTTGGACTTTGGAAACCAGAGTGTCCAGAGGAAACCTGTGTAAATATGCACCCCCCCCCATTAAAACAACCAACCTCACGAACAGTGGGAATTGAACCCACAATGCTGGAGGTGCATGGCTATAGTATAGTATTTTTTGTGGTATATCGTATTTTTTATCTATAAATCTGTAAACACCTGATACCATTTTAAATAACTCAAAGTAGGCAACCTTGAATAATGATAATTATAAAAAATGTGAATAAATTAATGAGAGAATATTAATATGCAAGGATTGGTGCAACTATAGATTGATGCTATAGAAATGCACGGCTGTACTAGCCAAAAACACAGTGGCTTCTGGGTAATTCTTCACAACCTTAATCACAATTTGTAAATGCAGTTGAGACTAAATAGATCAAAACTTAGTTGTGCGTCACCCACCAGAAAGGCTTGTTGTGATTGATTAAAGACTGATGCAATTCTCCCTTTTTGCCACTTTTTCTCATCACATTTAAAAACAAATTAAACGGGGAGAGCGTGGACACTCTTGGCAACTTCGGTTGACTTCTGCCTTTTCCTTGAAACGTTCCCAAGGTGCCTGGATTGCGCTTCAGCTCGCTCCCAGCTTCCAAAGCCTGTGTAGCTCTTTGCCACCGGCTTGCCTCCAGCAAAACGATTCCCCTTCCAAGTTTTTGTGAAATTTTTAAGCGCGTCTCAAGGTGACATCATCGCCGGGTCAACTCCACGCGTCGGGAATTAATTCTGCCGGAAGTTATGGTGACATGGTTATCACTTCGCGGCTGCCTTGTAATGCGGCCTGCTGGCGGCTTCAGTGACGTTCCCACTGTCCCTGCATGTAATTAATGAAAAATGATGCTTTATTTCCCATTTGCATAACTACCGGTACATAGGAGTGCATCCCTTCACATATCCCATCTTATTTTCCTTTGAGACACACACAGTTTAGAGCAGAGCTTGGGGACTGAGAAAAGGCAGGCCATTTATCCGGCACCCCCCGGAGAATTTGGGGAGGTTAAGGGCCTTGCTCAAGAGGCCAGTGGAGATGTGTATTCTGCTGACGATGGGACTCGAACCGGCAACCATCCAATCACAGGCACAGAAGCCTAATCTGCTGAACCACACACCTGCTCACAAATTACTTTATGTTTTAATATGTTATTAACATCCCTTCTTCTGCCTTGTGAACAAACATCCCTACATCTAAGCTAGCTAGACCACCTGGAGGAAACTCACTGCCGCTAATAAATAAATCCCACCAGAGATTGTGTCCTTGCTTGTTTTCGATTTTTGATGCTGCGCTATGGTCTCGGCGACGGGCTTCTTATTAATGAGAGCGATTCGCATGCGCATTGCCATTAATTAAACAGATCGCTCCCGCGTCGAGCGGTGCTGTGGCGAATGAGGAGTTTGATGGATCGTGTGTTTGCCGTCACGGTGCCGCCCTTGTATTAGCACACCCGGGAAGATTGATAGCAGCCGCGTGCAGTGAAGGGACCCCGGCGTGTCCCCTTCTGTTCCGCCATCTGAATCTGCATGTTTGCGTCTAACTGATCGCCGCTCGCGACCATATATTTTTGTCCCCTAACGAAATCCAACACTCGCACTCTCCAGCTCCTATATACTCCTCCAGGGAGACGACCGTGGGTCCATTTACTGCCCTGCGAGGGGTTTCTGTGCTAAACATTGCAGGGGCTGTTCCAGCAGTTTGCCTGCAACTCTTCCGCAGCAAGCTGAGTCAGGTAATTCTTCAAATCCTGTTTCCTTTGCCCTGCTCATCAATAACGGCACGAACTAAGTTACGGCTTCTTTCCACAATGACAGAAGTGGTACACAGACACATGCTACCCTAAACTTCCACTGCCCCTCGTCATCTGCAAACGAGAGCCGTTTGAGTCATAAAGGCGCGGTTAAAGGGCCTTTTGAGTTCGCTGTGCCGTCCCATCTCTGCCTCGGAGATCCTCAAAGTCCCATTTGGTGCATCTGAGGTGCTTTGCTGGTTTAATACTGCCCTGACACACTGCAAAAGGAAAGCTGTTGGCAGGCCGTGTCAGAAAGCCAAGGATCACTGGATGCACGTTAATCCTGAATAATGAACCTGGCATGGTAGATGACTGGCTCCCTGGGCAGGGGTTAGCGTTAGCGGCCAGCTTAGCACAAAGACCTGCCATCCTCCTGGACTCCAAAATAAACCTCTTAACAGCTTCCCTACGTAACACTTGTGTGTGTACCTGGGTACTGTGTAGCTTATATTCTTAATAACTGTGTGTACAACTGCGCAATTTCTTTGTTTTTGCATCAATAAATGGTACAAGATACAATAAAAATAAACTGATCCTGCTAAAATAAAAAATCTGAATTAAAAAATAAAGCAAAAATGTGCTTCCAACTTTGTATTCACATGGTAATACGGTAATTCAAAAGGGAGAGAGTCACATAGGAAATGACTGCTTCTTTCAAAAGGCATAAATCACTACGCTTTTTTAACATTGATAATTTATTGAGATTTTGTTCTCATTTTGCAAACCTGCGTACTAATTTGAAAGTAATAGTCATCCATTCCAACAGTGAGCTCATTCCAGAAATGAACTTCATTTTAATAAATTTTACACACAGCTAAGTGTGAACCTCCACCTTAGCTCCAGTATAAAACACTGGTTAAAACAAAGATAGATTGTGTTTGAGACAGCTCGGAGTGCTTTTATTGACAGTTAAAACTTCAGCACAAGTCATGAATATTTTGTTGCTTGCATAAAAACCTTATCAAATGCAAATTTAGTTTTATCCACTAATACATCAATAATTCAGATTGTGTGCTTCCCTCAAAGGTACGACAGACCAAATTCAACATAAATGAAATAAGATTATTTAAAGCAAAGTCATCTGGAACCAGTATTAAAATTCAACAGTATTTTGTTAAATTCTAAGATGGTTCAGTCTGACACCAGAGATATCATTACCTAGGAGAACTGGCTAGAGAACCCAAGTGTCCATAAACTAATATTTTATGACTTCTAGGCGATGCTGTAGATTAAACTGAATCTTTCTCACTATTGGAGTGTAAATCCATTTGCATGAAGTGCAGGGAAGCTCAGTTAATCACAGAAACAATGATCTTAAATGGACAGGTGTGCACTGTTCATACCACGCACATGTGCCAAGACTTAATGCTTCAGAAAATCTTGCACTTAACCTGTGTCTCTCTCATTGGCATTCACTGGCATTCACTATTCCTCACTGTTGCTATGCCTGTTTCCTCTGTAGAGCTTTCGTAGGTTTGCTTCATTTGAAGTGAGGAATGTCAACTCAGAATGAAATATATAAAAAATCACCCAAATTCTCCACAGAGGAACCATTTCGTAAGTCGCCTTAATGAATATTATAGCATTCCAAGATTTTATCCGCTTTCAGAAATCCACACGACAGGCTTCTGTTTAAATTGTTCTTTGTTCCAATGTGGCCTTTTTATTTATTCATAGTCAGGGTGTCTATGTCCTCGTTTTCCTGGACTTTTCTAGGACCTAACAATGTCTGAAATGTCCGGGATTTCACATGATTTCATGTTGACATTAGCATCTTACAGTCTAAAATCTACTTTCAGTGTGCATATTGGCATTGCTCTGACTCCTCTCTTCAGCATGCACATTGGCATTGCTCTGACTCCTCTCTTCAGCGTGCACATTGGCATTGCTCTGACTCCTCTCTTCAGCGTGCACATTGGCTTTGCTCTGACTCCTCTCTTCAGCATGCACATTGGCTTTGCTCTGACTCCTCTCTTCAGCGTGCACATTGGCATTGCTCTGACTCCTCTCTTCAGCGTGCACATTGGCATTGCTCTGACTCCTCTCTTCAGCGTGCACATTGGCTTTGCTCTGACTCCTCTCTTCAGCATGCACATTGGCTTTGCTCTGACTCCTCTCTTCAGCGTGCATACTGGCATTGCTCTGACTCCTCTCTTTGAGCCCTACTTCCGGTCTTCTGAAAAGCAAAATATGGTCACCCAGGTCTAAGTAGAGAAATAAGCAGCAACTGCATGACTGTGGACATCTCTAGGGGACCCACACGATGCAGGGAGAACATGCATGGAGCGCAGGCTGCATTCAGCCCAATGGCAAAATAAGACACTTCAGCACAAAGCTGCTAAACAGCATGTAGCCAGAAAAATGACCACGGACCTGATTCAGCACCTTCGAGGCCCCATCTCACCTTAAAATGTACTTTTCAAAGTTGAAATTTACGGCACTGCTGCAGCCAGAAGCCAGTTGTATCCAAGGTCAGTGCTCAGAAACACATAACCTGGTGCAAGGAGCATAAAATCTCTTCGCTGGAGTAATGGAAAAAGTTATATGGTCTTATGAGTCATCTTTTACCATTTTTCCTACATGGGGGTGGGTTTGCTTTTGAACAAAAGCCACAACGCTTGTTGGTATGGGCAACCATCTTGTGGGAGTCATTAGATCCAGTAATTGCTATTTTGATTTACTTAAAGTTATGTTTTCCCAGTATTAATGGACAGTCTGTTTTATGTTTCTGTAAGGAAAGTGATTTATGCTGCCATGTTTGCCTCTTTTACTGTGAATAAAACATTTTACAAATCTTAAGCATTCCATGATAATTTATTCATATGTGTAAATCCGCAGTGTCCATAATTCCAAGCGATCCCCTTTACTTTTTCAAAAAAGGACCTTTTGCGATCCAAAGCTATCAGATAAATTTAACGCATTCAGCTTGCAAACATGCACACCTGCTCAAGAGTCCCCAAGTCGTGTGTAAAACGTTTTTAATAAAAATCGTCATACCACCGCAGGGTTCCTTCTATATGTGCAGAAAAAAAATCACAATTCACACCATCGAAAGCATTTACATTTATTTATTTGTCGGACACTTTTGTCCTAAGTGAGGTACAAGTGAGGTGAGCAATACATAGCAGGCAAAAATCTGTCAAGGAGTCAGTGAAATATGAATTCTGCTAGTTTAAGTTGCCAGCAATTCACCAGTCACAAATGTGATGTAGTTATAGAGTAAGGAAACTAACATCAGAAAAGACATACCGATAAATAACACCATGACAGTCCAGTAGGAGCTAAGTCTTAGTGTAAGGTACGGAACCAGAACATCTAACTATGGGATGTGAAACATATCAGCATAATAGTCAAGGTGAGGGTCAGTGGCAGGATGGCGTTAGTTGGGGTTATTGGAAGGTTGTTGATGAACAGCAATCTTAAGGCCTTGTTATTGATTTCATTTGGAGATCATTTCAGGACCTCGACTCGACTATCTAAAGAATACTTTGACTTGAAGTTGAACTATGTCACTATGACTTCAGGTTTATCGTCGATCTGAAATGTAAATTTTAAACCCACTTCAGCAGTTGGTTAATCCTCTCCTGTGCTTCGCTCCATCGATCCACCACTCCCCCCCGCTACCCGAAGAGAAGCCCTCCTGCCGGAAAGTACCTACCACTGCTCTTGACTGCCGGATCGGTGGTGACTGCGCGTTACGCTGTGTTGCACCCGCGACAGATGTTCTACTGTGCATAGTATCATGTAGCATCATTTATAACGTTAGCCGCTCTGGCAGATTTTACAGACATGTGGTTTTATTGATGTGGGGATGCCAGACCCCAACCCTCAAGGAAGAGGGACGGAGAGAGCGGGCCCGTACGAAGCCTCCCTCACTAACTATACAAGGGGCATCCGGCCTGGATTTTGTTTCATCTGTCTTAATCACTCTTTTTTTTTGATGGACTTGTCTGAAACAGCATGATAATCAGCTAATCGTTGTCCTCCCCTCTTCTTCCTTTGAACACATGTAAGAAGCTGAAACGTCGCCCCTAGAACGGAAGTGTGTGCATCGACAGGTGAACATGACAGACGTTAGCAATGTAGCATCTAAGGAACGCATATTTGCGTAGAATGTAAACACTCCACAATCATACTCCCATGTTATTCAACTGACTTGGCTTTCATACAGCTCTGGGACTTTTTCGAATTAAATGAAAATGGTGTCTTATGTCATCCGCATTATGACACATTGCCAACAGGGTGTGGATCATGCCTGATGTAAACACACAAATATGAAAGCCAGCCCAAAGTCTATTCTGGCTTGGCAAACATCGAGCACTGCACTACCTAATGCACAAACAAGCATCCATTTTATCCGTTGTGTAGCAACAGAACCATTATTATTACCTTGAATAACAGGAAAATATTGTCAGAACTCTTTTTCGTTTTACCAGAATGCAAATTACCTGTACGGACAATCAGAAAAAGTCAAGTGAAGTCAGGTTTATTTATCAAATCACATTTAAATACACCCAAAAAGATAGAAACACAGTATGGGCTTATTTAATATTATACAAAATAAAATAGTTACAAACATGCAATGTAAATACAGTGGCTTTACGGTGTATTAATACATTTTGCAAGTTTGTGCATGAATTATAGGTGAGACATATTACAGTCCCCTCCTGGAGCCGACACCTTATCGTGGTGGAGGGGTTTGCGTGTTACAGTGATCCCAGGAGCTATGTTGTCT
>JAODJX010000053.1:7678417-7691248 GCA_026776945.1 Isichthys henryi | reverse complement strand
CCCTGCTGAGGCTACTGCCCCCGCGACCCGATCCCGGACCAAGCGGCAGATGATGGATGGATGGATGGATGGACATATTACAGTTAAACATAACATAGGATAGCATAGTGTATCTTATTTCACATCCCATATTTCAGTTTTAATTCAGCTTGACAGCCTGTAGCAATGTTGCAAGCAAGCTGAAGTGAGTCAAAAGATCACATTGATATCGTATTATTGAATTGGCATGGAAAGGGAAGATTTAAAGAGCTATGAAGATTACGCAAAGCACCACGAACGTGAATTTGAGTTATTTTTAGACGTCGCCTTCATTTTGCCTTAAATTTGTCTGTGTACTGTAGAGGAAAACCTTTTTGCAAGCAATATCGGGGTTTTGATAATATATGAAAATACACATATACGCAAAGAGAAAAGTGTAATCCAAAGTAATGTAAACAAATCCCTGTGAGAAAGTATCAGAATCATAATCAGTATTTGTGTACAGTACTGGGCAAAAGACTTAAACACTTAAAGGAAATGATGTTTAAATGATTTTCATATTGGCGAATAACTATGATATTATGTCTGTCAAAGTCTGTCAGCTTCAAAACATCTCCTAAGGTGACCCCAACATTTCCAACAACCATCTAACACACACACATGCATTTTTATTTTTTTTACTTGACTACTACCCCCACCTTCGTCGGCTAATCAGTACCTCTCAGTTATTTAACTAATTAAGCTAAGCTAATTAATTAATCACACTGGTGGTAAAATCTAAGAAACACAGTGGGATGGATGAGGCGCCCGAGTAGAGGTTTGGGAACCACAGTGGTAGACATGAGGGTTTATTCCTTAATCCCCCCAAAAAATAGACTTTTGTATTTAAATAACACCCCCCCCCCCCCCATCAAACTCTCAACTATGCCACTGGTATATATTTTATTACATGTATATGTTCTACATTCATATATTGTGCAAAAATTGTTTTAAAGCAAGTTTTAAATGCAGGGGGCATAATAAATAAATTGTGTCACAGATTGAATACATATGAATTTCATTACAATATGTTGCTAATGTGTAATTAACAACATTTTCTTTTTCATTTGACCTGCAATTTCTCTGAAGATGTCAAATACATTACTTATCCATCCCTTATTACTTATACATCCCTAAATACATTACTTATTATCGTATAATGTCCTGCATGTTAATGATAAGCGGTTTTCTTAATGGAAACACATCTTTGCATGAATAATAGCCACATCACATAACAGGAAAACACACAGAATATTCCAGAATTAAAGGTATTATTGCAGGTGATTTAATCTGAACTCAAAATGCAATTTTTGTTATTTGGTCTTATTCATACCCTTATGATGGTGATAATGATGATGATGTCAGTCCTTAGTATCTAAATATTCAACAGGACATCGTCTAAGCGACACAGAAATAACTTAATAAAACATGCAACATGCGCAACATGTTTGGCGGATTAAAGTAATGCTCTGTTTTAAATATCACTGCCCTGTTTTCCGTACACAGTAAGCTAAATAAAAGATTAATCTATCACAGCTCAGCCTGGTTGGCGCCCCGTTCTGGGTCATTCCCTACCCTGCACCTATGGTATGCAGGATGTGTGCCAGCAACCTGTATAGGATAAATGGTATAGAAGACGAATGAATAAACTCGATCTCGAGTTTATTTCTAGGTTGCTGTAGATCTTTCTTCCCTGCATTCTGCATTGTTGTAGATTCCACAATGCAGTGGACTAGCACACAAAGAGGCCGCTGTTTCATTTACTGACAAAGCCGGTTTCACGAATCATCGCATTCAGCCGCTCAGGCGCTGCTTCCCGTTACCATTTTTTAATAAGTATTCCCAAATGCTTTTCGCAGTTGTCATTTGAAAATATCTGGAAATTGAAGTTACAATGACAGCCGAATAAAGGGGGGGAAAAAACAGTTAAACATTTTTTTATGCCTGAAAGGTGACTCATGAACTTGTATAATTTTGCCGATTATATCTGTAATAACAGTGCCCCTGCTGAGATTCAGCACTTCTGATTCCACATGCTTGCCTTTCTTTAAATATCACATTAGTTAAAAAAGGAGCGGGGAGAGAGATTGAGAGGCATTTTGGCAAACAGTCAGATTAGCAAACAAGACAGATGCGTCTCGGAAAATGTCCACAGGTGTCAGTGAGTGACAGCAAGCTGGGATCGCATCCCTGATCCGAGAGCCCAGGCTGACATGTAAACGCCTTCCTCTCAAGCACGGCCAAACTGTTATGGACAGATGCAATTTGGGCGAGAGCTCCCCTGGCTGAGAACCGAATCAAACCCGTACTGTCATATATTCATTTTATTAGCGAAAATGTGACGCATCGGGGAATAACCATAATCGTGTAAATGAAATATCGTCAATAGGGTCGTTGTGGATGCTGATGTTCTCCTAATGTGTGCCTGGGCGGATTCGGGCGTTTAACGAAGTAGGTAAACTGCCATTTTATCTGCAGGTGTTTACGTTTGTCTTTTAATGTCGCCGTATGTCACGGAGGAAAATCACGACATAAATAATTGAAGCAACGGCAGTATCGGGTGTTTACAGAGTCTGAAATGTGCGATCGAGACTTTAGGGGGCATTAATGTACACGGGAAATTCATTTACTTAGACAATGAAATTTAGCCCATATCGAGTGTGTTGGAATTCACATTTATATAGATAGATATAAAAAAAAACTGTGTGTCATTTTATTGTATTCTTCTTGCTGTAGATTTGTATGGAAATGCTCACACGTTAAGCTCTGAGTGTCGTCAAAAACAAAAATCTGGGAAACATGAAAAGCTGCGACCCAGAGACAAATGAATTAAGATTAAGAAGAAAATGTCTTCCTCAGAGAAGTATTTTGTAAACAAAAACTAAATTTGTCGTAAGCAACGTGCTTCAAAACGCAGAAAGTGAGAGCTGAGAGAGAGAGATGGGTATATAGAGGTGTTGGTCAGTACCGGTCCTTGCCGATGTGGTGCCCTGGGTGAGCATCACCACTGGCGCCCCCTGTCTGAAGCAAAGTGAAATTAGCTGGCATGTCGGCGCCCCCTTTAGAAGTTGGCGCCTTAGGCAACCGCCTATGTCACCTATAGGATTGACCGGGGCTGGTGTCGGTGACCTGTTTACCGACTGAATGATGGCGCGGACCCATCGGGGAAGGATCAGGTGATTGATTGCCTGTGTTTGTACAAGGGGTCCCCCCCAGAGAGGTGTCTCGTGTCATCCGGAAAAACTGATCTGGCCCGTGGGGATCTGACCGGCCATCTGTGAGAATAGGACAACTCACTGTCAGATGAAGAAATCGTGTGTAATTAACGCTGCTGACTGCAGCATGAATTCTCTGGAATTAATGTTAAATAATTCCTTCCCAGAGTCTGCCTGCCATCTAAATTCCCATGATGCCGTCTGTTTATATATAGTTGCCGAGGTGCGTATCGAAACTTAATAGTTACCCAAACTGCACCTCTCTGTCGCTTCCCAACATGAGCTCAAAAATCTTTTATTTATTGCTTTTTTTATTTTTATTTTTTGGTCATTCATTACTTTGTTACTTTCAATGTATTTCTCAGTCTGTTTTCAGTGAAGTCTAAATTTCTATGTGGATGCAGATGTACTGGCTTGATTGCACATTGTCACTATCACGGAGTTCAAGATCCACTTGTGTGTCTCGACCTCCCTGTCTGAATTCTTTTGAATCCCCTGCCCCCCCGCCACCCCGATCGATCCTCTTTCCATCATTTAGGAAGCCCTGTTCACGGGGATTTGCAGAGGTTTTAACGTGCGGCGACCCCCCCGCTCGTAACACTTCGGAAGATTCCGTCTAGGGGCGGCAGGCCTTGAAGAGGCGGGTCAGCAGTGTACAATCTTGTACTTTAAAAATCGATGCTCCTGCAAAAGTTTTTGAATAAAACATGTACAGTCAAAGTGCTTTATTTCCCACTGAGGTTAGGGTTTGCCAGTACGTGTGCATATATTTATTGATTTTAAACACACTGAAGACTTCCCACGTGGTCCCATATTTCTACGGGAGTCAGTACATTGAGACATATCTGCTCGCATAAGGTGAAAATAAAACCAACAGGTCTTCTTAAAATGCTTGTGTCTGTTTATTATTGGAAACAATGTTTCTGTACTGCTGGAGTGGATTAAAGTAGGTTAAGGTAGGTCTTGGGTCTCGTAATAAAAAATAAAAGAAGAGTGTCTTTAGTTCAAATAGATGTTCTGTACTACTTAGTGTTACGGTATTATGCTTATGTAGGATTCCAGAGAAAAACTGGCATCCCATTCTGGGTCTGTTACACCCTCTGCATGTGATTGGATCCAGCTAAACGGTGATCGGCATATGGATGGATGGATGGATTCTTTACTACTAAAAACAAGTACACAGCTTTTTGAGGGGAAAAAAAAGCTTCTTACGTTTAATTCAATTTGTATTACATTTTAAATACTTGTCTTAACCTGTCCTCCAGCTTGCAATGCCATTGCCAATGTCACAACAGAAATTAATTATCGCAAAAGAGTTTAAACGTCAGATAGTTATTAATTAGAGAGGAAAGCGGCGTATCTGTTTGATTTGATTAATAATAGAGGGGAGACGAGAGAATCGTGTAGTTTCTCGTGTAGCGGAACCTGACTTTGTTTCTACATCAGCTGGCATGGGTTGAGCCTCACACTGGAGAATCACTCTCTCCCTGCAACCCCGCTCTGCACTTTCGGCTGCAAAAGCGACTCATCTTCAGCCAAGTCTGCGTGCCGAAGTGACAGCGGCGATTTCCCCCATCTGCAGAAACATAAGAGCCGCGCACATCTGCTCCGGCGCAGCCCCGTTCCGATAAATATACATAAACTCATCCGGCAAATGACGGAGGGGGAAAAATAGCGGAAATATCACCTGGGCGGTATCTGCTGTGGATAAACGGCACCGTCCACTTAATTTCGTGGCTGGCCGTGTTGAGATCTCTATATGTCATGGTGAGGAGGCAGCCGGAGTTTTGAGGCTCGCAAGATAATGTCTTCAGTCCTTCCTGCAAACCATTGTTGGCGTGACTTACGATCGAGCTGGTGAAATATTAATGAAACATTTGCTTGCCTGTGGGGGGCCATGCATATGTTTAAAGTCATTATGCACTGCCAGGTGAGTAGGGGAGGGATGTCGAAAAGTTTTTAAGAAGTGAGGGGGTGGCGCGGTCATAGAAATGTCATAGTTCTCACTCTAGAAAAGTATCTAGAGAATATTTACACTGATCTGGAGTACATAGGGAATGAGGAACAGATGTATTGAGTGGGTGGGCTCGTCACTCGATGTTGCCTCCTCCCTAAGACATCCAACATGCCCCCAAACCTTTCAGTGAAAAAAAGAGCCTATTTCTACGAAAAAGGACTAACCAAATACAATGATTACGCACCAGTTCTGCATCTCGAAATGTTATGTGACTGTGGTAGTAGGCATAACATTTTATTTAATTTTATCGATTGCAAGCGTAGGGTCATTTTTTTTGATCTTTAATTTAGAGTTGGCGTTAGATGGTGGCTGTTGGGCCACGCCGCAGCATTCTGGGAAAGTAAAATGTCTCGGGTTGCAGTAAAACTTATCCGAAACGAAAAGGTCGCTTCATTTCTGCCAGATGCTGCTTGTCACTTCAAAGTGTGTCTGCTTTGCCGGCCATAGCGAGGCAAGTTTACTTGTTTTCTTTCCCACTTGTCACCGTTGATACGTATCCAGTCACCTCCGTCCATGTACTTCCTTTGACTTGCACATCACAAGATGAAACCAAGCACATATATATATATAAATAAGCAAGAATAACAATGCTTATTGCAAGGTTTTGGGAATTTTTTTTAACCGTATTTTTAGCTCTCGGATGATTTGCTGATGCCTGACAGTCGACAGCCTTTTCATTCTCTGGGGAACGATGCTGTTAACTTCAAATTGCACTTGGGATGGTTTTGTCACAGTGCCAAGGATGTCTTACATTTGAACTAGGCCAAGGTCATGGTATTAGGCTGATAAATGATTTGCAACAAAGACTGTGGCACTCTAGAATATCGGGCAGAAACATACATTATAAATCACCTGCTTGTCTTCTGAATAGTACTGTATTCCTTCTACATATTGTTGGATTTTTCCTTGCTGATCTCATGTTTCCTGAAAGTTGGGAGATGGGAGTTTCCATGAAAATGAAACCATTCCAGAAGGTTCTGTGTATGCCTGTAGCATGAGTAGATTGGGGGGGGTGCACCTTCATGACTTCACTGACACCGATTTAAGCGTTTAGGCGATTTAGGCGTTGTGGGCCAAGGTGATCCAAACAGCACCATCACTCCGATGAAAAAGGCACAAATGCTGGAATAGACCCCAGTCCGAGCGTCCAGCTGGTTTTTCAAAAGCTACTGTTTTGTCTGGGTTTAGCGCAGCAACCTGTATGACCCAGTACATTAGTAAGTGAAGAAAAAGGCACTGATTAAATAAAATCCCTTTTGTTTCACCAAATGCCAGCCCTAGAGCCATTTGCCCTGCATATTGTGACAATAATCTAACTGTATTTTTAATAATTGAAACATTATTTGCTGTATTTGAAGGTAAATTTGCAGGATAAACTTTCAAGGTAAGTTCAAAAAATATTTGAAAAAATATCGCTAAAGCAAACCATATTTTTAGGAACCGGATCTTTCTTAGTGGGCAAATTGACAACGTGATCATGGGTTTTGTATGGACATGGGCGTCTGGTTCAGACTCCGCCCCCACATTGGCCCCACGCCGCATCACTTCCAGGCAATATACAGTAACTACTTCTCTTCAACACACCACGCCTCAGCATTTCGAGGCTCGTTGCTCACGACAAAGTTATTTACAACATATTTCTCTGAAAAAGCCAATTTCTTTTCTCTTCTAGTTAATCTGGCTGTTTTACCAGCATAAACACATATGCTGAAGACCAATTAAAGTGGTGTACCCCCACCTAGGTTATGCATGGCAGCAACGGGAAAGTCTTTAATCAAAAAGAAAGCAATTTGGCTTCCTCTAGCAGATGAATTCCGACCCCGGGTGGCTCTGATAAAATATTCATCTAGCAAAGCCTTTTAAGATTTCTGAAAGTTAAGTATCAATTTAAGGTCCTTAAGATCTACTTTTGGTGCCTTTCAAATCCTCGACTGGTGGGATTCAATAAAAAAAAGCTGAAAGTAAGAGAAAAGCTAGAGAAGGACATCTAAGCGGAGAAGGGATCGTTCCTCCCACGGCTCAGATATCATGTGCTGCCCCTGTGTTCTGAGTTTCTGTTTGGCAGCATTAAACCGCCACTGGGATGGGATGGCGTCTCGCCCCCTGTCCTCTATCCTGTTCTTCCTGAGCTGAAAGCCAGCTTTCCAGGGCCCTGCACTGAAATATCAGTTAAGAAAGATGGGTGGATGATTACCCAGAATACTGCTGGACTGACTAAGAATTGGAGCACATGGTGACAATAAACCTCAGTGAGATATTCTCATATCATAATGTACATAAACCATATGTTTATAGAATAGATTATTTACATCAACACTTACTGTTATACAGTAAAGTTTGGATTTGCCAACTGCCTAATAAGGAGAGTGATAGTGTCACATCACATGACCTGGCCACCTGACCTAAACACATTAGTGATGGTTTTAGAGGAGTTTGACCAGAGATGAAGGGAAAGCGGCCAATGGGGGCTCAGCATATGTGGGACCTACTTCAGGACAGCTGCAAAGGCATCTCAGGAGGCCACAATATGGAACTGGTGTAGAGGAGACAGTAGGGTCAGCCAGTCCCAAGGGTGATTGGAGTTAAGGGCCTTGCTCAAGGGCCCAGTGGTGGGATCACTCTGACAAATCATATGAATAAAATATTGCAATCC
Source organism: Isichthys henryi (assembly GCA_026776945.1). NCBI lineage: Eukaryota > Metazoa > Chordata > Actinopteri > Osteoglossiformes > Mormyridae > Isichthys > Isichthys henryi. Next base: position 7,683,345 of record JAODJX010000053.1, on the reverse strand, counting down.
ACTCAACATAATGTGAGACATATTAGAGTTCAAAAGAGGACAGATTGATGGTGTGAGTCTCGTTGGCACATTGGTGATCAGGACAGCAAATCTTTGTGGTGTACCGAGAGCCAGGGTATCCAGGGTAAAGCCGGCATACAACCACAAAGGATGGACCACATCCGACAGGATAACTGTGGACACTGAGGATACTGTCTGAATGGGATGTCTCGGTGTTAACCCAAATGCACACCATGACTCTCTTGTTTCCACCAAAACTTTTCACTGGGAGTTTCAAAGGGTCAATATTCATGGTCGGGCTGCTACAGCACAAATCTTTTATCACTCATGATAATGCCCAATGTTGCGTTCAATGCTGCCAGGAGAGTTATGGTGTGGAGAAACCCCAAAGGGGCTTATCACCCAGACTGAATGCATACCTAGAGTGCAGCACGGGGCTGGATCAGTGAGGGTTTGGGCTGTAATACCATGACATTCCCTTGGCTCAATACTTGTTATAGATGGCTGCATCACTGCCTAGGACTACCAAAGCATTCTGGAGGATCATGTTCACCATGTTGAACATCTCCCATGGCCTGCACAGCCACCGAATCTGAATATTTTTGAGCCACTTTGGGGTGTTTTGGAGAATCGAGTCAAGAAATGTTTTCCTCCACCAGCATCATGTAGTGACCTCGCCACTGTTCTACAAGAGGAACGGCTCAGAATCCCTCTGGCCACCATGAAGGACCTGTGTGTCTCATTCCCAAGATAAATTTATAGTTTACTGGCTGCAGAAGGAGGCCCTGAACCAAACTAATACAATATTGTGGTCTAAAACCAGGTGTTTCCATTTCATTGTCCAATTTCTGTACATGCTGCATAATTCAAGTTTTTATAAGTATTTTATGCTATATTTGATTGTTGCCCTATGTATATTATTTGTGTCAGAGGCTGATACTAAATCTTGTTTTACTTGTGTAACCCACTTTCACAATGATAAATGGAAATCCTTGATGTTTGATGGATGGACAGATGGCTGGATGGATGGATGGAGTATAAAAACACAGAGTGATCTGTGAAACCCTTAGATGCTTGATTGATTGATGATGGGTGGAATACCAAAGTACAGAGTGATCTGTGGAGAAGGTTAGGGCAAGCTGCACTCCCTTGGGTGTATCTGTGTTTGTGAGGTGGGTGGTCTCTGCACACTGCACCCTCTTTTCTGACAGAGTCCAGTGAGATCTCTGCATCAATCAATGCAATTTATCACCTACACATTTTAATCAGGCTAATACCTCTCCAGTAATCATGCACAAGGCTACTGCATGTTACCTGTATCAACCACAATCTCTTTGGAGTGATTTTTGTAACACTTCTCCTTTGAAATATATAAAGCCATGCCATACAAATATCAGATGATAAGATCTTTTAACAGAGTCTTCCCAAGTTTATTCACATATTTATAATGAAATTAACATATCGGACCAAAATATTCCTTCCTTCCAACCCCCTGAGAAACAAGAGTGGAGACTTATTTTCCAGAGATGTAGGTTGCTTGAGTTATTTTTAATCAAACTTGGTGGAAAGACCTTATTGTAGATCCTACCACAGTGGTTATTTATGACTGCCATTGTTACCGGAAGGCAAAATTATGCACATAAGACTGAAGGGCAGCTTTGCACAGAAACAGTCCATGTGCTGCTTATTATATGCTAAGTATCCAATTTGAAACAGTCTTGTTTGGGCAGTCACATTTCCTTACTGTGTTGAAATGAGGCTGATCAAATGCATTAAATCTATCCGTCCAGATTCCACAGCCACTTACCCAGTGCGACATGATCAGAGTGGGGTGGATTGGCTGTAATCTAGAGCCCCCAGAGATGTTAATCTGTTCTTGCACATAGACATATATAAACACATATACAGGCCCGAGACCAAACCCACAACCCACTGAGTCACCACACAGTTATGCCTAGAAAAGTCCAAACTCATCTTTATAGCCTAAATAAATCATCCGACATATTGAAACTGGGAACACAACGTTCATTTTTTTTTCATGAACCAAAGACCCTGGCGACCTTTTGGAAAGGCTGTCGACCGAAAAATAAATAAATAAATATCAACTTCTGGGATCTAGTGACAGGTCACATCTATATTCGGCTATCATCTTATCTAGGAGAAGCTGGTAAATCAGAAAGCAGCGTCTGGGAGAGACTCGTACCATCCTTTTTTCGCTGCTTAGCCATGCGTCGACGGGGATGAAAACGCGGTTTTGGAATTGAAATGACTTGAAAGGCACATGTCTTTGGGGCAAGGGAGTGCAAAGATCTGAAATCCGCCCACCAACATGCCTCGGAGACGAACTCGTTATGTGCCGTCGTAGTGCCCGTTGCGGATTAAATAACAGGCTGCCCAGAGCTGGGGGTAAATCACGAGGACATGAATCCTTGGAGCTTGGCTCCGTCAATCTGCAGAACATTTCCAGAAGGAGATCGTCCCTTATTAAAGCAGCTTTCAAATTCTTCAAGAAGGCGCCTGGTTTTTTTTTCTTCTTCTTGAAAGTCATAAACCGTGAGCAGAGAAAAATAAATAAATAAGCAACCGTTCTCTGTTTAGGAATCTTTTTTCTTGCGAGTTGTTTTTTTCTTGTTCATTAACATATGACTCTCTGGTTCCTCTGTCTCTTGGTGATCGGAACGAAAAAGCCAGCATGATACAGAATGCATCATATTTCTTGAATTTACATGGGCTTTTTAAGAAACACAAGGCTATGGTAGCATGCGTCGTAAATAGAATGTATAATTATCATACCAAACTAGATCCTTTTATGGACTTTTTCCCAGATCTGCAAACCAGGAAGGTTGAAATATGAATCAGACTCAGACACGTCATTTTGGTTGCCTTATGTATGACATGGTAGCAAAAGTGTGACACTGTTTAGATTGCAATGGTGCTGTGTAATCCTAGGGTGAGAAGATGGCCCTCTCAGCTCTGCAGAGCATACTTGTCTGGTGCCTGCACATTTTCTCCTGCAAGACGGTTCTCCATGCTGACTGTTTGGACAGCCCGGACTCATAGTCCCTGAGCTGGTCGTGGAACACATCACTCCACATTAGAGATCTGTGTAATTATTCATCCAATAAAGGACAAAAGGATCCCCTTTGTCACCAACATGCAGCCGAGTGCCTGGACCTTCCAGCTGTTTGGTGAAGCCTGAACGAATAGAGATCCATCTTAAAAGAGGCACAAATTCGCCAGTGAGACAGCCGGAGCAAGGAGAGGGGGAGGGCAGGAGGACAGGGGATGTGAGAAGCTTTCTCAGGGTCAGTGCCCTTTCACATAGCTGTCTGTATCCCCAGAGGGGGGGGGGATTAAACTCTCTCTGGTGGTATTTAAAAAAAAAAAGACCCCCCTCCACCAAATGTTCTTTCTATAAAACATGGTTTAAGTTACATTTTTAGCTCTTTCCAATCTCGCAAGAAGACTTCCGGACTGTTTCCTATAATGTTAGACAAACCAAAACTCCTAAGGTATCTGAACTAAGCAATCAGCATTACGGCATCGAAATTTCTATTTATCCGTTGAAATGTTCACAGTTTTGAAAATAAACAGATTTTTTTTTTAACATGCAAAATGATGCAGCCGATGGTGGAGTGAAACGCTGAAAGGATGAAGAGATCGCTGGATGTACCTCACCTTTCCGTGACCTTCTGTCCGTGTCCTGTACAAGTGTGGAGCGGTTCCTTAAATTAGATCCAGTTAGATCTGTATCAAAGGCTTCACAACAGTTGAAAAGAAAAACCAAAAACCAATCCATTTATCTCTTAACTTGTCAACAATTCAATAGTTTAATTCCTTATCACCTTTGCCTTCTAAAAAACACAATAAAATGTGGAACTCTAGCTAAGAGTTATCGCTCTGCCTTGGAACTTGATATATTATACTGTTATAGAAAATGACTTTTTAAACCACTTGCATTGCTTTACTAATGATATTTTACAAGCATGCATGCAATGAGATTCTTAGTAGGCATTTTTATTTTGTGGGATTTCATCAGGTACTTTTCTCACTGTCCAAAATCATGCATCTTGGCCAGCTGGCATCTCTAAACATCCCATTGTGAGTGAGTGTGTGCCCTCTGATGGACTGGCATCCCGATCAGGGTGTTCCCTGCCTTGTGCCCTGTGAATCCCGGGATAGGCTCCAGGTTCCCGTTGGCCCAGTGCTAGATCAGCAGTATGAGAGCTGGACTCGATAAACCTGGTTATTCTTGGAATCTTGAAACGTACTGCATAGATATATATATATAGTTGGATAACATTAGGATTATTGATAATTGACACTACATTGGATGAAGCTACATGGATTGGTCTGACCAGATATTAGTATTTCTAGCCCAGGAATGAGAGACGTGAGCAGAAAGGACATTCAGAGTGAAATACTACGCATTTACCGGCCTCCAACGGCTTGCGGGATGTATTTGCATTCGGCTTGCGCAGGGCCTGGCTACCGGCCTAGCTTTGGTCACAACATATGGCCACGGCCGTGGGCGAGATCCACAGACCTGGCAGGACGGCGTCCTGCGTCGCCCACATCATCTGCTGGAGGGCTCCTGTGGGATTCTGGGAAGGATCGCCCCCCCCTCACCCCCCCCCAGTTTGTTGCAGGTTCGTGCGACACAGGGAAGCTGTAGCGGTCAGACAGCACGATATAAGTCAGCCTTCACAGGAGGTGGGGGATAACGGAGGCGTGAGAGCACCAGGCCTGGGGTGCGCGATCCAGATGAGTTTGGGAGGTTACATCTGGTAGGGCACATTCTCATGGGGGGGGGCACGGACGCTGCGCCGGACGCTCTCTCTGGGAAAAGCCAACAACTCTGGCTAAAGGGCCTCTCGAGTGAGTCACGGTGCTAACGGAATGTAGGGCTTCTCGTTTTTTCCATAAAC
>JAODJX010000053.1:7632747-7648157 GCA_026776945.1 Isichthys henryi | reverse complement strand
CTTCACATTACAAAAAAACCAAAAACCCTCATTCTCCCACCCCCCCCCCCCCCCCCCCCCCCACCCCCCCCCCCCCCCGCGCCCCCCCGCCCGGGGGCGGGGGGGCCCCCCCCCCCCGCACTCCTGGTTAATATGTAGTATTATCTGTGGACGTCAGATTGTGTGAAGAATGGCTTGACCCTTAACTGGATCTCCTGTGAAATCATTAACATGAGCGGTATTGTGCTAAGAGGTATGGTCTCTCATATCCAGTTCATCTTCAGCTTTGTTGTGGCCACGCGCTCTCTCAGGCTTCGGCCCCCACCGGCTGGGACACTGGTGCCGGCCCGCAGCCCTTCCTTTTGTGGGCCTGTGACCTTCAGAGCCTGTTCCTGGGGCGGGCCTGTCGCCGCTCAGCTGCATGCCGCTCCAGGGGAGGTGCTTCAGAGAGACAGATGGGAGACTCTGGGCTCGCATATAATGGCTGCAACCCTCGGAGATGGTTAAAGGCGGGACGGGACCGAACGTGCCGACAAATGACTGGGAATCAGTTCAACAAAAAAAGAGAAATAAAGAAAGCAGGATCATTTCTGATGAAATTTCAGACGCTTCTGTACCATGTTTTCCTCGGCAGAGGAGACTGCCGCAGCAGTATGCGCACGGCATTATGGGTCGCAGGTGATCAGGACCGATGAACGCCGCGCTGCCTCTGCCCAAACCACACTGTAATGTTTACTCACGAAAGCCCCCTCCCCCCAGTCCTCTGTAGTTAACGTACGCCAGTCACGTTTCCAGACCTTTTATACAGACGCCAGCTTTATTAAAATGAAAAAAAAAGAGAAACAAGGAAATAAATTCACTAGGTCTACAACAAATATGTTTGAATAAATAAGTGAATAACACAGTCGTGTACTATGTGTGTGTGTGTGTGTGTGTGTGTGTGTGTGTGTGTGTGTATACACAGTATGCATATATACGCACACAAAACTTAAAAGTGCAGTTCAAACTTTAAACTTCTGACTCCACCGCTTACTGATAATATAAACATTATGTCAGTCATACACACAGACACACACACACACACAGGCTACTCTTCATGCATTTTATCTGCACGGCTGTTGTTCCTGGATAGGTTTTGCCACCCCCTCACCCACCTCCCCATCCTCAGTGCACAGCTGCCTTCCAGTTGTCCAGTGACTGACGCCGCCGACGGACACATCCCAATCTGTGCCCCCCTCCCCCGGTCCCCAGCCGAGACACTCATGCTCGTGGCGGGGGCGAACTCTGGCTTGGCTCCCTCCACGCTCCGTCCCCACGAACCCGTGTCTGCTTAATGCGCGGAGCTGGACTCAGCCCAGAAACGTCGCAAACCAGCAGCTGCTTTCAATTATATTAACTACTATATGCACAAATTGCCAGGTTCCCCTGGCATCCCGCACCGATGAATGACTCATTTAATCACTTGACAAATATGCGTGCTGCATGCGTTTGGCCCTTCGCTGCTCCCAGGCTGACTCCTATCTTTCCCATCTTAGCAGGAAGGTCAGCTGCACTCTTGCTGTAGGGCCCCTCTTACTTGTTTCTGCAGTGACCTCTGCTTTCGTTTTGCAGTTCTCATATGTCTATGCTTAACCTTGATGTATAGTTTAATCCAGGGCTTCTCCACTGGTGAGTTCGAGCCAAAAACCTGGTTGTGAGACTATTTTCAGTGAGTTGCAGAGAGCATAGTTGAAAAAAAATTAATAAGAAAAATAAATGGTCACCACCCCCTTCTTGGTTGGCAGCTTTTACCATTGCTGTACCTGGTTGATGACTTTGAATGTCGTTGAGGGTCAATAGCTTTTATGAACGCCAACCCCCATCCCAGTCAGCAAGTTTTGCTGTGAGTTGATCAAGGAATGTGGGTCCTTAGGCTAAGAAGCTACATTATTGGCGAAATTTCTGGCAACATCCAGCATTTTTGGCATTACACTTTAAAAAATTACTACACAGATGTTTATATACAGTCCAAGAATGTTTGCAAATATAAGTAACTGGAGAAACAGTTGAGTAAAGTTCTGCAATATCTAACAATTGGAAATGTTTTCACAATTTTAGCCACTAGTGTATGGTATATACATTTGCACATGTATAAATTTGTCATAACAGCGCTTCACGTTTATATATACAAATGTCGTTATCTTCCAGCATAAAATGCTTACGACCTCCCAGCTCGAGAACACACATCTTTGGGATTTGGGATGGTCAAGGAAATTCCTTCCCAGCTACATAGGAATCCCGTTTTTCAGTCTTTCCCACAGTCTGGAATGGAATGAGGTCTCATTTCCATTGACCGTTTGTCCTCATGCACGTTAAATAATGGTCAGTACTTCCTGAGACAAAAAAAGATTCGCGTAGTAGGTACATCTGCAACCAATGAGGAGTGTAATGAAGCTGACATTAATTCACTTATCTCTCATTTTTCCACTCTGCTCAAATAGCCTCAATTTGAGTCACACTAAATTGTCAGCCTGAAAACGCAGATAACATCAGGTGAACATGTGATTCGAATTATCTTGATAAGAAAATCAGAGAACTCAATATAGTGTGTGTGTGTGTGTGTGTGTGTGTGTATAACACATTCTGGGTGCTCTGTTCTGAGTACAATTTTAAAAATTGTAAAATGTTCTGTGTGTTTGGCAGCTTTTCGCAAATATTTGACAACATTTTTTAATGGAAATGGGCTCACGGTAATTAGGGGCAGCAAAGATGTAGGTGTAGGTTTTTGCTATTTATTTTTGGTTAGGTTTTTTTTTTTTACATATTATGTTGCTGGATAAATTTATGCCTGACTTCTGTATATTTTACGTTTCACCGTAACTCTGTGTATTCTATTTTGTTTATATAAAAACACGGTATGTTTTAATGTGATACGCGGTAAGAAAGCAAACCCTCGCTGGTCACTTATCACCAGAGCCTGAAAATAATCTGCCAGACATTAGTCTGTTGCTGTCACCCACCCCCATAATCAAGTCCATATGTGTGGCAGATTCAGTGTGTAGAGGGAAACCGAACAAAAAAACAGGACTCGAGGTCACGCTTCAAGTGTTGTTTTTTTTTTTTTCCTGTTCAGGAACCCACTGGAAAACTCCTAGAATGTGCCCACATTTTTCAGTCACCCTGGATGTATAGAGCACTAATGATGCCGTCACATCAGGCCCTGAAATTCTACTACCAAATTAAAAGACAATTTCGATATATAATATAACGGCACATTAACATAACTGAATAGTCTCAGTTGTTGAACAGACTTCGTTCTGGACCTTAACGTATTTAAGCCTCACTGCTATTGTCGTTCGGTTTCCTGTGCTCCTATTCGATCAGAATGGAAAGTCTCTCACGCCGTATCAACGTTACCCAGACTTCCCTCTGCCATTCCCTCCCTATGAGACTCTTCCCAAATTGCGTAGGCTTGACGAGTTCTCCATAAAAGTCAGGGAGGGATGGGCTTTTCTTGCGATTCGGACCGGATCGTACAGCCCACAGACAAAGCAGAAGAAAAAGAAAAACCCAAATCCAGTCTCTGAAGGAAAAGTTCCAGTGGCGGAGATTAACAGAAAGCACTGCAATACAGTGCAGGGTATTTTATTTATCAGTTTGGAGGAAATCACAGGGGTCGAGCTTAGAAAAATGCAGCGCCACCTTCTGACCTAAGTTTAGCAGGGATGATGTGCGCACAAAAAAAAAAACAAAATGTAATTTTGTGGTTTCCATTTGCATTCTCTTGTAAATCAAGATAAAAACACCACGACAAAAGCATGCACCCAGATGGAATTCAAGTATTCTGTATACCTTTCAAAGCGGATTCAGGTTTTTCTTTGATGTGGAATGACATGTCACATCAGACGCTCAAGACCCGACTTTAATAAGTTTGATTAAAAACACTGCATTGGTGCTTCATCGTGGAAGCATGAAGGCAGGGATTCAGCATGTTGCTGTCTGTCCGCATTGCTCAAAACAATGTTGGTACTCGACCAATGCATTCATTAACTACAAAAGTGAGATCAGGATTTGCACTCAAAGGAGGTCAGTATCACTGTGACTACGCCCCCCCCCCCCACTCAGCTTGACAAGATTTGCTCACAACTGTTCCTTATGGTGTCTCAGTGCTCTGCTCTCGCCTTGACCCTAAAATGATGAAGACAGGGGGCATTACGATGATAGGACATAATTGCTGGGAGGTATTATCTGTGCTTGTGCCATTGCTCTACGAGTAAAAGCTCTGTCAGCGTAATTTACCTCATTCTCGGCAAAGACGCTGTTAAGGAACCGGCCCGGTTTCCAGGTCGCCCCGCAGACCATCTCCAAGATTTAATAGCTTTTAAAAACCCTTTACAAGTGCCCCCCTTTACCACTACAAGAAGCTCTAAAATGGATGGAACAGAAATAAGAAACATGGAAAAATTGAATCTTCAGGATGAAGGGGTGATTGAATATGACCATATTGTGCAATTTTACAATTATGTTTCATTTTATTCATGGGACGCGAAATGCTAGATCCATTGCTTGCTTTTATAAATGCAGTACTTCAGACATAATGCTTTGTGTCTAATTAGCACGCACTAGGTCTCGCATATGGAAATCAAGATCTTGTTCAGCCTCTGTCTTTCTCTGATTTCATGTATGCAGGGAGAGATGGAATGATGGTGAAGGCCAGCAGTGTTATTTTTTGTGTAGGATGTATTCAAAGTTCATTTACATGGTTGATTATTTTTAGCATTAGAGAGTTTAGCTACATATGATACATATTCCAAAACAAGAAGACTTGATGAAACTGTCTGCAGTCATCAGAAGACTCGATAACGACACTCCTCCTGTTTCCCTTTCACTCATCCAGTTAAGATTTGCTTCCTATGTTTCTCCTTCTCCAATACTAGCCTTGCATCCGGCGTTATTTAACAGTATTATGACACATAGCTAATCAGTGTCTTATTGGAACTGCCTGCTGAAGTATTTTAATGTATTTTAAGACGTCAAATCAAACGATCTCCATGTATAATTTGAGCTTGAAGGTTGGAGATGATGAATGAAGAAATCTTGGGGTTATTTAGAGACTTGGTGCTAGATTGTTTTGTCCTCGGTGTGACTATGAGAAGAATAAATATATGAATGGACTTTTCATTATGTCGGGAACATGCTGAACTTTAAAGAGGGCAGTGTTTGGGAGGTTGGTGGATTCTCCTAGAGAGGTATGCAGATACCTGTTTCAAAAAACAGTCACTTATGCGTCCACTTTGAGCTCTCTTAAAGAGATGACGTCACCATTAGACCTTGTGATGCCAATCTCTGTTGGTCCAGATCAAGCCGGGAGAACGGAATGTGCAAGATCAGATGACAACCGCTAATATCCAGAACCTCAAAGCTAACGTCAGCTGAATGCAAACGCGTTGGATAATGCAACCTAACTACGGTACTACCAGTCTAAAGTCTGCCACAAGGGAACTGTGTTTTCAAAAAAAGTTTTTCAAAGGAGGCCTTCCAGAATCGTACCGTAGTCTTTGTAAGAAAGATAAATCCAATGGACCTGCCATTTTAACAATACGAGGAATATTAATATTTGGGCTTGGCTTGATGTTCATTCAGGCTCCCCAAGCTTGTTTTCCTCATAGTTTATAATGAAGGTTCACAGCTTTCAGCAAAACAAGCTCTGTGGTCACGTGATGCATATCAAAGAAATGGAAGGGAACAATTTGCAGTAGCTAAATGGAATGGATGAGTCAATCATTATGGCAAGATAAAGTGCATTAATTCCCATAGCAGTAATTTCCCAATGCATCCAGGCTGCTGAAAGGGAGAATAGGAATTTTCTCGCACATTCTACCAGGAATGACTGATGGTAATATTTAGTGCAAATCTCAGGTGTGTTCTCATAGGTGGAAAGACATACCCAATGAAAAATGGTGTTTTATATAAAGGAAGACCTGACCAAGAGTAAAGTTAAATGAAATAAGGTACAGTATAATATTTCTCTAGTGAGTAGGTTTGGGCGTGAGTGTGCTGCAGGGACTGGGTGTCTGTCCACTGATCCAAAGAGATCTTAGAAAACCTCAACTGCCTTAATTGCACGACTACTGAATGAAGTTCATGTAACAAACTCAAAGGGCATGATGTCTTCTGTTACCAGTACTCTGTCTACGCACCTCTCATTATGCTAAACAACCCCTAGCATGCTAACACTGTGCGCCACGTATCCAGTGATCAGACCGGCGTTTGTGATACCTCAAAATTGAAGGTCACCTCTGGAAGTCAAGAAGAACTTTGTACATGATCTGTTTCCCTGTGTCTTTCCCTCTACGACAGCCCGCCCTAAGCCAGCCCCTGGGAATCCCATGCAGACTTAGCGTCGAAATTACTGAAGGCAAGACAGAGCACCTTCTCTCAGGGAAGATTGCATTTCCTCCGCAACCTCTCTAGCTGGGAGAATAGATGTATTTCTATATCAATGTATATCTTTATCCTTGTTTTGCAGTCACATGATGTGTCCCTTATGCCGCACCTCAGGTGTCTCTGGAGACATGGGGAGGAAAGGATCTATAACAGAAATTTAGATAAATTGAGGAAAGAGGTGAAGTGTCACTTTTCATTCTAGGGTGTGCCAATTACCTTAAGATGAATGGTTTTATTTATACCTGATTTTCACCACAGCAATCGGTCCTTCTGTACACATCTCAGTTCCAGTCATAAGGCCTAATAAGTCATAAATAATGAAACAAAATGCTTTTTATGTCGAGAAAAATAATGCAAGTGTTACATTTGAATCTTTTAGGTTCTCTATTAAAAAAGAAGGAACATGAAACAATCGACAACTATCGTGCTTTTAATCCATAAACTGTAACGTTTACTTTTTCTCTTGATTTGTGTACATTCGGATTAAACCGATTATCGTCGATTTGAGACACATTGAAACATGTTACAGTCAATTAAATATCTGCAATTCACAAATGTCTGTTTTCATCCATACGCACTATGCTTAGTTTTTACGTGACAAAAAGGACAGCAAAGATATGTGCCATTTTCTTAAATGAAACTTTGAATTTTAGCAATGTTTCCTGAAAATGCACACATACGCTCTCTGCTGGGTCGTTTTTCTTTCGGCAACTGGGTGAAAGTGCACAAGTCTGCAATATTTGCACGGGGAATATCTATGCTTGGAAAGAATGCGCTGAAGAGGCAGTCAGTCTGTATGTTAAGAGGCTCCGTTTAAGGGCTGGGCTCCTTCTGTCACAAAGGGCGTGTGATGAAATTAACAACCAATGGGTGACTTTTGTGTCTGCGTGGGCCAGCTGCCACATCGTCGCCATGTTTACGCGGCCCGAAAGGGGTCTAGGATCGCTGTCTTTGCGGGAGCCTCATAATCACAGCAGCCGAACAAGGCCATTAATCCAAACATGGGAGAAAACACACTGAGCTGACTTTCGATGGAAAGCACTCTGGCGCTAAAGAGAATGTAACCTTGTGTGCACAAAGACTTTCTGAATCTGTAACTGCAGCGATATGGAGTTAACAGAAAGACATACGCGGATTTTTAAAGCTTCCTTAGATACCGTAGCAACAATGAACAAGCTTGAATAAGCACTACAAAAATGAAACAATTATTATTGAAGAATAAAACACGCAATATGGCATTATTTGCAGTATAATATGTTGTAGGATCTGGACGTGTATTACATTAATCTCCAACATGATCCCGATGTCCTCTAAAGCAAGGAAGATGACCTGAAATCTCTCAGTAGAAACATCCTTTCTTTACGCACAAATAAAGTACCGAGCTGTGAACCAAGTAAGCCAGCTCAGATAAATGTATCTGCTGAGCTACTTAAACGGTAGATATTTTCGCGATGAATCTGGGGCAATAGTGTTTAAAGCAAAGCTGGCAACACTTCAGTCGTGTGACTACATGTGCTACTAATTGGTAAGTTTACTCTAAGAGGAATGGCGGAGTATTGTGAGTATTTGCGAGGGCTAAGGAGAGCAAAACAGCTAATTGTGATTCTCCCTGTAAGCCCCTCATGTCTTTCCTCAGAAACAGATCATTTTGGACGTTCAAAGTCTGAATGTTTTCAGCGCGGCCTGCCCAAGATCAAAGGGGGGGGGAGGCTGTGATGGCGAGTGGACACAGGGCATGTAAACAGATGTGGCTTTGGAGAGAGGGAGCAATGAATGGTCCCTTTGTTTGGTGCGGTTCCCCGAGTCCACTGTGTCCTGAAAGTCAAACCGCCCATTTTGGAAGAGAGCCTGGCTACCGCCTCTTTACAATGCCGGCCAGTGTTTGATTTCAACAGTTTCCAATGGAAATATTTGAGGTTATGCTATTTCCCCTGAGACGCACCAAGTCCAGCAGACCCACAATGAAATTCCCACACTCCAAGTCCCTCGTACAGATGTTTGGTGTACAGTAACAGGAAGAAAGACCGTACTGAACAGGAAGTATTCTGAGGAAAAGAATTTAGAAGTTACTACTCCTTGTTAGTATTTCGTATAGATTTTTTTTTTTAGCTTGCAGTATGTTTGTAAGTCAGTCATTATAGTTTTCTGATTTGCATTTTGTGAATTATCCTGTTTCATCCACATACACAAATAACGGACCGAGTACCAGCGTTTCCTCTGTTGAAACTCTGAACGTGTCTAGAGAGGTTTTTCACTACAACTCGCCAACTATGACCATGTTTATCTTATGCCAGCACTGGTACAACTGATTTCGCTAAACGACTGCTTAATGACTGTTTAATTACTTAAACCTGAATTACTTGCGCATGCTGAAGGTGAAACAAGACCAGAGCAAATATATTAATGTCGCGCTGTTGAAATATTGCGGACATTCCAGAGAGGAACAGTTAATGACTAATTAATTGACTAGATCTATGGTACGGACATATATACCACACAGAAATTTACCAAACACAAGTCCTCTTTTAGCTCACTATGTAAAGATGACATGTAGATGCTGTTTATACAGTGCTAAACATACATTATGTCTTTTTTACTAATATAAAATCATTGAAGCAGTTCAGATCAAGCGTGCTATGTTTTCACATCTTACAGCTCCAGGATACCTCCGTCAAGCTTCCCTCATCGCCTCTCTGTATATGTAGGTTATTGAACTGCTTAGAATAATTTTCCTGGCTGCCAAAGCCAATCTGAAATGATCTTACTGCGTAACAATGCACATCCTGGACAGAGCTGAACTTCCCTCCAGGAGGCAAGCTGTTGAGGCCCGCATAATAATGAGTTTTTTCACACTCAGCCAATCACGGCGCAGCCTCCTTCGGGGAATTGGAACGCGGATGTTCAAAGTTCTCGTCAGCAGTTTGCAACGGGAATGCAAACCGTAAATGCGGTCGCAGGAGATATCAAATGCACAAGCAATTAATTGTGCTGAGACATTGTAATTTGTAGGTACGACTGGATCAGGGTCCAGAGCATTTACAAGGCAAAACACCATCTGTGCATGAGCCAAAGTAAACTAGCAACATTTTATACGTTGCGCGGAAATTCATCTCAAATAGCTGAGCGAAACATATTTAATCCTTCTCTGTAAAACATGCCGTATTAGTGTCAATTCTGTCATGAAATGTAACGAGTTGCTAATCTGTTTTGCGGTATACAAGTAACTCATAGCGTATTCATTATCTTTTCTAAAAATAGGCTAAATTAGACACTGCCAAAGCATTTGACATGACAAAATGAGGCCACATGTCCAATGAATATCCTGAGAGTCCCGGCTCACATTTCAGCACATCGACTCGAGCCTTGTGACATTTTTTTTTTCCGTCTCATTGTCTCCAGCGACAACAGAGAGCAGACTGGAGGTGTTCTGTCGCCTGGGGGCAGGATCCAGCCGAGGGAGAGACACTGCATCCCTTCCTTGGCCACTCGTGATGTCGCGGCCCCTGAAGTCAATGCTGATGAGGCTGCAGGTTCTTTTATACGCTTGTGTGTCCCAATGCATTCATGGACATCGCTGGCTGCAGGGCCTCCTTTGTCGGGAGGTGAAACCCCATATCGCGCACCCCCCACCCACTCCCATCCCAGCTGCCATATGGTCAGTCAGTGACTGGGGGCCTCAATGGAAGCAAAGAAAGAGCACTGAGAATGTGGGTGGGGGAGTGGGGGTTAAGGAAATCCGCAGTCGCAGCATAAGAAATTGATTTTTTTTTTTTTTTTGCCAAAGCGGGGGCAGCCTGAACCACACAACCTTGCTCTGACCCAGGCTGAGTCCCCGCCCCCCCCCCCCCCAAACATAGAATGAAGGTCTCCAACAAAGGCCATGTGGCGGAAAGAAATGACAACAGGCACTCAAAAACAAACAAAAAAAAAAACGACAGAAGTCAGGGTTTGAGAAAAGCAATATGGGGTCAAAATGTAATTATCCAGAAGGCCTTGAGATACCTTTTAATGAAAATAAAAAAACAAAAGTATTGCAGAATGCAGACTCAGCCGTACAATTTGTCCCTTGTGGAAGAAAAAAAATCTAAATATTCTATCAAATATGTGCTGTATTTAATAAAATGCTCCACATAAAAGGATATTCGATAAAGAAAGTTTATATATAGTTATTACTGAACCAAGCTCAAAAAGGGAAATTTCTGCAATCCCAGTTTGAAAAGTTCCCAACCACAAAAAACAGTAAATGAATACATTGTGAGTATTTAATTATTGGCTTTATTGATAGGAAAGTTGAGCTAACACTTTTTTTGTTGCATGGCAGATGGATGTGCTGCTATGTTCACAATTATAAAAGAAAATCTTCTTCTAAACTGGCAGAAAATTGAAAGTTTCGTATTTAAACGGCCACTGTGGAAACTATATAGGGTCACTTTGCCTGGGATTGGAAGGTCTCTGCTGGATCCCAGCCTCAGCAGAATAATCACATGTCCATTGGTCCTTGAGCAAGGCCCTTAACCCCCCAGCTCCCTGGGTGCTGCACGGTGGCTGCTCCTTTACTGTGAGCCCCCACAAGCTAAATTTCACCTGCATGGAGAGCAAGATAGGGACAAGAGAATTTCTCTCTAGTCTGTATATAAAAATGGTTACAATAAATACTATTCTGAGCCAGCAAGTTGATGTCGACTCGTAGTGGTCATGTAGACGATCAATCGCGGTTTTCTGATTTCCGAAAGACACGTCCATCATTGTGACAACTGAATCCATCCATCGAGAAAGCACTTGTTTCTCTTCCTTGCAGTCCACGGCATCCATAGAAGTCTCCACGAGAATCAAAGTGTTGCGTCTTGCGTCCTCGTTGTCAAGCTTCCGCAACCACAAAGACTCGCAGAACATATCATAATGAGCAATTTTGCCTTCGATTCTTAGACCTGTGTCAGTACTTTTCATAGACCCTTCAACGGAGGTCTGTCAAGTGTCAGTCTGCAACATATTTCTTGACGGCCGAATCCTTTGTTATTCATGATTGTGCCAAAGAAGCAAAGCTGTCTATGACCCGTATGTCTTCAACATCAAGGCTAAAATTATCTGCTTTTCTCATAAGAACTTTTATTTTCCCCTTTATTCGTAGTCCCATCTTTTTCAACTTTTTTTTTAACTTTCCTTTGTTTCTTAATCTTCTTGTCTGTCATGTGTGATGTCATTGCCATTATTTAGGTAGTTACAGTGGAGACTGCAATTCTCGATTCCATATAACGCTTCAATATGTTCACACCAGACGCGCTGTGACATAAATTGCCCGAAGCGTTGTAACCAGCATAGGGTGGAAAACAGAAAGGACTTTTAATTTAAGGCAGGTGAACTAATGAAATCCTGTAATCTATTCTTAAATTACACTCCTTGACACACTTGCTTTCCTGGATCTAAAAGTTACTTGTTTGGAACAACTGCAAGCATCCTGTAGAGAGAAACAAAATTGCCTAATCGATCATCATATTTTACCTATTAATGGAAGGCTGGTTTGTGGCCAGGCCAATCGGTCTTCGCAGTGTCTCTGTTTGTAGCTATTTATATCATTTCGCAAATGGGGCCCAGCTAATGAATTAAGATTTTTTTTTTTGGGTGGAGGGGGGGGGGGGGTCCTTGTGCTTCATATCCAAAACAGTACACCTTTGTCTGAGGGCCAACACCAAGCTCTAGGGTATTTTAAAACATTAAGTTTTAAAAGAAAAAAAACTAGAGTAACTAAAGTACGAAACAGTTTTCCAGAACATTCTTGGTCCCGAATTGCATGAGAGTCGCGGGAAATTCTGCCAAACTAAACATACGAATGCAATGATATGGTATACATCTGTTTTTACAGGAATGTGAGTGCAAGAGTAAGAAAATTAAAGCCACCTGATTGCATGAATAATATATGTGATGGCTTACTTTGGGTTAAGAAAGAATTACCCAGGATTGCACTGGAATTATGGACACCTGGGGAATGAGGCCGCTGGCGGTGCGGTACCAACTTTAGAAATAATGAACCGTGCTCCTGTCATTTCTGCTAGACTTTTGATTTAAACTGGCAGCCATTTGAGCACACGTTTAAATTTCAGTCCTTAATGCTGTCCCAGTATCACATTAAGCTGAGTAATCGTCAAGATATGAATATTTCGGCACTTTCGGGGGGAAGCATGCAAGCGGTCGATGCATTTCATCGACGGCAAATGAGTCTGACAGTGAGAGCTGCAGCAAATGCAAATGTTTGAAATCACGCCCCATGTTACTGCGAGACTGTTGGAATATACACTGGTAAACAAGAAATATCGTCGTTCTGACGGTTCACATACTTTTTGTTACGTTTCTGACTTCTGCCTGGAAGAAATTAAAATATTTAGAGTTCAATCGCCTTGGATTACTATCTTTAGAGAAAATGCTTTGTGTGATTTTATTTTCTTTAAATACAGGTCACGTGAAGCAGGATTAACAAAACAATGCCCACCTGAAATTCAACACGAAAGACATTAGAGATTAATCATCTTCCTTGGTTATAAATAAAGACCATTAAAGTACACTCTCATTTTCAGGTCAGCATCACTATCACAAACTAAGTTTCCAGAACCTTCTTGGTCCCCAAATACAGACCATCTACAAGATACCTTAATGTAAACATGTTGTAAATTTGTAACGCACTTACTCAGCGTTAATGATTCATCGCAAGGTTTCACCCATACAGCACAGAAGGCTTTCAGTTACAGATATGATTTACTGCTAGGGTGTATGTTGAGTAAGAAGCGCTGGAGTATGATTCTCATTTTCACTGGTTGATTACAGTACATTCATAACAGTGCTGGAAATGAAGTGGAATGATTTGTGTTAAAAGATCCTGGTGGAATTTACAGGCACTGGAAGTGTAGGCTGTATATATTCAAGAACAGAAATACTCAATAAAGATGGAATATGAAGAGATGAAACTCAGTGTGTATGTCTCTCTTATTACAGCACTTTGGGGGACATACAATGACTTAAGTAAATAATAATTATACTAAAACAAGAACACATGTGATATATAATAGGAAGACCTTGTAATCCATTGTATTTCGGCCAATGGAATGATAAAAAATCTACTTATAATACTCATTCTAAGTTTTAAAACTTACACAGATTTTTAAACAATTTTTAGCAGAAAACCTCTTCGCAAGGTCACGCTGACCTTCTCCTGAACACAGAAGTTCTTCCAGAACCGGAGCAGGACGCTCATCTCAGTTGCCTACGTATTGTTTGAGTATGAAAGCCGCGGTCGAATGTTCGCCGCGGCAGTATGCTAACAAGCCGCAGAAACCGTACTCCCTGCAAAGGCAGCAGTAGTTCACACGGCTCCGGCTCCCGCCTTTCACGCTCTCGCCACTTGAGTGTGCGTGCCGTTATTTTTCGACAGCCTGCGAGGTCACCGTGGTCACACGGGCCATGACAAAGGACCAGCCATCACTCGAAGCACAAAGTGTGTCAGGCCTGACTAGCTCATTAACATACGCCCCGGCCTCCTGTTAACAATGATGAAATGTTACAAACTCACCAGCATCTGTACCGACGTGGGATCATCTGGCTGCTACCCAGGAGAAACCTAAAACTAGGAAACTTACAGACAATCCGTAAACAATGTATGCTTCTATATTTCAGCAAACACGACATTGCACAAATAATATAAAGGTTGCTGGTTTTGAATCCCAGGGAACACAGAGAAATTGTAAGTCTATCATAAATCACTTTGGGTAATAGAGAGGGAGCCGAAACTCTCTTAGCAAAACAGAGAAAGATTAGCATTATTAAATCACTGTTATCCCTTGTTCGCCATAGCTAGACCAATCTTATTCTAGAATCCTTGTTTAATTGAATATTTTTTCTTTAAATCCACAGATGTGATTAATTGCATCAGACATTCTTGAGATTTGATTCAAAAAGCAAGACACTCCGAGGCTTAACATGAATCATGCTATAGCACGGACCGACTGGCCTTTGTTTCGGGCTACGGGCTCACGTTGTACCCGAATAACTTTGGAGGCGTGAGCGTGGGAGGTATGCAGTACTTCTTACTACAATGTGAGCCTTAAAGACTCAGGTGGCCATTAAATGCACCATAACAAAAATAATCAATAAACCTCAATAATGAGAGTTGTCTTATCCTACTATTTTAATTGAAGTCTGTTAATTAATGATTTCCATTGATTATTTTAGTCTTTTACTCCTTTCACACAGATTTTAGATAACCAATGCCCTGCTAATATGAAATATGGTAATGCAGCACTTAGTCTAAGTGTTTATAGACAGTTGTATACATCCATTAAAGCTCTAATTTAAATGAATGGTTTGCTAGTTAAACAATTAAATGCATTTCTAATTGCACCCTTTGTAATCACCCATCCGCAAAAGAAAAAATGGTTTTTCCTTCAGCGAGATGTTTTTCATGCATATGTTGATGAAGCTTAAATATTTATGTAAAGTTTAACAGCTTAAATGGGTACATTTTAGATATTTATAATGCAGTATTGAGGCTTTTAGAATTCACTATTCCATAAGTATGTCTTTCCTCAGATGCTTTCATTCGATTTTTATAAAGCTTGATTTACAGTACACTTCTGCGTGAAATCGACACCATATGCATGACGTAGCCGCGTACGATATGCCGAAGCCTGACGCACACCTCAGTAGAAACGTAACCACAAGAACTGCGGGTGAATATACGGGCAATACCAAGAATGCAAAGACCGTACTCGTGGTCTTGGCAAGACCAGTTTTGCAAACTTGCCTTCCAACAACTATCTTATGGCACAATGCATCGTGGGATTGCTCTTGTTCGGTGACGATTCAACCGACATATCCTAGATAGTTAGGGTAGATCAAGACCGACGTCTGTGGGTTTTGTCCTCGAGTACTTTTGTTCTAAGTACCTGGGACCCCCAGAGGTTTTTTTTCTCCCTACTTGGGAGTTTTTGGTTCCTCTCCTCCGCTGTCATCTGGCTTTC
>JAODJX010000053.1:7612480-7627076 GCA_026776945.1 Isichthys henryi | reverse complement strand
CGGCAGTGATAATCCAAACGTTGCCAAATTCATTTAAAACCAAGAAGAGTTCAAGGTCTTTGGGCTGTAAATGTGATTAACACTCAGTCCCCGTAGAAATAATTACATTACTGCTTTGTTTGCGCTCAGCTCTTTGGAAACGAAATTTGGAAGAAGAAAACCACTCGTATGTATCAGTCTCAGTTTGGTCTGGCCAGTGATGGTCTTTGACTTGAGATGCACCAATTTTGACGGCTAGGCTGAAGAATGTCGGGCTTCGGTCCAGGAGGCACGTCAAGCCGTGCAAGAGACAAATGTTTTGTTTCAGTAACTAGCCCAAAAGCTTATTTCCTCTGGTTGTACTCTCAATGCTGTACATGGCATTAAATGATTCAGCATTGTAACATACAGGGATATTTATACAATCATTACATTTGAAACATCTTTTATTGCTTTGAAATGCACTGTGAATATTTAATGTGTGATTGGACTTTCTGCAGTTTCTCAGCGGGCGGGGGGGATGCTGATCTGGGTCTCGCGCACGCGTTTTTGTTGGAGGGGATTGGCGCTCACGTGCCTCTGGTGTCAGGTCTGAATCTAAGCATATGTAGCTGCACGCCGCACTCCCTTTGTCTGCTGGGGGGGCGCACCGTGTGTGGGGGGCGGCCGTGGAGGATATTGCCAGAGATGCATACGTTTCGGATTTCTGAACACTTTTTTTTTTTCAGGTGCTGACGTCAAAGCTATAGAACACGCATTGCTGGAAGTACGCTCACATGATTTTACTTTCATATTCTAAAAGCTTCCACGGTGGAATAAACACCAGAAAGCTCTACAAAACGTGTTTAATTCTCATGATTAGTACTAAAATAACTTAATATGATTTATTATACCTAGTTGTATATAATGCATTACAATATATTATAACCAACACCTGTATACCGTATGTAGGTGATTTTTTTGTCTTATAAACCCCGTTGTAATATAATTATTTGTATCACGTTCTCGGCAGTCACTAATTCCTTTTGGTGTCCTCACAGAGTTGAAGTGAAATAAAGATTGGGTTGCATTGTTGGGGACCCGCGCCAGATGGCCGCTATATTCCTAAATCCCAGTTGCCCGTATTTGTTTTAAACTTGCGCGGATCATAATTCACATATCAGGAATCCGAGGGCTTCGGTGTTGTAAAACATTATTATTGACATGGACGTGGCTTTTTCCGGTGTGACTCTGAACGACATACAATAATCCTTACTAGTGAATGTATCTGTGCTTCAACACCCGTCTTCGCTCAAACTGGGGGGGGGGGATGGGGACAAAAAAGCAGGGAAAACGCAATCTGTACAAAAAGCAGGACGTGGACAGAGGGGCGATGGCGTGATTCTGTTTTATCAGGGGATATAAATATGCTTGGATGAGGGTGATCTTCATTATATAGTCATAGAATTATATACCATGTATATACATATAATTATATACCATGTATATATGCATAATATCTATGTAAATACGCTCCCTTTCCTTTCAGTTATATCGATAAATAAAAACGAAACGAACAAACACCAGTGGAGATTATTATATGTTACATACGCATTACAGATTTACAGAAAATGCACTAAAGTAAATGCAGTCAGCTGTTTGTATTTTGCTTGTCTCTCCGCTTTTCTTTTGCTCCTTCACACAGACATACAAAAAGCCCAGCCTTTATGCTAATACATAATTAAAAGGCAAAAACGTAACAAAAGTTTGTCTAGGGCTATTTGTCCGCCCTTTTGTTGAGGCACACTCTGGGAAAAGTGAAGCCCAAGAGGCGGGGTTTGCGCAACTCGATCTTTGGTGAATCAATCAAAATCTGCCCCGTTTGAGGGGTCAGTGGGAGACTGGAGGAGCCGAGCTTCATTTGGGAAGAGATCTGGCTGCAATCAAGAAAAGCTGCGTTTTTTAGTTGAGGCTGGGCTATTTGGGACGGTGGGTCTGCGGAGAGGCATCGCAGACGTCGAGGGAAGGAGGCGGAGAGCAGACGGCGCTCCGCACGCATGCATGACTGCAGGAGTGCAACAGATCCGTCCTCTAAATGCAGTTAAATCTGCATCGAGTATTTCTGTTTAACCACTAAAGACTCAAAGCCGGCAATCTTCTCAGTTGTCTTTACAGCAAGCCTATACTCTTCTGCGGGACAATGCATTGGGGCAGAATGCAATAAACTTTACATGCAGATCGGACGAATGTGCAGGAGTTTTAAGAAGAAACGCATCGAAAGGTTTCTCCTTTTTTCCCCCCTGCGGAATTACTTCAGCATACTTGCCCGAAAATGAATATACGGAGAGGAGGCGCATTCCCTTGCATCGCACTACAGGTATTTATTTGGGTTCTGGCATTAACGCAGCATGTTTCTGGGAAGACGATAAAATATAAAGTGTACGAGGAGCAGAAAGTGGGCACGGTGATCGCAAGACTGAAAGAGGACGTCGCGGATGTTTTATCCAAACTTCCAGACTCGGTCCCCCTGCGCTTCCGAGCCATGCAAAGGGGCAGCACGTCATTCTTATCGGTTCGGGAGCAGGATGGAGAAATTAGCATCGGATCGAAAATCGACAGGGAAAAGCTGTGCGAGAAAAACCTAAACTGCTCTATCGAGTTTGATGTGATTACACTGCCGACAGAGCATTTACAGCTGTTTCACGTCGAAGTAGAAGTGCTGGACATTAATGACAATTCTCCGCAGTTCTCTCGCGCCATCATCCCTATTGAGGTATCCGAAAGTGCCGCTGTAGGGATCCGCATCCCCCTGGATAGCGCTGCGGATCCAGACGTAGGTGAAAACTCACTCCATACCTATTCTCTTACCCCGAATAACTTTTTCAAAATTGATATCAGGACGCGTACGGACGGAGCCAAGTATGCGGAGCTTGTTGTCGTGAGAGAGCTGGACAGGGAGGTGCAGTCAAGCTATGAACTCCAGCTAGTGGCTTCTGACAAAGGGGTGCCGCCTAAATCCGGCTCAACTCTTCTCAAAATTACCATCTCCGACTCCAACGATAACAGCCCTGTTTTTGAGGAGCAGTCCTATGTGATTGAGCTGCTGGAGAATTCCCCCGTGGGCTCCCTGCTTATTGATCTGAATGCAACTGATCCGGACGAGGGTACTAATGGAAAAATCGTGTATTCTTTTAGCAGTCACGTGTCTCCAAAAATTCTGGAGACGTTTAAAATAAACCCCGAAAATGGCCAGCTGACGCTTACTAAGCGGGTGGACTTTGAGAACACCGCTTCCTATGAGATTGACGTTCAGGCCCAAGACCTTGGACCTAATTCAATGCCGGCACACTGTAAAATAATTATCAAAGTAGTTGATGTTAATGACAATAAACCTGAAATCAGTATCAATTTAATGACCCCTGGAAAAGAGGAAGTTGCCTATATATCAGAATCTGCCCCTATTGACACGTTTGTTGCATTGGTCAGGGTTGAAGACATGGACTCTGGCTCAAATGGGGAAGTTGTGTGTAGATTGCATGGTCACGGACATTTCAGGCTGCATAAAACCAATGAGAAGAACTACATGATCTTAACTAATGTTTCCCTAGACAGAGAAAGAAGGTCTGAGTACAGTCTAACTGTGATGGCAGAAGACAAAGGAATCCCAAGTCTTTCCACCATTAAACATTTTACAGTACAGGTTCTGGATGAGAATGACAATCCACCTCGTTTTGAGAAGAGTAGATATGAAATATTTAAGTCGGAAAATAATTCTCCGGGAGCTTATCTGACATCAGTGGTGGCCAGCGACCCTGATCTTGACACAAATGGTCAGGTGACCTACACCATTCTGGAGAGCTTCGTCCAGGGTAGCTCTATTTCAACCTATGTCACCATCGACCCCTCCAATGGCGCCATCTATGCACTGAGGACTTTTGACCACGAGGAAGTTAACCGGATCACGTTTGTCGTGCAAGCGAGAGATTCGGGCGACACTCAGCTGTCCAGCAACACGACCGTGGTGCTCACCGTCCTGGATGAAAATGACAACTCCCCAGTCATCGTTGTCCCACAGCTGCTGAACTACACTGCCGAGATTCCCGTCTCGAGGTATGCCGAGGCGGGACACCTCATCACCGTTATCAGAGCCACTGACAGAGACGCCGGGGTTAATGCGGAACTGACGTGTTCGATTGTCACCGGGAATGAAGCGGGCTACTTCGTCATGGACCCGAAGAAGTGTGAGATACGTGCCAACGTCAGCATGAAGGAGGTGCCTCTTGAACACTTCGAGCTTGTGATCACAGTGCAAGACAAAGGAGTTACAAGACTGACTGCTAAAGCAGTTTTAAAGTGCACTTTGTATGAAAACATGGATGGCCATATTCTGCCACCATTAACAAGCAACAGTCGCCCTGGCCTTGATGTCTCTATGATCATCATCATATCTTTGGGAGCCATCTGTGCAGTGCTCCTAGTCATCATGGTGATGTTCGCCACAAGGTGCAACAGAGAAAAGAAGGACGTGAGATCTTATAACTGCAGGGTGGCAGAGTCGACCTACCAGAATCACCCCAAGAAGCCTTCTAGGCAGATCCACAAAGGAGACATCACCCTTGTGCCAACAGTCAACGGGACCCTGCCAATCAGGTCCCACCACAGGTCGCCATCATCTTCCCCAGCCATGGAGCGGGGTCAGATGGGCAGTAGGCAGAGCCATCACAGCCGCCAATCACTGAACAGCCTGGTGACCATATCTTCCAATCACATCCCAGAGAACTTTGCCCTTGAGCTGGCGCACGCCACTCCCCCAGTGGAGGTAAGAATACCATGAAATTCCACTCTGCAAATATCTAGTTGAATTTTCTTATGTTATAATTTATATATTTTGGAATGAATAAAGATAATGTTGATATATATATAAAAACACAATGTCTAAATGTTCTCTCTGAGTTTATAACCTGTTGTTGAATAATCGGTTCTGAAAAGCCTTGAGTTTAATATAGATTCTTGTTGTTTTTTTTTTTATTTTTCTTATTACTTGCTCCGTTGTTCCTCGTCTTAAACCCATCATCGGTGTCAGTGTTCCTTTTTTACTTCCTCATTCTGTCACGTATGATCACGCATTCACCCATTTCATGTGAATTTGTTTTCCTGTGTCGTCCTGTGGCATTAGTATTCATTATTTTTATTTATTCATTTATTTTTGATATAGCAAGTCTCACAGCTTCTGTCCATGCTCCATCAGGGCCAGTACCAGCCAAGGCCAAGTTTCCGCGGCAATAAATATTCAAGAAGCTACAGGTAACTACCGAGCTTTTCTTTTGTTTTTCATTTTTTCTCCGGAAAATGTAGCCCAAGTGTTTGAAAGTCCACGCAGCCTCGTCCTGGATTCATGATTCAAATTTAAACTGTTTGCAGTTTTTTACGGGGCCATGATACATCATTTATGTTTAATCTAGGGCTTGGAAACTTTTAGAAAGCGTGAATTTATAATAGCGTTTTTTTTCTACTTCTGACTAAGTCTCCGGAGACGCTTACATGGAGCCCTCAGATCTCCTTATGAGGAGCATGGGCTCAATGCCCCTGGCCGCCACTGGTGGCGTAATAATCGGAAAGAATTTACGCTTAATTCTGCACGTCATAAATCCATTTACGTGTCTTCTGGAGATCAGGTAGCTCTGTGGAGTATTTGCCATTTCCGACGCTGTGCTAATGTACAAACAACAGTTGAGAGAAAGGAAACAAACATTGTGTGATTTGACTCGTGCCTGTGATAATTATGTAGTTCCATTTTAGGTTTGTTTCAAACATATTTTTATAAAAATAACCGTTTTTTTCCTGCTACAGCTTCTCCCAGTGCACCTGGTTCTGTGTTTGCTGTCATACGCTTGATGGTTTTATTTTTTGAGCAGGGCTATTTTTGACTGTAAGAAGTTTTAAAGGGATACCGACGAGTATTTCGCTGACCTCTTAAACTAGACGTTATATCACTAAACGTTATATTGGAGACTCAGTATGTCTCAGAATAGGCATGGACTATAGCACATTTATGTTTTCTGACTTTTGTCGCGAGATGCCTGCACTGTAGAGGACATCGTTGTCTACCATGCGTGTCTCTTGTGTTTTCCAGATATGCCCTACAAGATATGGATAAGTTTAGCTTAAAGGACAGTGGGCGAGGAGACAGCGAAGCCGGAGATAGTGACTACGATTTAGGGAGAGAGTCACCGATTGACAGGCTGCTGGGTGAGGGCTTCAGTGACCTGTTCCTCACAGAAGGACACCAGAGGATGCATGCAGGTATGCACGGTGCCTGAGATGCCATTACATCCAGTTCCCGCTGGAGCCTCCCCAGAAGCTATTTAGTGCCCATAGCTCTTCCTATTTTCCTTCAGATTACAGTTGGCGAGAAGCACACATGCGAAAATGCCCACCATCTCAGAATATTTATGCTCCTTTCCCCCCTCTTAGAGATAAACTCTGAGCTACTCCGTAAGCCTATCAGTAAATGAGTATGATTATGGAGAGTCACTGTAATCTGTTTTTAGACTGAAAGCCTTCATCTTAAATATAATTATATCCGTCACTAGATATGGATGCAGTGTTGAATTTGAATCCATCCCTTAAAATGCAACATCTAAATGAACCGTGCTAATCTTTTCGGAAGGACTTTGAGAAAGTAGGAAGAAAATCACCCAGAGTTTAATTCTAGTTCGGAATATGTTGGGATTTTATGCTGCTTTTGAATAATATACTCTTTGGCCTTTACAAAATCTCTTGGAGAATTGAGTTATACATTTAATATAAACATATTTTATATGTTTACTTGTGAGACACTTGCATATTTTTAAAGACTAGACCAAGGTGGAAGGAGAATGGCCTTTTTGCTTATATGTTGTCGTTCTGGCATAACTCGGCGATCGCCAATGTCCGTAAAGAGCCATTCTCAGCGTGGCTGCTGCCATCAGCCCCAAACTCCAGACAACTTACAGTAATTACTCCGTGTTTCCCATCGATTCCCTGGGGTCCCCTCTTTACTTTGGGCTCTCCTCCTTCTCATTGGAAAACCGAGAAGAAACGATGAATCAATTGGCATCCTGACCCCTGAAATGCTTTTTCCGCCTCTCTCTTCCAGCGATGAAGCTTTGCACGGAGGAGTGTAGACTCCTGGGACACTCGGACCAGTGCTGGATGCCTCCTCTGCCCTCCCCAGCATCCTCCGACTACAGAAACAACATGTTCATTCCC
The DNA here is from genome assembly GCA_026776945.1 of Isichthys henryi. NCBI lineage: Eukaryota > Metazoa > Chordata > Actinopteri > Osteoglossiformes > Mormyridae > Isichthys > Isichthys henryi. The sequence continues at coordinate 7,619,867 of JAODJX010000053.1, read as the reverse complement.
GGAGAGGACCCCCAGCAGCCTCGCAGGGAGGAAGAACAGTCCCCTATCGACTCCAGCGACCGCAAGAAGAGCTTCTCTACGTTCGGGAAGGAGAATGAAGGGGACGCCGAGGAGGCGGCGAGCGACCTGTGTGGCTCCTCCCTCCTCTCGGAGATGAACAGTGTCTTCCAGCGTCTCCTGCCACCTTCTCTGGACTCCTACGTGGAGTGCAGCGAGACAGAGAGAGCGAGCTCTCTGGAGCGCAGGAAAGGACACCTACCAGGGAAGTCCAGTGCATACCCCCAGGGAGTGGCAGCGTGGGCGGCCAACACGCACTTCCAAAACCCGGGCAACAGCATTGGGCCCAGCCAGGCCGGTCACATGACCAGCCAGGCCGGTCACATGACCAGCCAGGCCCCCCTCAAGTGGCTGCCGGCCATGGAGGAAATTCCCGAAAACTACGAGGAGGACGAATTCGATAATGTCCTCAGCCACTTGCAGGGCGGACGCAGCGACAGCCGACACGAAATCATGGACGCCAGCGAGCTGGTGGCTGAGATTAACAAACTTTTACAAGATGTCCGGCAGAGCTAGGATTGGGGACGGACCCTGTCGGTTTTGTTTTTTCCATATTTATGGGAATAAAGGAAACTACCACAATCTGTCAGTTGCATTTATAATGTCAATGTGTCTGTAATTCTGATTATGATTAAATATGTTGTATTTTGCTGTTCGGTACACAGTGTACACAATGTGAGTGTAATTATCTTTGTATTTTAAAAATACATTTATACTCTATATTTATACTTGTGACTAGATATAAATAAATCTATTTTTATATTATTAATGCATGTTGTAAAGAAACACAATTTTGAAAATGTCTGCAGAAAATGTAAATCCTTTTCTTATGTTCCAGTAAATAAAATATTTAATTGCCCCAGTTCTTTATGACCTTGATGAAGAGATATTGAATGCAAATAAATGCCAATTTTTTGTATGTATGTCATTCTTTCTGATCGTTTTAGCATCAAATTAAATGATGCAGTTCATTACATGAATGTCTGCCGTTCTCAAAAAAATGTTTGGTGGAAAAAAAAATGTCGATGATCCCAGAAATAAACGGCAGAAATGACACATCACGTGGTAAAAGTTTGTTTTCCTTTATTAAGATTGGTGATTCTCTCAGAGCTCCCCCTGCTGATCATTACAGACATCCTGCTCTTAAAAAAAAACAAAAAACATCCACTGACGATGCTTTTTGGACTGAATATATTAGGGTCAAATGATATGCCTTATATAAGCTATGATGCAACACACATCTCGGAGAGATGTTTAACATGACAGAAGTAGTGCGATAGAAATATACTGCAAGTTTTTCCGTATTATAAAACAATTTCAGATAAACAGCTGAGATTAGAAATGGAGGAAAAAAAATCTAATTGCCGAACTGCGATGGGGGATCGCCTTATAATTCATATTTCACGTTTATGAAAAGTTTGTCTTATTTAAGAGAAAAGTTTCAGGAGTTAAAGCAAAGCGTGTAAGAGAGACCTCTAGGGACCGCTGATGTGAACTGCACATGCCGGGAGGACGACTTCTCTGCAAGATGCGCGTCATTCGCAGATATTAGGACTTTTACGGTTAAAATATGAAAAAATATCTTACAGATCATATTGATCATATTGATATTTGTATTCACAGAATTGCGTGAAGATTTGATTTGTAGAAAATGTCAGTTTTATCTTTTTTGTTGCTTGAGGTGCAGTAAAAATAATTTGAGAATCATTTGGAGAATTCTGTTACAAGTGCCACAGCAATATTCTGTAGCAGGTACGGGAAATTGTAGCTATTACTAGATTCGTATTGCCGACTTCATGCAGCTGAAAATCACACCTAAACCACAGAAGATGTGCTATTTCGCAGTATTACCTAGATGCTTATGGCGGTCGCATTTCCCAGCATGCAAGCTGAGACACTGCAGCATTGTGATGGATGTCTGGCAAAGACAGTGAGTCGGGCTGCAAAGCTTCATTTAGTCCTGACACCGTCACCGGGAGGGAGAGCCCGACCTGGCCAGCAGATCGCTTGTTGTCGCTCCCCTTCTCAGGGCACTCACACTGTACAGAGACAAACCTAGTCTGCAGGCTATCGTCTTCTTTACCAGAAGACCTACTAACCTAGTCTTCAATAGCTTAAAAAAAACTGGGGGATAGAGAGAGAGAGAGAGACCAGGATTGAAATGGCCGTGATTTTCTTTCAGGCATTTAATAATAATAATAATAATAATAATAATAATAATAATAGACGATGGAGATTCTCTCAAGGTGGGGATTTCAAATCCCCCCTCCCCAAAAAAATGCAGTTAGGCTAACTGTTATCTCTATTTCCCAAGCGTGTACGTGTAAGTGTGTGTGTTTCTGCATTGAGACAGACTAGTGTCTAGTTCAAGGTGTTTCTTGGCAAGGGCTACAGGCCGATGAAGTTGGGTCCGCGGCTAGATGATGGCAGAAAGCTACGATCGGGTACCATTGATTGTGAAAATTTGTGCTGGAACACAGCAGCACAACTAGTGGTGACATTTGACATACAGTCCTAACACCACAGCGCTCATGTTCACCAACTAGCTTTGATGCCCATTCAACATGCGAAATCAGCCAAAACGGCACCAGTGGAGACCAACTGTGTCCAACTGTGTCCAACTGTGCCACACACACTGGTCTGACAAGCAGCCACTGACTCTCAGCAAGAGCCCAGCAGCTTTCATTGGCCAAAAATCATCTTGGTGTGTTCTGGACTAAAGGCTTTTGATTTTGAAAGCCATTGTGTATGTGGGTTTTCGCCACAATTCCCTAAATAGATAAGAGTTAGGGGACTGATTGACTGAAGAGTCCTCACACCTGGATTTGAACAGCTGACCTAAAGGTTCTCAAAAATCTGCACACACACTGGTCATTTGCGGATATGACTGTACACCCCTGATTTACGCTGTCGGCAGCTGAATAACCACGTTCCCTCCACTGTAGCCTGATGCCTGTAGTTGCATTTCTGGGGTTGATGCATAAGTGCCATAAGGTACATGGTTGTGATATATTGACAGCGTAGAATCGACACGAAAGATTAATTGATGGGCTATGATGAGCCCAGGTGTGACTTAGTGGGAGGAGCGGTCATTAGATACAATTAGTTTTCTGGTCTCCCTACAGATCTGGGAGATTTGAGCCCCAGTATGGTCCCAAACATCTCTCCGTGTGAAGCTCCCACACCCTCCCGTGAATCTCACTAGAGGTGAATATTTCAGGGCATTTGTCTGTGTGAGAGTGGTGTGATAATGGATGTCCAGTTTGGGGTCTACACCCCATCCTGGGCTACCCAGGTTCGAGGTCAGATGACATTAACCCAAACGGAATAGGCGATGAGAGTGAAGGACAGATGCATGAAGGTTCCTTCAAGTCCATTAGCCAACCATCGAGTAGGGAACCGAGCTGTGCAGCTATGGCAAACATCCCATAAAACGTCTCCATAAGCAACGAGTTTTCATACTACTCACAGAACTAAGAACGATACGATCGAAACTAAATTTACATACATGATTATTTACCGTAAATATCTGTATTTTCTAGGACATTCTTGATTTGGTTCAGACAGGTGTGGGAAACAATGTACTGTCGAGCTTGTGCGCCTGTCTGTCCGGCATTTCCGTGCCTTTTGAAGTGCAGCTGTTGAATCACCCAGCAACTATGACGCATGTAGCAGGTCGTACCGTTCAGAGCAGAACCATGGCGTCTTCCTGTCGGTAATTAGCGTCTGTGAGAATTAGCTACGGCGCACCACTCTGGCGACTTTCCGCCCCAGTGAGCCCACTTCGTGAGTCTAATGGAATTCTGTGCACCCGGCGGTCCGAATCAGAGATGGGCAAGGTGACCGAGCGGCAGCAGTTGAAGGTAAAGCAGAAAAAAACACAAGCAACGAGAGTCGTAGAAATAAGTAAATAAAAACGTAAGGGGCCATCACTCCCTACGCCAGTCATCGCCCACTCTGGCACTATTGTCGCACGTTGACTCTCCAATGGAGGCACCTGCGCAGTGATTAATGCGACGGCCCGCTGTTAGCTAACCACGCGGATGGCTAGGCAGGCGGAATGATACGATAGGAAGGCGTGGTGCTGCTCTGCTGGGCCGATGTTTATTCATTTCGGTCTGACGGCTGATGGGATCCACGCCAATCTACAGAGTAGGCGCAGGCCAGGAAGACTCCCATGGTTTTTTCGCTCGCTCTCCCCACTCTCTTTCTAAGTAGCTTATTGCAGTCGACGGCTTGCAGGGCTCAGTGTAAAAATCCACCTTTATTTGAGCTTGATATTTACCAATGATCCCTTCCCTCACCTAATTTTTATTAATTGAGACTTTGAGGGCTCAATATGCTGGTCGGAGAGCAGTTCTGACTTTTTAAAAAGGGTGACTCTTTTTTTAAAACATTCGCCGGGGGAGCGAATTGATTTAGAAGGATTTTAAATACCAGAAGTGTCAGGCAGGTGAGTAGCCTCTGTGTGAGACAGGCAGACACTATTTATTTAAGCAAATAAACTGTCAGAAACTGTTTGGAAGAAGCTCACAGTCCGGCAGCTGGAAGCCACGATGGTCAGCACGCTGACAAGCACGGACAGTTGTCATATTATGGGATGTCTTCTTAGATAGGATTCAGTCTCAGCATAACTCTGAAGTGTATGAGTGGTGTATATGAATGGATATAGTCTTTCACACAAAAAGAAGCTGTAGCTAATGAAATCCTCTTGCAGGCATATCCAGATAATTACACATAAGCTCGTCACCACAAGAGTCCTCCATAAAGAAATACTCTTATAGCATTTTCAGTAATAATGTTATAAAACCAGCCACTAAGGCAGTAATATCATGTACCCATATGCTCTGTAGTAAACCCCGCTTTCCTTGCTGATACATGGAACATTTGGTCATTTATGATTATTATACAGAGAATATTAAATTATACATCATTTTGTATGATCTAAATAATAAAATATATGAATTTACAAAGCTAATTTAGGATAATCAATGTTATTATATGTAAAACTCATCTTAAACTGAGAGCTGTATTTTCAAATCGCATAGATTTACTACTTTGGAATATACCTCTTTTTTTTGTATTTGAATTTTCTGAATATCCATCTGCTGTTCAGTATTGTGAACATAGGATTCGGTCATTGTCATGCACAGGCGCGAATCCTGCTTGATAATTGGCAGGTTTAAAGACGTCGCAAAAAAATCACCGTAAAAAAAACCACCATAGGTAGTGATATAATGTGTGTCAGATAGCACCTTGAGCTAACCAAATTTGTTGTCGCTATATCGCTGTACTACCCAGCTACGGACAATCACCTGCTGTCGATAAAAGGTTATTTTAACCTCAAGATAGCAGAAATAATGAAGGGTCAGAGTGTCTACATACGTGTCACTTGATTGTCACAGTCTGCGGGACAATGTTGTGACAGACACGGCCCCTACGAAGTCTAATTACATGTTACTACATAACTGTCTGATGAAATCTTGGACACACTGATTGGCTCGTGATTTTGAATGGCAGCAAAGTGAATAGGAGGGAACAGATCACCGCCCACAACGGGGGAAAAAGTCACTCTAACACTCTCCTTCTGGTGGAGTTGGCTTTGGCTGGAAATACTTCATTTTCTAAAGACATTTCAGGCAATGAAAACTGATTTGTGTTTAAACTGCTGTTTGTGGATTCTGAGCAGAGGTTACGGTGTATCTTTGCTGCTCTGCCTCTGACATTAAGAGGACGGCTTGAGGGTGGGAGACGCAGGTTTGGGGTGGACATGGTACTCAGGAATGCTTCGCTCTTACCCAGAAGCTCCTACACAGTTGATGCTTTGGCCTCAGTTCCTCCTACTTAAACCAGGGAGATTTTATAATATGATTCATATCGGTGGCCTTCTCAGGAATGGAGAATGGTTATTACTAAACGGAGGTAATGTGTATTTGGATATTTTCAATAATATATACTGATTTTATAAAATTATTTCTTAGAAATATACTTCAATTATCCTATAAAATATCTGCTTGCGACACCACGCTTTGGGTTTAATCAACGACATGACACCCTTATGGACACCAACCCAGCTATTTATGGTAACAGCAACAAGAAAACAATATCGACAGTCATCTTCATCATCTTAATCTTTGTCATCTTAATTAAAGCACTTTTCATGCATGACATATGGCTGAAAGTGCTTCACATATGGATTTAAAATAAACAGAAGCTGTATAAAATAATGAATTAGATTATAATCATAAGGTGGTGTGTGTTGAACTGAATGTGAACTTCGGGTGGAGTAAGAGGAGCTGAAATTCGTTACAGCACCAAGGTTCAGTCATTCAGGGGTTGCTGGCCGAACCGACGGAGACGTGAGACGGCACAGCTGAGTAGACAGGGTCTTCCGCACCTTTGCTCACACACCTCCGCCATCCATCAACTCCACACATCAAAGCCAGTCAAAATAAATCGGAGCGGAGTGTCAGCTAGGTGTCTTCTGCCTGATTAAAAGTTGCTTCTCAGAGAATGAGAGATTGCGTGCAAAATAAAGGGGCAGATTTAGTTTCTAATTTAATGAGTCATTAGTTCTGGAATGCAAATCCATTGTTAGCAGAAACAAGCAGAGCAATTTATAGGCTAATTTTGGGCTTTAATCCTTCTCGTATGGTGTGGGAATTAAATGAAGTTTGTAGCACCAAGGTGTGTTTGTTCTCTCTCTTTTCTCCGCCTTCACTGTTTTTGAGAGGGGGCGGCCGCCTGGGCAGACAGTTTTGAACGCCGGGCAGTTCATATTCACCAGCGATAATTAGCTGCCATTTGCAGCGATGGCCCTCAGCTCGCTCTTCCACGTCTGAAATGTTCCTACCCATGGTTCAAATCACCGTTGGCCCTCGTCGCATTTTTTAACGCGTTGAGCAGCAGCTCTGATGCATTCAAAGTGACACCCGTGTCTCGCCTGGATTCGACCCCCGCCAGGGGTGAGGGCGCTCACCGGCGTGACTCTTGTGAAGCACAGTGCACCTTTTGTCCCTTTAGTGAAACAACAGGGGAATGAAACATTGTTGAATTATGCACAGGAATTAACTGAGGTGTTGGTGTAGCTGTTCGAGGTCCCAGGGATAGAGAAGGTGAATTTTAAGCTTGTTTGAGCTGACAGCTAAATGAGGCACCTTCAATTGTCTGTCCATCCATAAATGTTATCCATGACAACGTCACGGGAAGCCAAGGGCCTATCATAGGATGCGGACACACATACACACACGCATATGTAGGGTATACCTATCCTTATGGGGCCCACTCATTCACTTCTATGGGAAAAATGCTAACGCTAACTATGACAACC
>JAODJX010000053.1:7575298-7600915 GCA_026776945.1 Isichthys henryi | reverse complement strand
ATATGCACTCACATATATTCACATATAACACACACAGGATTGCAGGAATAAAAAGTGCTTCCTGTCTGATTTCCCACATTTTTGAGGATTTTTCCACATGTAAATTATTCAGACTTTATTTGCAGCTTGTCATACGCAGATGAAGCCAAGAGCCACAAACGACGTGCTGTCTGGTGTTGGACACGACAGCCAGCATGACCGTAATCAGAACCACGGTAACTAGTCTCGGTCAGGCCGGTGCTGAGAGCTGATCAATAACTCAGGTTGCGTTTGGCTGTGGTCATCACCGCCGCTTGCTGACTGAACATGTGGTCACATTTCCACATGGGAGTCGCTTAAGCTTCTAAAAAAACTGCCCACTGACCCCCCCAGGCAGACTTCCCTCCCGGTGACCCCCCCAGGGAAGCTTCCCTCCCAGTGACCCCCACCTAGGCAAACCTCCCTCCCGGTGTCCCCTCCCGCCAGGAAAGCTTCTCTCCCAGTGGCCCCCTAGGCAAACTTCACCACCCAATTTCACCTGCTCCTCTGTCCAAATGATTGAAAGTGCCCCCCTTTGAGGTTCTAAGTGGCCCTTTTCGATAACCGATGATCACCCAAAATTTACTCTCCCCCCATACGAGCAACTGCTCCTCAAAAAGTCTCTGCATGGCACTGCACTGTAATGCAATATTCCGGGGTCTGCATGGTGTGAAGCACTATTACCTACTTATACTTCCACTACTACTACTAATAATAAAATAATAATAATAATAATAATAAACACAGGCAGTCCCGAGGTTAAGAATGAACGACAACTCATACTTACAGACTGCCATAAAGGCTATTATATTAAAAATTCAGCTGAAATACTTGTATATATTCCTAATATTCGTAATAACGAACACACATACTTCTGTGCGACACTCATGAAAACATTGCGCAGCTTCAGTTGTCCATTATTATCACTATATAATTATTATTATCTACTATATTATTTTTCCTAACTTACCTACAAATTCGACTCACAGACAGACTGGGGACTAACTGTAATGAATGATAAACGCTGTGGCAGGTTTGTTTGACCACCGTAGGGTAATTTTTTGTTTTTAGATAAAGACCACAAACCTCTTTCGAGAAGCTGAATGAGGAGACTGGAAAGCATCTCTTCAAAATCCACTGATGAGCAGCTGAGATCATTTCCTTTCAGATACCTTTAAATCCAGCAGGAATATTGATAAAGTCAGTCTGCATTGGCAGCCAACAAAATTACATCAGTTGATTTAGCACCCAGGGCATTTAATTAAATGGAGCCTCACAGTTTTATTTTTTCAGCATGAAGGAAGTCTAATGATCGTAAACATGGTAGCAGAAGACAATGGAAAATGATCAGGTACTCCGCCAGTAAAAGAATACCACTTCACCCTCTGTCTGGCAAAATGACAGTTAAATATTGCTTTTGACAATAACTCAGGAATCTGCTTATTTGACAGATTCATTTCTCATTTTTAAATATGGGAAAACTCAATATGGGTGTCTATATATAAATGACAAAAAGGTACACACATTCACACATACGACTGAATAGAATTTCAAAAATCAGTTTCAGGTTAAAATAATTGGAAATTTTAACATTCAGGCTGAGATGGCAATCTGATAAGACACGTCTGTCTTTATATTACATGCACTGTAAACCATGTAATAATAATGAATAAAAGAGGTAGATTTTTTTCCCTTATTTCCTTACAGCAATGTAATATTAGACGCTACTGTCAACGTATAAGAAATCTTGAATGAATATTTTCATAAATTAGGTTGTTACCATGCTTTTGTAACTTCATTTTCTACTGAATTGTATTTTCTTTTTTTCAGTCTAGGGTGTGCCTCACTAGGGGGCGCTGTGGAGGAGTTAATGAGCTAACGCACACGTGCAATAGCGAGGAGGCCATGCTGGTTCCATGCCTCAGTATTAAATATCACACAGTTTGTAATGTGCATATTTATTGTAATGCTAGTTCGTAGGATAGATCATTAAAAGCACCGAATGTCTTTGTCATTCGACTTTCCAATATCAGTACTATTAAAGAAAAATACAGTAATATTATCCTCCACTGGGATAAAAGAGACACGGTCAGGAGCATACTGTACCTGCGTTACCATTCTCTTTTTCCCAGAAGCTCATTGTTGCATGATTTTATTCTGATGGGGTGTTCCACAAACTAGGATTTCTTTAGTCGGATAACTTGTCGGATTTAAGGTAGCCAGAGCCAGATGGACTTTGTCTTTGTTCACTAACATTTAGCCCAGACTACCTTAAATTCAACAAAGTTAACCAGATAAGCAAGAAGTCCTAATTTGTTAAAAAAAAAGGCCCTTGTGGCCTTTAAATGGACTTCAAATTTGTTCACTTATATTTTGCCCAGACTACCTTAAATCCGACAAGTTACCCCAATAAGCCGGTAACCCCACTTCGTACTACAGGCCGCCGGTGTCCTATTTGTTTGCTTGGAGTTAAACAAAGTTGCACAGTTTAGCAAGTGAATAACTGTAACTCATGGACTTAGATCTGAATGACTGGGACATTTCTCTACCCTCTCAGAAAAAATGAGTATCAGTTTGCACCTTCTCTTGTTACTGGGACCCCACGGTACAAACAGCATTAATGTACCCCCAATGGTACAAAAATGTTAATCATAGACGATTTCTGTATCTTTTTTCTGGGGGTCGGGGCATACAGTATTTGGTCCCTACCAATGCTGACACCAATACCTACGCCCTTGCTACACCACAAGCATGCCTTTACTGAATAGAATCTGCTTCTAAGTGAGTCTGTGATTAATTAACTAAAAAAAAAAAAAATTAACATGGATATATAGAAGTGCATTACTTTGTAGTTTTTCATGTATTTGACTGATAATAAGGAGGAAAGACAAAAAAAAAGAAGATTTACTGTGAAACGGGGCAGTAAATCAGTCCCGGAATTACGGTACAGTCATTGACCTCACCAAGAGAAATGAGCACACAACCACGCTACTCATACCACCAGTCGCAGGTGGGGGAACAGACAGCGAGAAAAAAATCCAATTGCACAAAGAAATAGCCCCATAGCGATGATTGAGGAGAGGTATACATCCATTCTCTGTAAGCACTTATCCAATAAGCGCTGGAAGCTCATGGCGCTGGGTGTGACACCTCTGCACGGCGGAGTAAGTGTTACTTGAGGTCAAAGTGCTAGGATGAATATTGCCTTCCTATTGCGGTTAATGACCTCTTAAAGTACATAGCTAGATCTGTCTGTCTTGACATAAGAGAATTGTTAATAAGATTTATATTAAGGCCCAAACAAGAAACATAAATAGTGGTGTAATCCTTTGCTTTCAACCTGTGGTCTCCAACTATGGCCCTGGAGAGCTGCTATCCGGTAGGTCGTGTGTTCTACCAGGCTTCTGACAACCCACACCTGTCCCTGGTATTTACCTGAGAACAGCTGTAGCTCATCAGAAGCCAGGGAGGATAGAAAGGTGGGCAGTAGCTCTCCAGGGCCATTGTTGGAGACCCCTGCTCTAAACCAGTGTTCCACAATTTGGTCCTCAGGGATCCCAAGACAGTCCATGTTTTTGCTCCCTACCACACAGGGTAAGTTTTTGCTCCCTACCACACAGGGTAAGTTTTTGCTCCCTCCCCAGCTCCTGGTAAGGGAGGAAAAATGTGGACTGCCTAGGGTTCCACTAGGACTGGGTTGGGAAACATTGATCGAATCTCTCCGTATTCACAATACCATGTCTTGGAACCCTTGCCCCCTCGTCAAATCAATCTCTGAGTGCTCACTGTCTGCAGGTCTAGGGCCTCTGGCCATGAGGTATGTGATGGCGGGAACCAGTTGGACGCAAATACTAAAGGTAACATTGTGAACCAAAACAGAGTCAGACTGACCACCGTAATAATGCAAAAAGACTAAATCAACAATCAGAAAAGACACAAAAGACAAATATTACTGCTGCTGAACTGGAAAATCAAACCAAGCACACCGACAGAGTGAGATTAAATAGACAGCCTGATTACTGCAGGTGTGAGTGATTGAGTGAGGTGGGTGTGGCCAGAGGGCAACCTCACCCTGTATCAGGGAAAATGTGCACTGGAATAGGGTCCAGGAGTAGATTCATTTTAACCTGCGACTTAAAAATAAGTAAAAAAAAAAATATGGGTTCCAGTATTATTGACTAAAATGCCATAGATGAAAACCTCTTTTTTAATATTCTGGTATTCTGGTCTTGACATGCCAAACAGAATTTTTAAGCCTACCACTTCTGGATTGTAAATGACATTCTAGGGAAAAAAGCTTTTTAAGGAACATGTCATTTCCGCAAACAGAAGCCCTCAACGTGTTCGCGAAGACGTTCAAAAGTGGACCCGAAGTCAGAATTTCTCCTCTACCTCCTACGGACCCTTCCCCTTCAACCAGAAACATACCCACACAAGTTATCTTTCAGATAAAGAGGACAAACCCCCCTCTTAATTGCCTGTAAGAATAGCCATTCACTAGACTTGAAAGAAGTAAATTGAGATTTAATAGATGACCGAAGGCCCGGGGGAATGCATGTATATTTAGTAAGTGGCCATGGAGGACGGAATTGACTGAGCCTAAGTGAAGAAACCACTTATATACTTTTTCTGCAAGGCCTGTTTTATATGTCAGATGGCTACTTACCATCGTACACTTTCCTGCCTCCATAATAGTCCGAAAATCAAATAGGGTCAAAATGTAACACAACAATATCATTAAGTGCCAGATCAATAAAGAAATTCTGTTTCCCAGACAGTGGATCTAAAGCGTTGAAGTTTTCTTCATTGTTTTATGTAGAATAGGAACTGGAATCAGCTTCATATTTGCTTGCCGTGTCCTCAGTGTTCAGCGAAAAAAGGTGAACTTACATTTGTGATATGTATGCTCTCCTTCAGCTTTACACTTGTTTGAATCTTAATGCAAAACATAAACAGACGCTCCTCTACTTACGAAATTTCAGCTCATGAACTTTCAGACATACGAACGAAGAGGACCGTAAGTCTAAATTGTGTTCGTTGGGCTCCCGTTTCCTGTCCGCAACGTAATTTTTTTTTCTGTGCACCAATTCCGCCTAGTACGACTTCTGCCCGCTATTCTCGCCACGCAGCAGCGTAGCGTACATACTCCCAGTATCCTAGTTCTTTGTACTTGTGTATACTATTAAAATGATATGGAATAACAACTTACGAACATTTCAAGTTACGAACGGCCGTCTGGAACATATCTCATTCGTAAGTAAAGGAGTTCCTATACTACATGTACCACATATAATACAATACAGTATCAGTCAAAAGCTTTGTCTGACCTATTGAACACCATTTGTTTTTCAACAAAATAGCAACCCCAAGCGTGCCTGGGGGGGTATATAAATACTGTATTGTCTTATCAAAAAGTAAAGGAGTGGAATGCTGTGACAGATGACCTGGCCCCCATAATTCCCCCACCTAATTAAAGGGAAAGAGTAAAGTAGTCATCAAACCTTGTGGAGACTCCATCAGGGCTGTTGGAGAAGCATTCTAGGTTGCTACATCTACATGATGGCATCTGCAATGTTGTCATCAAAGCAAAATATTGTCATAGATCTGATATTAGACATTTATTACCTCCTTGCCTTGAGTCCTTTTACTATATGGTGAATACAAATAGAGTGAAAAGCCTTAAATACAGAGGTGTCCAGTCTTATGACTCGTACTAAAACATTAGCTACCAATTACTGCTAGGACAGTACAAAATATATTTTATGGTGATCTTTACTATCAGACAATTTTGCCAAGCCTGGAACTTTATTAAACAATTTTTCACTATATGGCTGACATTAAATGTTTACTAGGTGTTACCTTAAAGGCTGATCACCGTGGTTTAGCACCATGTCGACCCAGTGGAAGTTGTTTCAAACACATGATTTAAATGCCACTTACTGTTATTATTTCATTCATTTCTGGCCTCATGATAAATATATAGCTAAATGCATTTAAAAGTACAGGTCTGGGTCTGACTGCGACAAGTAACAGCTGACAGAGGAAGCAGAGTTACTCATCTACTTCCGAGGAAGGAGACCGATTTACATAAATGAAACCCCCGTTGTTTTATTTGATCGAAACACCAGCATGGTTTTCATCAACAAACTCCTGACGCGGTCGACAAATCCACATATCCGTTCAATTGCGTTCAGCTTGTGCGCCGTGGCAGAAAGGGCCCTGTGTGCCATTAGCAGAAGAGCAGGATTGGGCCGCTTAACTTACGCTGCCGAGAACACGGTGGGGATTGAGAACGCCAACAGTCAGCCCAGCGTGTCACGGCACGGTCGTGTGGTTTCACGAGGCTGAACGTGGGAGCGGCCCGTGTGATTTATACCCAGCCTAAATAGCGCGGAGCTCTGCAATCCGACACTTAATCAATGTCGTACATGCCGGTGATTGACTTTTTGTTGCAAAGCTAATACGCTGCTTTCCAAATGACGGCTTGCTGGCAGATTTGGAGTCCCTGAAGTCCGTTCCATTCAATGCATTTCATTACAAACTTTTTGTTGGGTATTTATGCAAATGTATGCATTGATTAGGAGGGGTAAGCTGCTACTGATGGGGGGTTTTTGCATCACCGTTGTGATTAACAAAGGGACTTGTATTTTGAAAATTTTATTTCCTGTCTGTTTAAACCCTGCGTTGAGTTTCATTTCACTTCACAATCTGCAAGTTTTTAAGTCTTATGAAATGCAGTATTATTAGCTGGTGTCTAAGTAATTTTTAGATATTGATATTTTTATTGATAAAAAGTCTGTTGCTTTTACTTTCACGCAGCTTCTCAATGCTGCGTAATTAAAATACAGTGCATCCATCCATCCATATCTTAGAAACTTTTTTCTAATACAGGGTCGTTGTGAGACTGGATCTTATCACACTACAGAAAGGGCAAGGGGTTCACACACACAGACACACACATACACATAAGTGCACTTTATAAACACACAGACATGCACTTAGGTGAATTGGCATCTCTCAATTACCCACAGTATGTCATTATGTTTGAGTGTGTACCCTGTGATGGACTGGTACCCCTGCCTAGTTCTGTATGCTGCGGCTGATGAGCAAAAGTGTCCACCTCATGACCCTTTGCTGAATAAGTGGGAAGAAGATGGAGAGAGACCACAGCTTCTCTGTAGTACTGGAGCCATGAACTGTAGTCCAATCACCACTGCAAGATATGGTGACATAAGTGATGACCCACAAAGCAAAAAACATACACACACACACACACACACACACACACACACACTCACTAATCAGCTCTTAATGAAACCCTATGAATGAAACTCAATTACAGTCACATCACCACGAGGTCGTGAGTTACATGTGGCCTCTTCTCTTCCTCATTGATATTTGCCTCGGAATTGAGATAAGTACTGCATACAAAAGATACAGGTGGTAGCAGACAAAGTACTTTATTAACCGTAGGATGACTCATGCTCTATATTCAATTCCAACTCAAATCGTCGCAAGTTGTTTCTTTTTTTTGTTATTGTTCCTGTCTGGATTCCTCCATTTGCTACCGAGAGATTAATTCAACTAAGAGAAAATAAATCCTTATTGTAATAAGTGCAATACCAGCTTAGAACTTTAACATATCTTAGCCTGATAAAATTGCATCATGGGGGCTAATATTAAATCCATATTTTTTCCCGAAACAGCCCCACCATGTTCGAATTAATGTTGCCATTTTTATTAGTAATGCATACAGTAATTAAATGGGAGACTCTGGGCTTGTTTGATGCTTGCTTTTAATTAAATGTATCTGGATTTGAGATGTGATGCTTCATTCACTTGAGTGAATGTGTGCATTTTCTGTAATAAGTGACATTTAAATATCATCCTTCTATAATGTTTATTATAGATCCTGCTCAGTCTGGGACCCTTGGAGCACACAGTCCTCCCATTTGGGTTGCATGAGGCCCCATCCACCTTCCAACACCCCATGGATGATCTTACCTAGATGATGTGGTACTGCATTCAGTGCTGTTGGGAAGAGCATCTTCAAGAACTTATCAGCTGGCTGATCTAGAGGAGGCGGGGCTTACTGTCATCCATAAAAAGAGGCACGTAGGGTGACAGGAAGTGAACTATCTTGGGATTCACATTGGCATAGGTCTTCTGAAACTGCAGGAAATGTAGCCACCGCCATTTGGGACACTCCCCGTCCATTGACAAAGACCTAGGTACATCTCTTGCTGTTATTGATGAGGTAACTGTCGTAGGTCCTCTCGTTTTCAACCCTTCTGGCACCAGGACGAGGGAAACTAGGAACAGTGACCCCCTTCAGATCGAATACAACTTCCGTGACCCTCCCTCATTTCTCACACTGTTTTGTTTGTCTTCCCCCTTTAAGATGGACTGACTAGGACAATGTTTACAAATCTGGTCCTCATGGATGCATAGAGTTACCTGTATTGCTGTTTTCACAGCTAAATATAGTCAAAGATAGTTGTATACAGCATTAAATGGATGATAATACATTTAGAAACTATTTCTGAAGAAAAGGTCACTGCGGATGATGTTTCATTATCATGCAGAACCATTACCTCAGATTCAAGCTCAAAAATCAATGGTATTTTTCATTATGTTTTGATTATATATGCAAAACAATAGTCTCACCTGCCAAGCATCCCCAAGCTATGTTTAAGCATGAGAAATGATCTTACTCACCTACGTTTTTAAGTACAATCTGGTTATTTTAAATATGTAGGAGTTATCATTGGATCTTGATCTTCTTAGTTTGCAAACTGGTTCATGAAATACAAAGAGCTCCCTATAAAATAGAATCTGCTCTGGGAGTCGACGATCAAATTGGTGTCGATTGAGTTGCGAGGTATGATCCTACTTTCTCGAAAACCTTGCTGCCGTAAATTGTACTGACAAATAAAATCCATTTTGGATGGTTATTTTATTTTTAAAACCATTCCGAAGTCGATATCAAAAAACAAAGTTGACTTATCTTGATGCGTAATATTCCAAAGCCATAAAATCGGGTCTCCTAGTCCTTCTGTCAGCAGTTATTTTTAGCTATACGAGTTAAACTACCTGTTCTCTGTTTTCGTTTTTCATAAACAGACACCAGATAAGAAATATTGGCATAAGTATAGTAAGTCACTGACTTAGTGTGATACTATTGTCTTTGTGTTACTGATGTTAGACAGGTACCAAATACAGTTATATCATACCTTCTACAGATACTCCTTTTGCTGTTGGAAAAGGAAACACTGAGAGAAAAGTGAGTGCCACAGGTTGTGTCTGCCTGACAGACTGTTAACTGTAACGTGGTGGCCTTTTGTTCGAAGAAAGACGTGCGCCATCAAGGGTCCGTTAGAACGTCAAGTTTTTCTCTTTTTTTTCGATAATCTCAAAATGTTGCATTTTTGCTATGTTCCATTTTTGTTAGGTTTTACCTCAGACGGCGTGTGCCTCAAGTCAGATAAATCCCATTCTCCCCATCAGCTGGTGGAGAGAACATCTCCTGCTGTTGGACTGAAACATTCGATCAACTTCTGATTATTCACGGGAACTGTGCCAGACGCCTGCCTCGAAATATTACGCAGGTGGGCGCAGAGTTCGGTTACAAAATCAAAATCCCCTGACAGCCAGCCCATTACATCCCACGGCGTGTTATTTCCTGAAGAAAATGACACAAACACGCCTCACAGACTCGACAGTCGAACAAACTAATTAGTTAAAGGACTGCTGTTTGGAAAACGGCCTTAAAATGTTGGGGAATAAATGTTAACTGAAAATTGTATTTTAGCCGGACATAAATATCAGGTTAAAAGTCTTCATGTAGATTACAGTGTGAGATTAGGACAGCTACCTTCCAACCGAGATGCTCGCAAGTATAAAACCAATGGACTAAGTTTTCCTACACTCACGTTATTTATTTCCCCTCACTTACAGGCTGTTAATATCTCTGTCTTTTCACTTTAATGGCCCAGAATCAATGAGGCCAAAGTTCTGCCTGTCTGTAAATTTTACTACAGGCGAACAAAGATTAGTTTTTTTTTTTGCTATTTTCTGAATGTAATGGGCCTTTACACCTCAGCACTTAGGTGTTTTGACAGCATTCTTTGCCATAGAGTACTATGTCTGAAGGCCATATTTGCATTTATCACTCAATGCTAAGTGCTGGAGTTGCTGATCTATACTGGTACTCTAGTAGCTCTTATCACTGTTTGTGGATTTTACAGTCACTTACATTGTGAGATACACAGTTGGTCCTTGGCTTTGGCTCCTTTTAAGTGGCAGTTTGGCAGGAAATGTCCTATTTGATGTCTCCTATTCAGAATGCAGCCCTCCCTGTTTTGACAACGTTCTGGGCCATTGAGTTACTATCTCTGAAGACCTGATTAACAGGTATCACTTAATGTTAAGTGCATGAGCTGTTGCTCAATACTGGAACTGTAGAAGGTCTTATCACTGTTTGTGGACAGTCACTTATATTCTGATGCAAAACTGAATCATTGTCTTGTATCTGCTAAAATGGCCATCTGTACCTACCCCGCTTTCCTCTGTAGTGTGAGTCAAGTTTAAGATGTTAGTTTGGACCCAGTCTTGGAATCAAAGAAGCTGGGTCCTTGTATGGAAGGTCAGAGGTCTGTACAGTCCGAGTCGACCGAGTGACTTCCCAAAATTGAGTGGATTCTAAATTTTTCAACATTTATACATCTGGGGGGGGGGGTGGGGCATGATAGCTTGCTGGGGTTTTAAATCCCGGCCCTGTTTGATGTGTACTGCACACACATTCACCAAGTACTCTATCTACCTCCAGCTGTCTGAAAACGTACAATTTGGGGAATTGGTGTCCCTGAATTGCCCACTGAGTGCGTGCATGTGCCATGGAGAACTTTCCACACCTCGTGTTCTGTGCTCCCTAAGATAGGCCTTCCACACCTCGTGTTCTGTGCTCCCTAGGATAGGTCTTCCACACCTCGTGTGCTGTGCTCCCTAGGATTGGTTTTCCACACCTCGTCTGCTGTGCTCCCTAAGATAGGCCTTCCACACCTCGTGTGCTGTGCTCCCTAGGATAGCTCTTCCACACCTCGTGTGCTGTGCTCCCTAGGATAGGCCTTCCACACCTCGTGTGCTGTGCTCCCTAGGATAGGCTCCAAACCTCCTGCAACCCTGTTTTGGATTAACTGTTGGAAAATGGATGGATCTTCACATATTTTTCAGTTACTGGCACCTTTCTGGCATGATATTTTCTTGTCATAATGGCGCAAATGCACAGAAAATACGTAAGCATTCACACTGTTATAACAATCAATTGCAGCACGTATCGCTTTTAAAGGTGAAAGTGTACTTGCGTACCTGTTATGTCAATCCCTGCTTATACAGTTTGAACCACTTGACCCTTTGTCTACTTTGGAAACTCGGCATATCACAAACCAGCAGAAGACGGTGTATTGAAACAATTAGTGACAGCATCACACAAAGACAAATGGTTCTGCAAATGCATATTTGCCTGAACACTCTTTATTCCCATTGCTATTCCCCAGGATGTCATAATTAATAACAACAATCTGTTGGAGAAGACCTTTCTCCCCACACAGGACCGGTGGAGCTTTTCCAATGTTGATTTTCTGAATCTGCTGATTATCTGATACATTACTACCACACCACCCGTAACCCTGACCCAGACAAGCAGCTAGAAGATGGGCAGATGAATGCATTTTTGTGGTGCCATATTTCCCATGGTTCAGGACGCAATTTTCATGCTTTTTAAGCTCTGGTTTATGTTCTTATTTTTCAGAACTAGATTTGCAGGTTCAACTCACTTGTAAATCGTACTTTAAACATCATTGAAATTAGAAAGGAAGGGGCATGTATATAAATGGTTTTACGGTAATTCAGGGAATAGTGCCATAGCCTGAAATGTCCAGGGCCCTGGCTCCACATGTATGGAGTATGTGCGCCCTTCTGCTTTTTGCACAGGGTCCCTCTGGAAACCCAAAAACACAAGCTTAATAATTGAGGAGGTGCTCTGCAGTTGACTGTCATCCCATATGAAATGAAACTTTATTTGCCATTTGCACAAGTACACTGGAATCCTTTAGTTTCCACATATCCCATCATGCTCTTTTTTGTGACACAGACGCATTGAAGAGTGAAACTTGTAGCCTGAGTGCAGCGTCATTTATTTGGTGATCTTAGAACATTTCCTGTGTCAGGTGAAAAGGGCCTTGCTCAAGGGCAAAACGCAACTGTGACTAGTCTACTAAGCCAGGGATTTGAACTGACAACCTACTGATCGCAAGCACAGAGGCTTAACCCAGTGAGCCACACACCACCGGAAGGTGGTCTGAGTTCTGTGCCATGTGTTCCAGGTTGCAGTCTGACAGATGGCTGAATGAAGTCTATAGTAACATGCATCAGTTTTTCGAGTACTTTGGATTGTCAGACCAAAGCATGACACACTCAAGAATGTAGGAGCTACTTAAATTAAGTAATCAGTATAATACTTACATTTCATTGAAATGTATTAGAAAAGGGCACATGGAAATCAATACGTTATTTACGAGTACAGCTGAATACCAAACATTTCACCGTGCTTTAGGATTTCTTGAAATCCAAGGTGCTATTTATAAAGACAGTGAAGTACAATTTATTTTTATCGCAAAAACAAAATGTGAATTAACTTTTTCCCCCAATGATTTATTTTCATTGCCCGTGGCTCATTTAGCACGTGAAATAATCCAAAGGTTTGGGATTTCAGAGTGCTGGAGTCGTCCATTTTACTCGATATGCTCAGTCGTATTTCAGTACATTTTAATCAGTCTGTTTCGAAAAGAAAAGTGGTTGATCTTTTGATCTTTGAATAATGCGTAGCAGGGATAGTACCACACAGCAAAAGCAATACTTCTCTACCGCTCAACCAGCACCACTCTATTAAACGCAAACTCTGATAAAGGAATAGCTGAATATGGCAAAACAAAAGTGACAGTTGAAATCTTTGTAACGGGCTACATTTTGTATAACTGCAACACGCTCATTTGGAAGTGTTTGGAAAGGTAATTATTTGGCCTGTTAAACCTGCCTGGAAGAGTATAGTACTACACAGCTCTCACAAATAGATGTACAAAGAAGCTTGCAGATAATGAATTTTACACTCATTTTATCTATGGTGATTGTAGTTGCTCCAAATACACTGAAAACAACAACAGCAAAGGCTTAGACATCTGTATTCCATTCAATAGCTTTATGTTATTGCTGTCAAGTTGCAAGAGCTTACCGTGTTGTGAATTTTATGCAAACATGTGATCAGTAGTACCTATTTTATACACCTGTTGGGTTTTGAGTACATTTCTAGCCACAATGACCCTTAAATGTGCCGTTAAACACCGGCCAGATTTCTTTTATAAAGCCATCTGAAGAGTGTATGATGGCATAATGGAATCTCAATATGTTCCCGGAAACGCGTGGATCCCAGTGAGTAGGCCTGCACTTCTCGTGAAGTCAACAGAGAGGGGACAGGGTAAGGACGGCCAAATATCGGCAGAGCTATTGGAAGGGGAAAAAAGTACACATTAGTGAGTATAATGTGGCGATATAACTGATAAACACAGCAGTCAAAGGAACACTTTACAAGTTACTGCTGTCGGAGGAGTACAGTACACACAGATGCTAATGGCAAACATAACCTGGCTTGTGAATTTCAAACATGTGGGCACTGCAATAGTTAACCATTCCACTGTATAATAAGTCTGAAAATCAGGGAGTGCAAACACATTCTGGAGCCTCTCTTATTTGTTCCAATAAATGCACTTCTTTACATCCAAGCTCTCTATATTGTGTAGAGCGCGGCGATCTGAAATAGTTGGCCAACATCCAAAAAAGCCAAACTGAGAATAATTTGCTTCACAATACCCATACGCATAACTCCATATTTAATTTTCTGTCATAATCTGACCCCCTCGACTGTCTCTCCCCTTTTTTCTATTTTTCATGCCGCATTTTGGTATTCTTGCTCCATCAAACTGTGAAATTAAGCACTCTCAAGAGAAATACATTCAGATATGCTAGACAAACGCAAACAAAGACGAAGGAGACTGCAACTAATCTATAATTATGCAGGGTTATCATGCCCTACAGGGAAGTTACTCTGCACTCAGTGCTTTAAATCCTGTCCACTTCCTTTTCATCAAGATTCCGCCCACTTCCTGGCATCCAATAGGAACTGTAAGAAAATCCTGAATTAAAATTCTCGGTTTCTCCAATGCTATTTCAGTTGAGCTTTGTCTTGAACCTTTGGGCAAGTAGCTCAATTCCAAAAAGGCACATCCCAAAATTAACTGACTAGAAGACAAACTTGCCAAATCTGGTCTTCTTCCTTCTGGATGCATTTATAGTTAATTAATATGAAATTTCATCCGGATCTTCACTGGAGTCAGTGCGGGAACTTTCGAAGCTTGCAACATGCAGTTATACTAATTTTTTGGGGGGTTTAGATTCTAGACGAGAAATAATTTTAACAATTTTGGTGAGGAGAAGTTTAGTGTAAAGTTTAATGTCATCAGTATAAAGGCGGTATGGGAATTCATGGACAAAATGAACTCGAGTGATTTACTCGGGATGTGGAAGAGAAGCCCACACACTTAGCCCTGAGGCACCCCCCCTGAGAAGTAATTCTGAGCCATTTGCATTCCTTTGCCAGGAGGAAGAGAAGAGAAATAAAAAAAATAATAATAATATAAAAACAAATCTAAGGCGGGGATCTTTGGTAGCTGTAAGAATGCAGCCTGAAAATGCAATGCTTCTCCTAGCAATTGGCCAACATGTACGGACATGTGTGGTTAATGTGCATATTCTCTGTGTTTCTGCCAGAGGAATAAGCTCTACGCCTATGATGGTAGGAGAAAGGTGATTGGCTACTTGTCTTTATGGGTATATAGTTTAGGAGGCGGGTGAATGAGGAGAGTGGGATGTTGTGACATGGAGAGTAATGATTGAGGGTTGAGGCCTAGTGCTGCAGCAGGTCAGCAGCTCATCAGGAAGGCAGAAATTGACAGAGGTAGGGACTTGAGTCACTGACTCGTGGGGATTTGAGTCACTGACTCGTGACTCGACTCGGGCTCAAGTCACAAATTTGATGACTTGGTGACTCGACTCAGCGAAACTTGGACCCTATGACTTGCGAGGCCTTGAGGTTATAGTCCCACATCTGGATACCATAACATTAATTTTATCATTTAATTGTATATTAAATCCCTGCTGCCCTCATTTTCATTTGCCTGAAAGCAAGGTCTCCTGAGATACTTTGTTGAAAAGATGCACCACTCTCTGCATATAAACTGGTATAACAACTATGTAAGGAGACAACCGTAGATATTCTTTTCAACCTCTCTCTGCCTATAAACAACATATACCGTGCGGACTGTCGCTGGTTTTTGCTGCAGCAAGTTTTAATCACTAAAGATTAAAAAACTGACATAGGAAGGGATTCAAGTTACATGACTCACAACTTGACTTGGACACGAGTCACAAATTTGATGACTTGTGACTTGACAGAAAAAACGATGGACAGACTTGGGTTTGACTTCGAGTTGAGGACAAATGACTTGAGACTTGACTCGGACTGCAGTGTTTTGACTCGAGACTTGACTCGGACTCACCAAGGAATGACTTGTTCCTATCCCTGCGCACTGAGAGTAAAGACGCAAATTGCTATGGATATGTAGAGTTGTCATGTAGTTTGCAGCCTTCTACAACAAAAATACCAATTAACTGCCATCTCAAGCGTGTTATCTGGTCGCACACCTGGTTGTCATTTTCGGTAGCTTTGATAGAGGGAGGGGGGGGTTGCAATTAAGAACCTTGACACAAAAGCCTCATAATTAAAGCAGTTTTTTAAAGCTGTTCTCATTTTTATACACATTCCCAAAAATACGGAGTGTGAAACACAAATGCCTGGGGAATCATTTGCACCTTGTCCCTCTGTGGGATGCACAGCCCAGCACTAGACAGTAATGTGTTTGACTATGTATTGGAAGGTGTGATCCATGCTGCCAGTACAAAAACACTGCAGAAACCCAATATCTCGCATGTGTCTGAGAAAACTGACCTACAAAAGCTGGCTGAGGCTGGTATTGTCTGTCATGTTGCGGACTGACAGCTAGTTTGCGGCTTGCCGTGTTTGAAGGTCTACAGCTTCCCAAGTGAAGAGATGTAGGTAGACCATGGTTTCCTTTATTAATCATCCAAAGCTCAGATTAGAGGAAAGTTTTCCGAAGGTCATTCAGGACCCATTTGCACAGTGATTACCTTTACAAAACGTCGCAGTAAAGGCTAACATTTATGCGTGAATCTTTAATTCAATATAATTCTATTTATTTTTTTAATCAAATACAGTGTAGAAGTCATTGCTAGTGAGAGTTCCCTTCAGTTTTTAATCATTTATCACCCTCTGCATGTCTGACTTTTCTTTATTCAGGATACGGAGTTTTGATTTTGTTGTCGACGCTGTCTGGTTACGCATCTGGAGTACCCCACTTCAAAACAAGCCTTTCCTGACTTACTGAATATTCATTCCCTTGTAAGCAATGAAGAAATGCTCATTTTTTTTGCAGGGTGCACTATCCCAATTAAAAAGAGCGGCTGTGAACATCACAAATACAATCTGTAATCTGTGAACTTGTGGGTGACGAGTACAGCCATTTTAGTCTCTCTGGGAGCAACTGTATTTGAATGCACCGAGTAATAATGATAATAATACATTGGCTGTTTACTCATTTTATTTTGCTGCATGCTTTTGTATGACATAAGATCGTTTATTTTGTTTTCACCTACAGTCCTGTATCTTTTGAGTCATTCAGAAAAAAAATATCACATCACGTATCTATACAAGATTATTGGGTACAAATCAGGTAACCTGCAGTGTTTTCACCGGTCTGCACATTTTGTTCATGTTAATGGATTATATTACCCTGTATTTACTGAGGTGTGGATGCTCCCTGCCGCCTTCTGCTGCATTGACGGTACTACCTTCGTGCGTGTGGCGAGGATGCCCGAATTTTCTCACGTACTGCCAGCAGATGGCAGTAAAACTCTGTAACCAAAACACTGTGAAAGAGTTAAAGCTGTTACCTTGTTGACAGTATTTGAAGGCAAAAGAGCGTAACAATTGAAGGGCCCATTTTACCACTGTGCTGCACATCCAAAATGAATTCATCTGTAGCAAAAAAAAAAGGCGATAGAGAAAGTCATCAATTAGAGGATTAGGAAATCTCGTACTATGGCTAAGGATTAATGAAATATGCAGAAGGGGAAAGGTCATGCTAACATGCTACAAGGTAAAATAAACTCGAAGCACATAATACCCATGTACTTTTAAATGTTCCACATGGAGGTGGGGATACATGTTAGACCCCAAAATTAAATTATGATGCGAAAAAATGCATGCTTTTCTTCTCGGCCTGTATGTGATGCTACTTTTCAGACAAGAGCTGTACGCTGATCAAAGTTTAGCTCTGAGAATGCTGGTGTTTTTGTACTTATTTTTGTGTGTGTGTGTGGGAAGCCGAGAGAGTGGTTCTGACCAGCAGATATAGTGACCCTTCCTGTGGCCTGTGCCAGTTTTTTTTTTTAACCCCCACCACAGGACACCCCCCCCCCAATTGACACTTTTATTCTGCTTAGGAGAATGTTTTCAGGCATAATCCTATTCAAACGCCAGGATTAGCATCGCCTGTTTATGGCTTCCAGCCTAAAAAGCCATTAGCTTGAAATTGCTGAGGTTCACCGATCTTCTTAGCTGATAACCCAGAGCTCTCTCTCCCCAACCCCCTTTTTCTTTGGTGGTCATTGAGTCGAACTGGCAGTTTTCTAATAAATCTTCTTTTGAATCCATTGGCCTATAAAGTAGCGGCTGCCATTAAATCACACTTTAGAAATTGTACATTTTTAGCCAGTCGGGTGTCTGACAAAGAGAGAGAGAGAGAGCGAAAGAGAGAGAGAGAGAGAGAGAGAGAGAGTGTGTACTACCCAGCTGAAAGCCCAGTGGTTAGTAGAATGAAAACCCCAAAGAGATTTGCCAGCTGGATGGCATCTCCGTAAATGCAAATGAAACAAGGTCTCACCAGTTCAAACCTTCAGGGCAAAGTAGGAGAGGTTTTAATAAGATATTTTCTTTATGTGACACAAATTTTTCCCTATGTATCAGCTCAATGCGATGTATGATTTTTTTGTTTGACTAATTAGCTGCTCCTGTGGTTCCGTCTCAGGTCAACAAACAAAAGTTTCAAAAGTTCAAAATGAAATACTGCTGTTCATATAATTTTGCTTACTGCAGTTAATTATGTAAAATGGCAGCTTTCATTGTCAATAATGAAACTTCATTCTATTTATAAACAAGGACGAGTAATGTCTGAAACAGCATATACAATATGTAATCAATCTCAGACGATCTACATCCTGGAAAACAATGAAACATTGAACATGTTTACATTCAAATATACACATAAAAAAGATAATTATCTTGAAAGCTTAGCAATTAAGATACAATTTTACCATGAAATACTATTTTCATTTGAAGTGGTACAATGTATAAATTTAAGTGTGATTATCAATCAGTTGGATCCTCCTGGCTTTCAAGTCATTATATATAAAGGTCAGGTGATGGCAGGGACACAGTAACTTGTGCTGTCACAATAGGTACTTCGCTCACCTGATTAACAACTGAATCGTTTAGAGAGGAAAGAGATTAGGTTCTGAGATTTAAGGCGCGCACGAGTCTGGGAAGTATTTGTCACTGTAGTGCAAATCCGGCCATGCTCGGCAGAAACGCCTTTAAGCGAATTCTTGACGCTCCGGACAGAATTTACAGGTTCACTCTCAGAGGCAAGGTCATGGAATTACCTGTCGGTGATGACATCCTCACCTCATGGCAAGTCCCACACTTTAACTCAGTTTTATAACTCATCACCCAAAAGCAGTGGACGTATTGCATTTCAGCTCAAAACACGGGTCAAATTTTTCACATTATAGTGAAAAGTCGAAAGGCCATGCACCTTGATGTAAAACACTTAATTTTTCAAATATTCCTAATACATATTCCGCTAATAAATCTTTAAATGAATTCAGTATGCTTTGAATAATGGTTAACAGGAACGCAATCGTAATAAGAGTGCATTTTGTCCTTAATGTCAATTTGCATAAATTTAATCTCAGGAATGGCCAGACGCGAGCTCTCAATGAATTTCAATAACAACACAGATGTAAGAACGTAACCATGATTTTTATATTATGTAGGTAGGGTTGCTGTAAACAGAATGTAAAGTTACATTGTGTATTGTCTAAGCCAGAGTTTCAGGCTGATTCACAACATTGGATTATTTGGCAGGATCTGATGGTGACGTGAAGGTGGCCTACGGGCTCTCATCACCTGCAGCCCAGCCTGTTTGCTCGCTAACGAGGAAATTATCCAGGCAGATTTTTTGAAGGTGCTCCACGTAAAAAACAGCATGGCCTACCGCGGGACTAGCAGTAATCGAAAGCACTGGGTTGAAAACGAGAAAGTGAAGCTGATGTTTTCCAGTTGATCACAGACATGGCGAGGATTCTATAGATGTAGATTTTAATAAGCAGGTTAATGATCAACAGGAAACTTGGTGGCCCAGGAAGGAGACCTATCATCACAGGAGAGCATGATGGGTAAGGCCCGCTTAGGATGCCCTGGCTGTAGTGGGGTGGACACAGAATTTGATATTCATCTTCTGATCAAATACACTTGACTGTTTTTCATCCCGCGCACATTTCAGCCGAGTCAGTCGCTCTGGCTTAAATGCCACAATATCTCTGGCTAATGAAAGACCGGACATGCCTGAACTTTTGCTAAAATTCACAAAACACAAAGTTGTGCTGCAGATTTCACTGTATGAAGTGCCTTCGACTGAAAAGTAAATGGGAACCCAACAGACAAACATTAACAAGACAAACACTGATGCCATTACTGGTTTACGCAAACTCGACATTGCAAGGCTAAAGATTTTTACTGACAAAGTTTATATTATAAGGTACATACAGAAAACTAAGCGTTACAAGATTCTTGATTGAATGTTTTTATGACTAACTTTCCCTGCCAGGGGAGTAGTTGTTAACCAGCTAGTTCAATGTGACTTACTGTATCTAAACTAGTTATAGAACTAGTTAAAAACAAATGGGTACACCCAGGATTAAGTCAATTTGAGATGAATGGCTTAATTAAAACATCTGCCATTATTGATCAAACACTTCCTAAGAGGGGTATAGAAAATATAAGAGAAATAATTCAATGCTTTTGCCACTTGACTTGGGATCTCTGACCAATTTGAAGAACACAAGCAACATCCATAGCAAGATGACATTCATCCTTCTTTTAGTGGCGATTACAGGTTCTCCTGATGTCACTGGATGGAGGTGGTCAACAGCTAAGATGGCTGTTAGTGGGCGTGGCTTAGTCGGTCAGGGGTGTGGCCAACAACATCATCCAGGAAGGCGGCAGCATATTCTCAGCGCGGATGCAACACTAAGGCCCCGTGAGGCTTTCAGGTGACTGATGCCATGCGCAGCCAGAAAGATAGTGGAGTAATCAGTACTGGAATCTAAAGGAAATTGCTCTTAGCGAGCTGATGATGTACCTGCTTTACCCAAAGGGTGCTCTGTCAGGTCTGCCCTGATTTATCTGAATAAAAAAAAGGAAATTGGGACAGCAGGTGTGGAAATGCTGCGCTATGGCGAGGTGTGAGATCAGCATTCGTTAGCGATTCTCCGGTCAGGCATCCCTGCGAAGTGTCGGCATGCTGAGAATAATGCATTTTTTAAAAGATGTCGACATTGTAGAACAGCTTTCTGGGAGTGCTGCTGACATACCTTTACAGATTATATAAATTATAAATAACCTTATAATTGTCCAGTCTGACTTTCATAGCACAGGGAACTGTCTTTGCCTGCTCGCCAGAAATTTGTTTTCCAACAGAACATTACCCCCTGCTTGAGCAGTTCAGTCATACACCATCTGGCGCGTGGTCTTTAACTATGCCTAATGTGACAGGACCCCAAGCTCTTAACTCTGCTCAGTGTTCAGTGACACCGTGGTGTAGACATGGTCGCCCCCTACTGGTGATATTTAAGTACCTCCTGAGGTTCCCTGGACCTGGGGCCACACGGCCGCTTGCGATTGCTAGTCGTGTGATTTGTTGGTGACTTTTCAGAGGTCAAGTCCCTCGTTTAAGAAAATAAACAACCAAGAAGATCGATAAAACCACCCCTCCCCGCCACCCCACCTTACAAATGTCCCCACTTGAGGACACGCACTGTTGGCTGGGGATGGTTTTGACTGCAGAGACAATATTCCTCAAGCTCTCCTTGGTTCTGCTGAGTGTATCGGTTAAAAATGCCAGCAATATCACTCCTACGTCTTTTCTCTACACTGACTGCTGTCCGCCCAGTCTGCTGTCTTTTTAAGCTCCTAATATCTGGCAGCTGTGTCTTTTGGGATAGAGCCTGGCTCCCAATTGCCCTTCCATACTGGGAGAAAGAACCGATGTGAGCGGCACCATAAGTCTGGATGTCTTGTACGCAATTCCAGCTCTTAACAACAGCAGTCAGGTACTTAGAGGAGCCGGTTCCACTTTACAATAAGGCTCCCCTTTGCCACTTGAAAATATCAGTAACTCATTAATAAAAAGAAAACTGTGTTATAACTTGTTTGAAATTGTCTATTAATAATTTACAAAGTGTTACCACCTAATTAATAACCAGATTATAAAGCGATCATAAACCCTTCGTGTGAGTAGTTTTATTGTAAAGTGTCACTGAAGAGTCTGATCATGTATACTCAGTAGTGTTTAATATTGTCTTACGCAAACTCAGCACTGATCAAGACAAATGCAGCTATTGGTTGATTAATCATTTCATATTAGGCCTTGATTAATTGATTAGTCTTTTAAGTATGTACTCTTGTTTTATAGTTATGTTGTGTGCTTCTCTTATTATTAAAATAATAATCTCTGCCCAAAAGAAATAGAAAATAGAAATATGCCCCTGAAGTTTTAAAATGAAATAATTGTGAATTTTAAATAAAGCCTCCGAAACATTTATTAGAATATGTTGAAAACAATTAAGGTATCTTCGGTTGTATGTAAATTGTTACAGATGTTGGTACAGTACTCAGATCCCACTTTTGCCTAATCAATTCTGGAAATGACACTATGATACGAATAAGAAATAATAGTACTATGTAATTTTGTGCAATTTTGTGCATTTATCTACAATCAGGGAAACTGCAGTTTTCAGGGGTGTTGAATTAAATGATCAGGAGGCTAATTATGAGGTTTCCATGTCTTTATTTTGTTTTAATTTATAATTATGCAAACAATCAAAAGTAAGAGTAATACCAGCAATAATGACGGACCACCCCTGTTTTTAATAACATAATTCAAGAGAAAAGAGAAAATCGAGATAAATCCCAACTGGCACGTTGCTGAAGAGTTTGAGAAGAAAAATATTAAGAAAATGCCTACAGTCTGAAGGTGGTACGTAAGGAGGGGAAGGAACAGTGTAAGGGAAGTGAGGGAGGAAGAGTGTATGAAATAAAATAATGTACCTAACAGATACCTAAAATATTCTATGAAGTGCTTTGAAGTCCCTTTGTTTAATTTCATGCAGGCCCAGACAGGAAGGCAGTCGTTTTAACCCAGTGTTTGTCAAACGGGTCCTTAGAGACTCCTAGACAATCCTTGTTTTTGCTCCCTTCCAGCTGTGGGAGGCAGCACAAATATGGACTGTCTAGTAGGGCAGTGTTTCCCAAACCACACCTGTAAGGTACTTAGAGGCCCTGATCGCTTGGGTCAGGTGTTCTGGGAAATGGGACAAAACAAAAATGTGGATCTGTCCAGTGTGCCCTGAGGACTGGTTTGGGAAACACTGTAGGAGGGAGCAGGGAAGGAACAAACACATGGACTGTCTGGAAGTCCCCGAGGATCAGGTTAAGAAACGCTGCCCTGTCCTTACTTCCTGCAAAACTGTAGGGAATGAGGCATTCACACAAACTGCACGATTCATGGCAGCTCACTCCTATAAAGGCCCTCGGATCTCTGAACGCAATTTAATTGTAGGACTAGAAGACTTTCAAAATATCAATGCTAAATCGACATAGAATGTGCAGCTCAACTTTTAAGTAATGTGTCAATTGACATTAATTGCAAATACTCAATATCATAGATGTTTTTAAATGTAAAAACATGGTGTGAACTGTTGTATTAGGTAGAAAACCGAGAACTAAGCATATTTTTCGAGCTTCTTAATTTATAGTTTTTCAGCACAGTCTTTAATATACTCTCAAAGCTAATATTTAAACCGTAAATCAGAACATGTGTGCTATAAAAGTCATTATGCCAATTACAGAGCCTATTAAATTTATGTTTTGCTGTTTGAACAATTAACAATGAATAATGAAATTAAATCAAATTTTAGTGAATTAATACCCCACTGATAAGATGTGGATTTAATTTTGCATTCCTGACTGCTTCTATGAAATGAATGAACGAGATACATGAATTATGCAAATCACAAGGATTCCCAGAATCACATTGGTATTGTGAACCGAATGTGGAAAATGTTCCACCTGCTTTATTTACTTTTATTTAATGGATAATTAGATGAAAACGTCAATTTCCTATGTTGTTCCTCTTATTTACTCTAATAGAAATCTGTTTTGGTTTTATGAGCAAGACGTACAGCATTTTTGTGTCTCCCGGCAACAGCCACATAAATAGCAATAAGTAGTTGTCAATTTTCATACACTTTTCGGTAAGAAATGTTGTCTCTAAATAAACTATTTATCCCGGCTTCTGACTTCACAATGAATGCAAAACATAGTTAGTCTTACGTAAAAATGACCTCAAATTAAGATACTCCAGGGACCTTAGTAGTAACAGAAGAAAAATACATTCTCCCAGAAGCACACAAATTAAAATAATAATAATAATTATTATCATTATTATTAAAAAAGAACCATTGCAGTTTATCATTTCTATGTAAGTGAGGAGGTTTGACATTCAAGTGCAGAAAAAATGGGTGTAATGAAGTGTTCAGCTGGACAACACAACACAAGGTCAGAAACATCCAGAAAATTACCAAATTACCAAATCTCATTCCACACGCTGGCCTTCTGAGAAACCAGCAGTGACCAAACAAAAGCACAGAATCATCACAAGGCCCATATTTCGCCAAGGTTGCAGTTTAGAGAGGTCCACAAATCACCCGTAGTCCAATCAAGGAATATCCTACAGGTGTGTTCGGCGGCAGAGTGCGCTCAGGTTGGCTGTCTGCAGGAAGCGTTGACTTCCAGCTTTCCTAATAGCATAATGCCACCGTGTTTTCCCTGTGGAGCCACTGTCTGCCATTGCCATTGTCAACCTAACCAGATACTTACTGCCATACTGTATGTATCACATAATATGCTTTATGACTTATTTTTATCACTTTCCTCTCTGAACCTTGTTTTCTACATATAAAATAACGATGAGGGGGAGTTTTTGCAGAGCTTCAGATCAGTGCTGAAGTGTCCAACTTCCTGCATGAAGAACCTGCAGTCTTTATTACAAACTTTCTTTTTCAGCCACTGTGCACACACACTTGGCTGAGAAACTGTGGCAGTTTATCAGATTATCTTTTACATACATCTGCATAGCCGTTCAGGGTTTTGCTGAGCATAGATCCAATAGCAGACAACAGAGGGGGCAAGGAAGCCTTGGAATGGGATCTTCCGAGGAATTTCAGGAAACTAAGCGATATACGATTCGACCACCACTTCACCTCAATTCAAAGGATTTTTTTGCATAACCTAAAAACTGGTAAGCCAGATGACAATTCTCATGCGGAGTATCACAATCACGCCACTAACCTTTGTGTTAATGCCATGGCACCTCCTATAAAGAGATTTAGTCGAGGTTTCTGCCAACACATATACAGGTTTCAAACTACCTCTGCAGAACCTTCTTGTTGGTCACTGCAAATTACAGCCATATTTTACTGAAATCGTCGCCGACAGTCTCCAGATACATAGATAAGGCTGGTGTGCATTAATACCACTGGCATGCATTCCAGCAAAATGAGACATCCTTTTATTTCTTTACTCGTGCATCCATCTTCTACTTAGTTGTCAAGTACAGGCTCGGGGGAGGGCGGGGGGAGCTGGAAACTCTCCCAGTGAAAGGAAAGGGAATACTGGTCATCTCTGGAGGAGATGCCAGGCTTTCTGAGATGTCAAAGGTCAAGGGCGGATAAACTAAAGTTACCAACAGCTCTGGGTACAAATCAAGCCATATGTGCCTCCCTGCAGATGATTAATTTTTTAAGATGCTGGAAACGGATGTTGTTGCTCTTTGCCTTAGACTCATGCGCAGTCTGTTTAATTTTGATGTAAGAACAGCATAGCTTTTTATGTCTGGCTACACTTGAAAAAGAAATTTCATGGAAGAAGCTTCGAGTGTTATGCTCAACTCGTCCGCTCCTCCCGTGTGCCACGCCCCCTGGTTTCCCACGTGTGATTCCCCGATTGTTTCC